>JAPQRP010000008.1:14982970-15012187 GCA_037367295.1 Apogon hyalosoma | reverse complement strand
AAAACAGTGCTTTTATGCATTATATGTTTTCTTTTCTGTCTGTTTTAGTCACATGATACACACAGGAGTTAGTACTTGATTGCACAACCATTGATTTTGATGACTTTTGATGGTCTAATCATTTTTTCCACAACTGTATGTATTTAACCCCAGCAATAAGGTGCTGTGCTGGAAAAATTTGAAAATGACCGTTAAAAGTGTTAGAAAAGTGCTTGAATTTGACCGAACTCTGTAGAAAATGAATAAGAACAGTAACAAAAAGCAGTGTTTGGATGAATGTCAGAGTACATTATAACAAATAGTTTCACAAAAGCAAAACCTCAGGATGTGTTTTTCTTGTACAAGCATTAAAATAGCCACGCACTGTATGATGCGGTGTATAAATGCATCGGTCATCCCTTTTCTGGGCTATCTGTGATGTCCCATATCCATCCACGCACCCAGAAGGACGAAGGCCTCATTTTAGGGGTCATGAGAAAGGCACTGGGCGACTTTCCCAACGTTCGGCCCTGGCTCGGGGACTCTCTTAAAGGCACAGGCGCGTCCCAACTAGACTCCAACCTCCTCCAAGTTTATCTGCTACTGCAGGTCTTTTCTTTCTCCATCTGCTGCCCCCATCTCCCTCTCTGGGTTTTATATGGATGTTGATATTTCTGTCCCCATGAGTAACCGAGGCCTGGTCTAGTGACGTGCCTGCAAGTCGCGATAGAAATCTCCTGTGGACAGTAAAACATGGTTTTGTGTATTGTTTTGTATATGGGCTGTATAAACAGAGTTATTCCCAGCTGATGTTTGCCTCTGGTATTTTACTGAGAATAATAGTTACCCTTGACATGGCTCTTTATTTTCACTGAAGAATCTAAATAAATATAAGGGACACAAGTATATTTATGAAGTAATAATATGATCATTTCTGTAGGGTTTGTCCGCAGTCTTAATAATAGTCTGCTGTCGAATTGTAATAGTGCAGGGGCAGACTTCTACTCCACAGCTAATTTGGGGTTGGCTGTGACGCTACTGTAGCCAGGCTTTGACAAGTATACTGGCTAATGACTATTTACAGCCAAGGGATCCACAGGAGGCTTATCAGGTGGCTCTTAGGGGCCAGTCTGGGCGCTTTGCTGGGTTTTCGTCCGTCGTCTCTCAGTGCCTCATGCTTTGGCAGAATGCTGATGTGAAAAAACTCTCCATCCTATCGGCTCCTACAGCATATAACCAGCGGTTTACAGATCCCCGGCTGCAGAAAAAAGTGAGATTTCAAGTGAAAGACAGATGTAGGAAGAGGAGAATTTGACAAAAAGTCTGGAAGACGTAGACGGCAATGTGTGAAGGTGTTGAAGACTTGTTTGATTTACCTGTCAGACACTGAAAGGGGTTTCTTTCAATATCATGTGTGTCTTATTATATAAACCATTGCTTATAGCACAGACTAGAGCACAGCAATAAGTAATTATCTATCTAAAAATATAAGTTTGGTGTAGATTATTGTATTTTCATTTTTTTAACCTTCCCTTGACTTCGCCCTGGAATCAACACTCTTAAAAGCTGTTTCCACCAACTGGAGCAGATTTTAGTGTCTTACAGTCAGAGAGGAGCATGAACCAAAATGCTGAGTTTGGAACTTATGGGTATTACATTAAGTTTTTGACTACATCTTGTGATAATAACTGTCATTTGTTGCACAATCTTGCACCAAATTGATGGTGCAGCTGTGTATTTTCAGTGCAATTTGTGCTGAAAATGAAGAAAAGGCTGGATAGAGAAGCGTTGAGTGTGGACTGTGTGGTCACTGTAGAAAACAGAAGAGGACGGTGTGCGATCTGTGCACGTTTAAGTTTGAGTGAAACCTGCCGTAAATCAGCGTAAGTGCTGTATCTTCAATGTGAGGTTTTGTAGATTTTCAATTTCAGGCCGTAGTTACATCATTTTACCATTTCAGTTCATTTAACAAACCCTCTGATCTTTACTCCTCACCGTGTTGCACATTATTTACCACCACTGCTTGCTGTCATAGGTCACAAATATTAAATGTGTAAATAATCTGCATGAAAGGCTTAAGACTAGAATCTGAGCCTGAGACTTGGTTCGATTAATCGTCTCATCATCACACTCACGCCAGCATTAGGTCATTGTTTATAGAATTTATTTCAGGCCACATTGTGAACCTGGATTTCCCTGATAATGTTGAATAATGTAGAACAATCCCAAGACGACAGCACTATGAGCCAGTGGAGCTCCGTTACAGTCAACTGACAGATGTTACAGCCAGACGACAACAACAGCCGCCGTCGCACATCCTTCTGACCCGTCCTTTAAAAAAAAAAAAAAAAAAAGTTAATAAAGCTGTGGACAGACGGGAATTTAGGGCATGGGCTTAGACAAGACAGGCTGCATTAAATTATTCTTACTTGAAGGTACTTAGGTGGGGGTGGGGGTGCAGCATGAGACACTTATGACTTCAGCAGCATCGACATAATCCTGGTTTTCCTCTTAAAGTGTTTGGGCAGCTCCTAATGACAGCGAGCATGATCTATAGCAATCCTGTGAGTGTAATACTGAGAGCAATGTTATTTATTATGGGAATATTTTCACTGTTTTCTCAATTAACTATACAGGATTGATGTTTCTTATAGATATGGTTTCTTTAGTTTTATTTTTATTCAGCGTTTCGGTTTCATTTCTTACCCGTGTCCTTGTCTTCTCAGAGTGCATATGTAGGTTTGGTCTGATTTTAAGGAGCGGACTAAATCCAGTTTTCAGTCAGCTCTGTCACTTTTAACAAAATATTTGGAAAAACAGTGTAACCGAATGTCTTAAATTTTTGTACAAGCATCTGTTTGGACTCGAGTATGAACTGAGGAAAGTTTTGTGGTCAAAGGTCAAGTTCACTTAAGAACACTTAAGACTACTGGTCAAGGTTTAAGATTTTCACAGTCAAAGGTAGAGGATGTGATTGAACATATGGTTGTTGTTGTTTAGCTCTTTTGAGACCTTACAAGCTGAAAAATATGACTTACAGATGCATCTTCTATTTAAGGTTTAATATTGTATGGTGTCACTCAATTTTTGTTTAAACTGAGGGAAAATTAGGCTCACTTTACCTACAATTTTTTTTGTAGTGTTCCAGAGAAGCACTTTTTAATTCAACAAAAAAAAAATTAACTCTTTATTTATGAAAGTTTTTCTTTACAGATACAAAACAAAAAACTAAACAAACAGGTCGTGAGGTAAATACTTTCCAAATATTGCATTGCTTAGACAAACAACACAATTTTTACACTTAACGATTTACAGGTTTGTCTCACAGCTTGTGTAAACGTGCCATTTTTCCCAACATTCTTCACCTAAATCTTTCTGCAGTCGCATTGTGTAGGTCATCTGTTCTAGTAAATGGAGGTTTTACAATATTTGGTGAAGACAGTCATCGGTGGAATTTTACCTACAATTGTGTAAATTTGTCTCAAAATTCCGTGTTTGAACTTTGAAATTAATTTCATACATAAGTAGAAACAAAACACAAATGTGAATGACAGGCAAAAAGAAACCCCAAATTTAAACAGAACATTTCAGATTATTGAAGGCAATAAGCCAAAAACAAACAAAAAAAAAAAGAATACAATGTTCAACCAACTTATTGTGGCTCCTCAACAGCGTTTTATGTCAGAAACGGATTAAGAGGAAGCCGGGCTTATATTGTCCTACCCCAATTTTACATGACTAATGTGTAGTTCATAAAAAAAAAAAAAAAGAGAACAGGTCAGCACTAAGTTACTGGAAAAGAGCTGAAGTTATAACGTAAGAGCACAAAACAATACAGCTGTACTTCCTTTATTTGCTTAACCATAAGCTTAATCAGATGTAGCCACTATCCCGATGTCATAATATGTTCTTGACATTTTGTGTGGTCACAACATCTTTGACCTTTGGCTACCAAAATCTAATTAGTTAACCGTTTAGGCCAAGTTGAAGTTTGTACAAATTGAGGAAAAAAAAAAATCTTCCTGCATCCCTGAAATATTGTGTACATAAGAAAAGACAAACATGAGGCCACAGTGACCCTGACCTTTGACATTTGACTAACAAAATTACCTCAATTCATCCTTGTGTCCGTGTAATCCAATGCCAGATTTTGCAACATTATGCCAAAATGTTCCTTCCTCTTCATTTGGTTGAATTTTTCTTTAGAATTCTGAATCATATGTCTCATATCCAGCTGAGCTTTGTTTATGGAATGGAAGATAGTGAATCCGTGGATTATTAAAGACTGTAACAAGAATCCAGCCATAATGAGTCTACAGGTACATGTGCAAAACCCCATCACGCACCACTAATTGACTTATTTCAGTGATAAAAGCGATGACACCTGTGTGCACGGAAGAAAATTCTTTAACATGAGCTAAAATATAATTACAGTGACCCAGATGAAACCCAGATGGGGTAATTGTGTATGAGATGACAGTGGCAGCAGGCAGCTATGTGGAAAAAGTCATTACAGTCATACTATTAAGCTGTAGCCTTTAGGGTATCAGAGCTGCATTGGTGTTCTCACTGAGGCAGAACGAGCGAAGAAGACTGTAGGAGGCAAAAAAATCCAGGTTTGTGCAACTCGTTTCCCTTCCAAGATACTCACACATTGTTTTTGTTAAAGTGAGAGTTAAGTTTGATGGATTGTTAAAATTATACCTCACACAGTCCCATAAGTCACACCAAGGAATTTAGATGACGCGTTACATTTTTGTAAAATCAGGAAGCCAGATGTCTACTGAGGCAGATAGTCTACTGTTTTGGGTTTTTTTTCTTTTCACAAAATTATTAAATTACAAAAAAAAAAACTGTCACATTTTGATTGATTACTTTCTCTTTAGTTTTAGTTGGTGCCACTGTTTAGTTTAACCATTACCATGACGTTAAAGAACTAAACAGTCACCAATAACCAAAAGCATCTACTGATTTATGATGTTTAATAACTTTTAAACCCCTAATTCTATCAATAGAGTTATATAATTCAGGTAAAAATCCATTTTCCCATCTTTTCAGGGTCAACAGATATGACCCATTTGGACGTCCAGAGGCTCCGTAGTGAATGTGGAAACACTGTCACTTTCTGCAATATTGATTCAGCAGTAAAACCCATGGAGTTTGACAGAAGACAGTGGTTGTGGATGCTTGTTTTTATGTTTAGTTAATTAAATATTTTGCTGAAAATAGTCTCTTTTTCTTCACTTTTCTCTGTTTTAATCTAATAACCTTTTGCCTCTATGATCAACTGCATTATATGCATTATATACACTGAAAAAGAAAAAAATCCATTGGAACAAAACTAGTTCTAGCGCTTAAAGTAAATGAAAATCCATTATGATATATGATAATTTCTTCTTCTCATGACCCACGTTTTATGGAAATTAAAACAGTTTTGGTGTAATCCTGCTACAGATAGACCAACAGGATTGATCACTTAACCTCATTACTGGAGCTAATAACGCTCTGCCACACAAATGAGAAAAAGACTCATGGAAGTAAAAAGTAAAGTAGCGCAGAATGATTCAAGAAATGCACCCGAAACACACTAAGATCAGAAAAATGACTGACGATGGACTGATGAAGGGGATGTATTGCATTTTTAATAAGTTAATGAGGTTTGCATGGAATGTGCATGTTTAGTTTCAGAACATTGTACACCTTTTCCTGTCGGTGCCATGGATGCCATCATTTTGACACCATGCCAGGGAACTAAGGTGGTTTTGGTGGTTCTGGAAGGGGTCAGTGTCTGTATAGTTGCGATGTCCAAATACACAGTGATCTGGTGGTTTGTTTGAGGCTCGGTTTTCTGAGAAGTCACTGTAGCGTCTTCTGTATAAGAAGCATTTTGATAGTTTGCTGTTATTTTTAAAGCCCACAGATCTTTAAGTATCACAGTAAAGGGTCTGAAGACCTTAAAGTGAAACTGTGGTTTCAACTTCAGTGCAGCGTATAAACTGATGGACATATCTCCCTGATAACATCTCACAGCTGCAACATATGTAGACTTTCATCAATCAAAAGTGCGAGTAAAGGTGCGTTAGGCAGAGTGTCAGAAACGATCAAGCAGTACAGTGAAAACGTGTGTCAGAGATTAGTGAGATTTGCTCTTAGGTTGCTCTCGTCGTCAGAAATGGCCAAAGGCATACAGATGAAGGGGCTGTCAAATTCATATCTATCAGTGTGGAAAGCAGTGAGTAAAACAGACACATTTGCAAAGTTTTTGGAGATGATGGATCTGGAAATTAAGGTCATGAAAGTCATTTCGTACAAAAGAAACTTTAAGTTAAAGAGCTTCTAAAGACAAAAAAAAAAAAAAAAAGTAAAACGAACCACATTCTGTCAACAGCATGAATACAAAGAGAGGTAAAACATTACTTTTACACAGAAAAATATTCCTAACATAAATGCATTAAAAAAACCACATCTATGTATATAGATACCACTGTGACAGTATTTTTGCACCAATAATAGAATTTTAGCTTATATTTTTGACTGCACTCTACCTTTTGTACATAGTATTTCTCTTTATTTTACTTATTTTCTATGCTTACAGTCCTTTATTTTAGTTTAGTTTAATTGTTATATCAATTATGTGAAGGGAACTCACAAAGTATGGATTTCATTACTCTGTAAGGACTGTGTTTCTACTGTGTACATGAAAATAAACCTTTTTAATAGACCATGTAAAAGCAGCATTAGACATAAAGCCAGCAATAAACATAAAGCATATGAATTGTATTGTAATTTATTTATAGAAACACACTGAGATTTGGGTGTAAATCCCTTAAGCCCACCCTGTGGTGAGTCTGTTGCTGCTGTTACCGATCCCCATCTCATCTTTAGAGACAGAATTACATTTCTAGAGCAGTTATAAGGTGCTGCTGAATTCATTAATTCATGTGGCGCAGGCCAAAAGTGATATTTTTCACCTGTCATCAGCCCGTGATGTCTCGGACATCGTGTTTTAGAAAACCAAGAAGCAACAAAATTAGCTTGGAATTTAAGTCAGTGTAGATGGCCACTGCCTTCCACTGGACTCGTCTGTAGAAATGCTAAGTCGTTATGTTTTTTTTTTTTTTCCAGGAGTCATTCTGTCTGCTTTGCTTTATTTGGATCCTCTAATAAACAAACTCATTCACTCTGTTCACGTTTAGACTGTAGGACCGATAGAAGGCTGCGTGTCTGCTGTGTGGACTTTCTGGGCGCCTTTTTATTGAGTTATGTTTGATATGATTTCATCTCACTCTCCTCCAACCCCATATACAGTTCTGTGCAAATGTCCAAGTCCAACAGTATGTTTGTTGATTTAAAGTTCTAATGACCACACATATGCATTTCTCAGTCTCTGTATTAAAATCCAATCTGGGTATATATGAACTATATACAACAATAAAAACAAAAGTTTCAGGGAAAAAAAAACCTCTAGAAACCAAAGTAGTTGTATTTAGTATGACCTCCCTTTACACGTAACATGTCTTTAACCCTTTTGTTCAGACAATATGAGATTTACTGCATTCATTTTCTTATGTTTTCTACCAGTTTTCTTTCAGCACATGTCATATGTTTCTAAATGTTTGTGCTACTTCTCGTTATGGGGTCAGAGGTCACAGTAAATTTACTGACTAACCTTTACGATACATTTAGATTTAGTTCCGTTTTTTGTGTCTTTTAAGGCTGTGCACAAATTCCCTGTATTTTTTTCTTGTATCTGAAGAAAAGAGAATGAGAAATAAAGATGAGCTCATTATCAAACCTAAAAAATAGGGAAGTTTTAAGGTGACTTTTTGAAAGCACTGTATACAGGGGTGCCACGACCAATTGTGGTGTAATATCCCTCAACTTTAATCTGAGCTTTTATTAACATTTACATGATCAGTGAATTAAATAGAGGAAAATACCTGATTTATAGTGATAAAATGCAAAATACATAATATTATAATAAATGGTGATAAATCACTTAAGAAAGGTAAAATATCAAGAAAATTCTATTTGGGAACTGACACAAAAGTAGTGCTGCGTCTTTATGGGTTAAGGTGTCAAAGTAGTAATCCAGAAACCAATAGGTGAAGAAACAGCCCGTGGTCAAATCAATTACATTTTGACAGGAGATAAAGATTTTTTTTTTTTGAGAGATTAGCCGTTGTAGCCGCGCAAATAAATAGTAAAAAGAAAAATAAAAGGAGAGTGTTTTTTTTATTGAAAACCCCACAGCCAGAGCCGCTCTGTGTGTAGTTAAGTGTTAATTGAAGAAAATAGAACTGCCTCCATTAGATCTGTCTCGCACGTCACTCACATCGTCCGGGATCAAAGTCGCCATCTCACACTACGATAAATGATTTCATTATCGATTCCGCCACTTTAAACATGTAATTGTGGGGAGAGCTGTGCCAGAGACAAACCAAGTCTGACTTCTGATAATCACCTGCACACTCGTAACAATAGCAGTATAGTCTCAGCACCTCAGGACCTGGACTCTGCTACGTGATCGGACATAGAAATGAAACCGGGGCTTTTCATAGTCCAAGTCCAGCTCTTCTTGCAGCCTCTGTCCTTAAAGCCCTGTGCCCACCAGCATGGAAAACTCGCCGCTCTATTGATCACAATATTTCAGAAAGCTTGTGTCTGAGCTTTTCCAGAGGGCAAGACCTCCTGTCATCTCAGCACTCACTGCATTAAATGTTTATCTGCTCCCACAAGCAATTTAATTAACAGCGTTTTTGCCGGTGTCAGACTCAGACGAAATTATCTGTTGAGCATTTATTCCCCTTTTAACTTAACTTACCCCCCTTTTTCTTTTTTTTTTTTGTTGTTGTTGTTTTTTCTCTGCTGAATGTCTTTTATCAGCGTTATTACATCTCCACCACCCCCCCACTCCCACTCCTCGCCCTCTTGTATTCTTCTTCATCTTGTCGTCCATCCTCCTCCTCCTCCCACTCCTCCTCCTCTTCCCTTCCTTCATCCCATCTCTCCTGAGGGCTCCAGCTCCAGCATCTCATCAGCATCAGTGTCTCAGGTCAGCCGAGAGGGTTAGATCGGGCAGGCTTTGTTTCACCAGTGTATGTATGTGTGTGTGTTGTTTTTTTCTTTGTGTAAATGTGTTTTTTTTTTTGTGCCTCTGAGCATGCATTATGTGTGCCTTCAGTCCTGCAGCCTCTAGACTTCCTAATGTTTACTCTGGATTCTTTCAAACCATTTCTTTCCCCATCTATCCGGTCTCTCTTCACTGATCCCTTCCTCCCTGGGTGGTGTATGTAATTATAAGCTCTTATCTATTTTTCTGTCACACACAACTACACTCCGGAGAGAGCTTGGTTGATGTCATTATCCCCAATAATGGCTCAGAGGTGGCTCACCCTTAGGCCTCCGCCCGCTGAGTCTTACCATATCCCAATGTATATAATTGCTGTTTATTGAAAATATCTCCCACTTCGTCTACCTCCCCTCTACTCTCTTTTGGCTAATGCACCCTATTACATCGAAAGCGGATGTGTTGTAATACACCGCTAATGTGGCCCTTTCTATATGCAGGGGGGATCTCCGCCAACAGTTATAATTGGATTTCTCTTTCTTTATTTTCAGTACGTGACAACATCCCTCAGAGAAAACTTGCTAGTCGTCAAAGTGCTTTTAACAAACAAAACGGTACAAATCTAATTTCCACGTAGGCTGTTTAATTTGGCACAAATGGCTGCATTTCTGTCTTCACTTACAAGGCGTCAGTGTCCACTGTTCTCACATGTAACCATTGTTAATTATGAAACTCGCTAAGGATCTCAAAGGCTACATCCTTGCAGAGAGAAACTGATGTAAGCTCTTTTTTCTGCATCTGCTGCCACGAACAATGGCATACTTGCACACACAGGTCAGAATAGTGTACAGCACACTCTGCTACAGGAAATACTGACTTTGACTGAATGCTACGCGCTGCTAGCCTCTTTCTAAATGTCACCGCTGCCTTTGCCGTGTCCCCTACTGCCACAAATTCACATTAGTCCAACCCTTCATGCATCTGTCTTCTCATGTGTCTGGATGCAGCAGAAATACTGTACATGAGCTGTGAAGTACAGTACAGAAGAACCGCAGAAAGCCCCTATAATCTTCCCTGCACATGTGTTTGAAGAGGTGGAAGTCTCTCAACCGAATGCTAAACAGGATCTATCGGGATTAAACCCGGTTTTGAGGCAGTTTAGCTTATTGCTGACTGTTTCAGAAAGTATGAATTTGGAAACATCCACAACTTAAACCACAGACAGCTTCTACTAAACCATGCTGGATAAATGGGCCCTTTTTTTAGTAGATAGAAAGCCTTTCAGTTGCAGATCATCATTGATGTTTTGAGTATTCATTAGTGACTGGTCATTACTTTCACAGATTTCCTAAGGCCAGCCATCCGTAAGAGCCCATTAACCTCAGACATTAGCCGTAATTAGGCAAAGTGCTCACTTTTTGAGCAGTTATTTTCAGTCATTCGATTGTTTATGTGGATGTATGCATGACGTCCTGGAGGCAATTGGTAATCTACATTAGGGAGGTAACTGACCTCTTTGTTTTCTGTCTGTATCCCCAAGAAACTTTCTCCTGTATGCAGAGATGCAAATTTGAGTCATATGTGACTTCAGTTGAGGAAAAATGGAGATTAAGGAGAAAAAGATGAGACATCGGCGGTTGCGGTAGCGCCAGAAGCGATCCTGTCACATGGTGTAGACCATATTCACATGAACATATACTTTACATACACAGATGCACACAAAGCCCTGATTAAATGTCTTCATCACACTGTCATATGAAATGAAAATCCTCATTTGGATGCAACATGTTTTTTGTCCCTCTCAGGCCATACACTGCAGTCACTTGATTCTCTCTTATTTCTGCTTCTTGCCGTACACCCACATACCCTTTTCCACGACGCTCACACCAATTCCCTTGATGGGAATACTTTAATCACGATGGTAGATCCATATGCCCCTCCCTCCCCCTCCATCAGCGACACATACATGGACCTGCTCATTTTAACACGTACATCCTTCGGGAGGTTGAAAGGCAGGCCTCGTCTGATCCATAATCGTTCTCTCTTGAGTTTCCACCTCCTCCGCTATCACTATCATCAGGAAAATAACTTTACAGACTCCGTTTAATAACAGTGTTGGCACGCACACACACGGAACTCGCAGAGGAATACTAGTTTCTGTCTCATCTCGCCTCCTGACACTACCTGTCACTGAGCAAGACATCACGCAGCGAGGCACAGGAGAAATGATCAGAACTCCCCTTAACCGCTGAAACTTGTCGCTCATCTGTCTTTTACCTCCTCCCCGTGTTAAAAATAGACCCAAGCTGTCAAGTTCCAACCGCATTTTTTTTCCCTCTCTCCCTCTCTTTTTACTCACTTTCTTCAGCTGTTCATAATTTGCTGGCTGCAGCAGTTTTCTTGGTCATTACAGGCCACGTGATTGAACAGTGTGAGGCTCGTCAGTTCCAACTGTTTTTCCATTTCTCTGTGTGCCGGTCACAGCTAATGTGTCTGCTTGTCAAAAAAGTCGACTAAACTGCTTAAAACTAAAGGAGAGAAGCCACAATTACAGCTGTAAACATGGTCCATTATTTCTGTTGTTCTTGTTTTAGGATAATAAAGTTTTATAGATGACATGTAGTGATGAGAGAACAATGGTGAAGCTGAGGGGATAAAGTCAGACTATTTTTACCTACATACAGTCGTGGAAGAAATTATTAGACCAGTTTTCTTCAATTTCTTGTTAATTTTAATGCCCGGTGGAACTAAAGGTACATTTGTTTAGTCAAATATAATGATAGCAACAAAAATAGCTCATAAGATTTTGATTTCAGAACTGATATCTATCCATTTTCCATGTTTTCTTGATAATAACCAAAATCACTTTAGTTCTTACATCAATATCTATGGCATTGTACTGACAAAAACAGTGCTTTTAGGCATGCCATGTTTTCTTTTCTGTCTGTTTTAGTCACATGATACGCACAGGAGTTAGTACTGGATTGCATAACCATTGATTTTGATGACTTTTGATGGTCTAATATTTTTTTCCGCAACTGTATATCACCGTATATCTGCATGAATTTCACATGCGACTCCCCAGTTACTGCTGTTGTCATGGAGGCAGTAGGATGCATCTCATATAATATAGTCATTAAACATCGCAGGTTTTGGACAGGAGGACAATTGAGAAATATTACCGTGATTACTGTATTAATTTGATTTGCAGTGGAATTCATGCTGGTGGATTTATGTGACCACGTGAGGGAGTAGTGAGTCACTGCAGATTTTCCACAAGGAGGAAAATTAACACCACAGGGCCTTTGACCAAAGCATCAGAAAGTGATCAAATGGGATGAGAACCACCAAGAAACAACTTTTAGAGTCAAAGAAATGATAAAAAATAGAAGCCGTCGGAGACAGCTCTAAATGAAAGATGAGTTTGATGCTGAAATGGCAGCATTTCTTCCACACGAGTGAGTTTGACTATAAAGCTTGTGAAGGTATAAAGTTATTAAGATAAGATAAGATATGACTTTATTTATCCCATATTATGTGACGTTATTTTTGCTAAGTTGCTGTTTGTTGATTCACGGTTCAGACTAAACTGTGACAGTTCTGACCTTGTTTGGGTGATTCCAAACAGATCTTTAGTGCAGTTATTGACAACACAAGCCGTATAGAAAACAGAGATGATTTTTGGTTTTACAGTGGCTGTTTACTGTCTAAAAACCGAACTAAGCTAAGAGAGCTGTAATGTAAACTATCAGCCGAGGCAGCTCGTGAAGATTTCGGGCAGTGTTATTTTGAGCGACTGTTAAAATAAGCTTCAATGTCTTTAAGTTTGAAGAAGAAAACTTGATGATACCATAATACAGATGTGTGGAAACAATGAGCTTTATACTTTATTCAGTGAGTGATACAGTCTGTGGATACATAGTGTTGAATTGTTTGGAGTTTTGGTCCTGTGTGTGTTCTGGTACCAGACTTCCCCCTGATGGTGAGACCTTGGAATAAACTGGAAGTGGTCGCTCTGAACTGCAGCTTCAGTTTGTACAGATATATACTGTGTTTGTTTGTACTTTTGTGGTTCTTCACAAGTACAAAGCACAGAATCAAAGAGCGGAAGGAATGTCCTCTACTTCCAAGAGGAGAGATGGTTGATTAGACCGTTGTCCTTCATGAAACTTTTGTTTGTGTTTCCTCATCCAAGTTTGGAGGGAGTTATGCAATCAATTACTGGTACAAGCAACATGCATAATGTGTGATAAGACTGGAGACGTGCTCGTACTGGTTGTGTATCTGCTTCTACCGGTGTTCAGACACACTCACAGGGAATTTTAATCTTTGATTGTTATCGTTAATGAATGAGTCATTCATCATCCCGTCAGTGTCTGATGAATGGGTTATGCAAATAACGGCCGAATTTTACCCCTTATTGTCGAGGCTCGACTACTTTTCAGTGGATCCTTAAACATGTAGCTAGGACTTAAACATGCTTTGAGCAGTGAGATGAATGTAATGAGTGAACTGTGATGTTGGTGTTAATATTTGCATTTCTTAACAAATTTACTAGAGTTAAAAAAAATAGTTCAACACAACACCTGAGGTTTAGATCATCAAGGTCAAGGTTAATATAGTCAGCTAATGAAGAGGTCATCCCGAGTCAATGGGAATTTATGACACTGCACTCATTGTCACATACACATCCTGGCAAAAAACAGTCACCTGGATTTAACCAACAAATAGTTCAGATGCTTTCATTGGATAATTACTACACTAAGTGCTATGTTTCAGGTCTTAAACCCTTTAACTGATGCAGTGAGTGGTTCAGGAGCATGAGACAGAGTCCAGACCTGAACCCCACTGAGAATCTATGGTGCAATGATGCGAGGTGTTGAAGAAAAAAAAAAAAAGGATTTTTTGGCCATGTTATGGTTGATTAACAATCTTAATTTGAATAATTTTGACAATAACAACCTAACATTTTGTTTACTGTATGATTGGAGCAGCACATTCATGTATTGGAAGAAGTAAACAGGTAAAAAGATGAAACATACGGTCATTTCTACTCTAGTTATCTACAAGCAAAAATGCTTCAACTAATCAAATTAACTGAATATATTGTCCAAGCTTTATTATTATTATTTTTATTTATTTATTTATTTATAAGAGTCTATGTAGTATTTTTCAGTTTTAATACAATCGTTCAGACTTGCAGCAGCTTGTGAGATTATCTTTAAAACTGACCGACATCATATGTGTAAATGACAGAATAATTCATTACTTGTCTCTTTCTGTTGACTGCAGTACTGTTTTTTTTTTTTTTTCATGACGTACGGTCTATTATAAGCTATTCAAAACAACACATCACACAATCTCTGCAAGTTAACACTGAGAAATCTGACCACTTAAAGGTACAGAAAGAGGTTGTACACAGAGTTGCAATTTCATTACATTAGCCTAGCATTGCTAATGCTAACAGCTGCATGCTCTCCGTAAAAGACTGTCTTGACTTGTAAAATGGTTTTTGATAAGGTTTAGTTATCTCGCAGCACTGACTGTGATTGAATTTTTTGCTGAAGTAAGGTCCCATGTGGCCAGCATGGTGGTGCAGAAGATGGATGGATGGATGGATGGATGGAGGTCTTTTAGAAGATTTTCATAGGCATTCAGTTACAGTCATCAGTAATATATGGACGTGTTGCAGTAAAATCAGTCCAAAGAGATCATTAAACCCTCAAAACAAAAGGACTAAAGATCCCCTCCATTACCTGACTGACTAACTCCCCATGTTTGTTGACGGCCCCAGACCGACCGTCTCCTCCCTCTCCTCAGGTCCATCGTCTCATTATCAGGTGACTGAGTGACAGCACTGACACTTATCCTTAACTTATCCTCAGTGGGCTGATGTCAGTCCAAGGTTATGCACACTGAAGTGATGCGTGACACCATCCAGCTCTTTTCAATAAATCATAAACCCACAGAGGAGAGAAAGACCGGTGGTGTGAGAAAAAAAAACTCAGAGTATATTAAATAGTAAAGGTGACTGAGTGAGATGAGAGTGAATCAGAATATGTGAATGAATCAGTTTCTTCATTTAGCATCTGCACTGACTCAGAAAAACCTGCCTAATTTCACCAGTGGCCTCATGGCGCAAGGTTTCCCATCAATATATTGCTCAAAATCTGAAATTATTTGCTATTAACTCTCACCTTAACCCGTTATAGGGCACTCATAGAAATACTCTGAAATGCAAGATTTCAACCTTAGTGTGTTATTGGAGGACAAAACAAGATTTCATTACTTTTGTGATTTTTTAAAAATTATTTTTTATTATTATGTAGAAAATCAAGGTGAAAGAAGTTACCATATTTGGTCCCTTACCCATAAGTGACCCCCCCCCAAAAAAAAAACAAAAAAAACCCTAAAACAATTCAATAAGTTAAAACAAAAAATACAAGAAAAACACATTTAAGGTGAAAGGAACATGCATTTTTGAACATTAGAACATCATTTTTAGAACATTACAACAACATAAGTGCTGATACAGACTAGGGATGCGACGGTACAGGTTATCCATGGTTCGGTACGTATTGCGGTTCTTGAGTCACGGTTCACGGTTCATGATACGGTACGGTTCGGATGCAGAGGCCGGCTGTCATCCGGCTGTGTGCTGAAACGTTGGGAGCTGATGGAGAGCCTTAAGGCCTATTTATGTTCACTTTATGTACGTAAATAGGTACGTCCATTTCTAGTGTTGTCATGTGTCACTGCCTTCATACTTCCATGCCTCATGTACATTGGAATGAGCATTTCTCAATTAATCCACCAGAGGGTACTGCTCTTAATTACCGTACTGGCTGAATACCATGAAGAAGAGTAAAGTTTTTTGAGAAGAAGAAGAAGGTCTATAATAACAAACATCGCAACAACAGAGGAGGTTTTACTAATGTGGATACTGATGTCGATATTGAGAAGGGTAGTTGGAAGTAGAAGGGCTGTGCTCTGGGTTTGACTCGAGCCCGGCTCTGCTGTGTAATGCTTTAGATGGGCTCCATATCTGGCTCCAACCAATGACAGTAGAATTCTGTTAGTCAGTCGTCTTGCAAAGCTCTAGTTTAAACGCGAGTTGTCTGGAAATGTCATTTGAGAAAGACAAATGAGCCGTACCGCAGTACATGCTGGTACCAAACCATGAGGGGTGTACTGTTCGGCATGATGGTACAACATGTACTGTTACACCCCTCATACAGACACCTGTCCACATCCACATGATCCCTTTGAACATCATTCCTTACATTAGTACCATTACTTCATGGTACCAAACAAAGCAGGTCCACTCACTGTTCATGCAGAGGTGGACCTTACAGATCCTGGAGACCACATTGGAGCTGACATTGTTGCTTCACTGTCCTCACTACAGCTGTTGCTGTCACTGTCTTGTAATGTATTTAGAAATGACCAAAAATAGTCACTTGCCTGATAAAGGGTTAAGCATCACTTCTGTTCTCAACTATGATGGGAAACTCATGTAGCTAATATTTTTTATATATTTTAGAGAGATGTGACTCACTAAAGTCATTGAAAGTCTAAGCTCTTAAAGCTATACGCATGGGGATTTTTCTTCAAGAAGACTTTATATAAACTGAAGGACTTTAAAATCTACTCATGTCCTCACAAGGACAACTTTATAACAGACAACTTCAGGACAACTGAGAATTTAAGGAACGCCCAAGAGTCGCCAAAGTACGTCACTCATGGTTAAGCCGGGTTTTTTTAGGGGAAACACTGTTTAATTTTTATCTGAACCATAAGGAAGATGCGACAAAAGCATCACAGAGACCCAGAGAGAAGAGACAGCAGAGAATCAGCACGAGGGAGGAGACGGCGAAGCAAAGACGATAAAGAAGATGAAGATTTGTTGGGAGTGGAGAGGTGGAGGGGAGGGCGTGGAAAAAGAGAGGAACGAAGAAGGGCATGGAGAGGCTGAAGGAGAGCGAGCACAAATGAAGAGTGCGCCAGATACAGCCAGATACTGAGCTGGAGATTTGGCTGTTTAATCGAGTCGGTGAGGATTAGAGACGGATTATGTAGGAATTATGACATAGCAGCAAATTAGCCTGGTAGCTTTAATCTGAGAGGCGAACAAAGCCAAAGCATTTGACCAGACGGCAGTGAGAGTCCCTGTATGCATGTCCGTGAGATAAATGTATATATATAAGTAATGAGGTGAAGAGTTTGTCTTTTAAAAATAACCCTCGGTATATTATAGAAAATGTGTCTCATAGCATTTAATAACATTACAGTTTGTTCAGTCAACCCAAGATTTCCCTTTTATTTATGCATCTAGGCTTAAGTTCTTACACTGACGTTAAATTTCAATGTGTAAAATAAAAAAAAAATAAAAAAAAGAAGATTAAGGCTGCAGCATAATTTAAATCAAAATTTACATTAATGCCTTTGTTGTCGCAGGTTTTATGTTTTCAGATTCATTCAGATTCTTGTGAAAGTGATCTCTTGAGAACATATGGACAAAATTTGTCGAAATTGAGCACAAATTAGATACAATGGTGAAGTGTTAAGATTTTGGTGGTCAGAGGTCAATTGTCGTGGTCATTTTGAACTTGATAGAATTCATGCACTAACTGATTGAATCGGGGTCTGATTTGAGATGCTTTTAAGGAACATTGTTATACTTTTATAGCCTTTTAAATTAACGGTGGTGTTTTGTATGTATGTTCTTATTTTGTGCTTTATGTATGGTTTTACAACGGACTTTTATTGTGTTTTATGAAATGTTTAATCTCAATGAGCTATTTTCCTTTTTAAACAAAGATTAGAATTAAAAAAAAAAAACTAATTATGACAAATCTTAAGACAAGTGTACAAGGTAAAATGATGATAGTGATGTGTTTAAGTTTTATTCGTGTATGTTTATTGACCTTCGTGGGATTTCAGTTTAATTAATTACCGGCAATTTGTATTAAGAGTAATTTTTTTTCAACATATGAAGCATAGTTGTCAAATAAGAACACTTATTAGCATTTATTCAGTTTACAGAGGCCATGTTCAGAGTTTTTGTCACCGTTAGCAGCAATTTCAACCATTTTTTTGTTTTTTTTTTTTATCTCAGATGTGCAGCATAATTCGGGACTGTTATTTTATTATTATTGTGGAACCTTGATTCAGATTTTTAGTTGTAGCCCCTAGGTTTGAAACCAAGATACATGAACCAAAAAGTCCTATTTGCAATAAGGTTTCTAGTGACAGTAAATCTTTGTTGTATGCTCTTGACATGTTGGAAGCAAAACTCTTGGAACCTCAGTGCCGATTTGAGTTGAGTGGTTAAATATTCTGACAGATGGATGCGGTCGCTCATCTTTGGAAGGATGCCGAACAAATCTGTAACTGGGTCCAGACTATACAAGAGTGTGGGAACATTTTTGCACAAATTGACTCAGATTTACTAATAAGGTAATTGTGGATTCTCCTAATCCTAAAATGTGCTACTAAAAATTCTTGTCTTATTAAAACAAACAAAAAAAAAAAACACGACGTATATTTTCTATGTAATACATGATGGAGGGATGGGGCATTGTTTTATGTCAAATATTTTTTTTAATCTCACATAAAACGTACAAATGTAATTTTACAAATGACAGAGGTTGTAGACTTGGGTTCATGTTCAGTTAATGCCATATTGGGCTTAAAGTCTTTTTTTTTTTTCCAGTTTTCTCTGTTTTGAATTAAATAGAGCAAAATACCTGATTTTATTCTGAAAAATGTAAAGTAAAACATTTTAAATGTTGATAAATCACATAGGAACGGTTAGACATAGAGGGAACATCATTTGGAAGTTGCCCCAAAAAATGGCTCTAGATCTTCAAGGGTTAAATCTGCTTTTACATCCTTGATTTCAGTTTATCAAAAATTAGAGCAAAAATTAAAGAGCTGTGTCTGTATTTTTGTGTGGGTGAAGCTCATGATGTCATGGCTAATCGACTTAAATTAGCTTCAAGTTGCTAAAAAGTCTGTTACTAATGTTAAATTTACAGTAAATGAAAGTACAGACGCAACATTTATTCACACTTGAGAAGCTGCAGTTGATAAATAAATAAATGAATGAGTTATATTGAGATTCTTACACCTTTGAGGTCATCCTTAATGGTGCAAATCCCAGGGAATTAATCTTAACATTAATATTACATACTTGTACATGCATATTTATATTTCTGGTTTTGTGTTGTTTTTTAAGTAGCATCTTTTGAGGTATTTTCCTAACCATTGGGCTGTAAATGCCTGGAGACACTAAGCATTCCCCTCCAGTAGAGGCCTAACCTGAAGTGAGTAGTTCCAGTCCTGTGAGCAGACCGGCCTCAATGAAACCTGATCAGAGCAGGTAGGTCAGGCGCCCGTGAACGCACAAAACAGTCCACTGAGTCCAACATACACAGGGTAATCAGCATTGACAAGACGTACACGCATGCCCGTAAGCCGTACAGTCCACAACAAACACACATGAACCTGCACTTTAGAGGAAAATTAGGAATTGGCTGCCACTGACTGACTGTAGTTCTGTATAAATGAGGATGGATGGGGTACAGAGAAGAGCAAAACATCTGAGTTATGACTTATTAATGCCTCAGAGATGTGTGAAAGAGTGTGTGTGTGCAGAAAGGGGGATGGGGATTACAGAGGACAGCATGAAGTTGCTTACGTAAAAGCTCATTCTCTACAGTAGCACCTTTAAAACCGAGCGGCCCACGTCCACCGCAGCCACCGCACGTCCAGTTGAATCATAGTCCATCGGTGGCAAACCACAGCGTTTGTTTCCCGCCCCGGACTAACAAAGTCCAGACATCATCTCATATCTGCACCTGCCACACCATGATTCTTCACCACGGGCTTGTGGGTAGTCGTTTCGTGAGAGAATCCCAGCGCAGCAAATGCTCGTGTTTGTTTAATGCTCTTCTAACCTGTATTTTCATGTTCTGTAGTGGCATGGATTTGTTAAAAAACATGACACAAAACGATTAGAGCAGCCCTTATTTAGTCTTTGAATGACTGAATGAATATTTAACATAAACATAAGGGCTGCACGATATTGGAAAAAAAACTGACACTGTGATTTTTTTTTTAACCCTGTGATATACATGGTGTCCCAAAATAATGTATACACACTTAAAATAATTGTAAAGTAGGTGTTTATTAGACTTCATTTAATTTTCAAAATGTAACAGAATTGACAAACATCATTTTATTGTTTTGTCACCGCCTGTTCTCAAACTGACGCCCGTTCTGGTCCAGACACTGCTGACAATGGCAAGAGATGGAATCACACACATAACGAAACAATCCCCTTGGTATTTGCGCGCGTTCACGTTCAACGGTTGCTCTCAATTCAGCGACTGTTGCAGGTCTCATAGCGTAGACTTTGTCTTTTAGGTATCCCCATAAAAAAAAAAAAAAAGTCTAGTGGTGTGAGGTCTGGTGAACGCGGAGGGTATTCAACGAAACCCCTCCGTCCAATCCACCTGTTTGGCAAGATCTCATCAAGGAAGGATCTAATATGGCAATGGTAGTGGGGGGGGAGATCTTACTGAAAATAAAATTCCTCATCTTCAAAGTCAGCATTTTTAAAAAAGCTAAGGCAAGAACAAATAAAAAAAGTAGATGTGTTTCTGTTAGAGGGGTTAATCTGTGGATTGGCCTGGAAGATGCATTTAAACAGTCTAAAACAATTAAAACCTTTAAAAAGATGTACAAATGATCTAGTATTCAAAATTATAGCTTAGAGCTCAGGATAAACTAAAGAAATTGCTTGTTCAAAAGGCTAGGATCGTTATTGGTAGTTGAGATAAGGACATGATTCATCTGAATTAAAATCAAATATGTATTCTCTTCTGTTGTATATTTAGCAATGATTACACTGGAATTTTGTTTGTTTGTTTTCTTGTGGAAACATTATATTAAATGTAAATAGGGTTAGGCAAAATAAGTTTTACTTCAGCCTAAACCCTTTCAGTCGCATTGTGTATGGAACAATGGATATGTTGTTTTTGTTTGTTGTAATTAATGACTGAATAAACTACTACTACTACTACTACTACTGCTACTACTACTACTACTACTACTGCTACTACTACTTGGCGTGACAGACTGTTGCAGCAAGTTCAAGTAAACAGGACCAGTCACAGTAGCGTCAAAAGAGAAGGGTCCAATTCATCCTCTTGATGATCAGCTGCACCACACTGGAATTCCTGGTGAATTAACATGGTGGTCGACATAACATACAGATTCTCAGGTCCCCCTATAGGTGCAATTGTGGCGGTTAATTGAACCATTTAATTGAGTTATCAACTGCTAAAGTGTGTATACATTGTTTTGGGACACACTGTATATTGTGATATGATAAAATACTCAGGAGTATATAATAGCTGTGTGGTGCTGACGTAAATGGTCAAACTAAATAGTTGTGTTTCCTCTTGTGGCAACAGGTGGAAGGCATTATCGACACAGAACACGTATTTCACTATCATCTGGAATTATTTTGGGTACAGGAAGGATAACTGACGTTGCTTTTCTTTTTGGCACCGAGTTTTCATTTACAATGATTTTCTCTTGTTTGTTGCTCATTTTTTAATATTGTTACCAGCGACTCACTCCAAACTGATAAAGAATAACTGTGATTGGTGGATCGCTGCGTGCAGTGTGTGTCAGGTACCTTTGAAATTAGATAACAACACATTGAGTTCATTTGTCTCCTACATCGCAGGACCATCAAGATGATGATGCTCAAACGATATATATTGTGCAGCTGTAATAAACATACATACAGTATAGAGCCCTGGTTCAAATAAAGGTCGTAAAGTTT
This sequence comes from Apogon hyalosoma, assembly GCA_037367295.1. Lineage (NCBI taxonomy): Eukaryota > Metazoa > Chordata > Actinopteri > Kurtiformes > Apogonidae > Apogon > Apogon hyalosoma. Next base: position 14,990,279 of record JAPQRP010000008.1, on the reverse strand, counting down.
CAGTGGGATTCTACTGATCATGAGTGAATGAATATTTAATGCTTTCAGACATAATACAAAAAAACAAAACAAAACGGAAGCACAGTATCAACAGAAAACAACCAAAGCAAAAAAGTAAATTGATCCTACTATCCAAAAGAAATACATAATGCAATTTTAGTGTTTTTACACATGTGAAAAAGAGCAGGAAGAAGTAAACACTTAATAAATCCCACCCAAGTTTTGAAAATGTGAATTATTTGCATTTTCATAAAAACGTTTGGAGCAAATAATCTAACCTTTACTGTGTCACCAGTGGGTGGCGCTGTAGGTATACATAGTGTTATTAAACAGTAGAAGTAGTATTCTGTTGTTTCCATCATGTCTGACTAATTCAGTCTCTTCATCTCCACCTGTTGGATCAGACATGTTTACGCTGTATCGAAATATCAAACAGCTGAACAGTCATATGAACTAAATGTTTGCCAGAATTTTCCAAAAAAGGCGTTTCCACATTTCCTTTACATAGATTTACTCTTTGCATAAAAATGGCCTAAAGTGAACAGATAACTTGCAAAATCCAGTTATGTTTTTCCTAATTTAGGTGTTTTCGACAAACATTCTCTATTGCAAAATATCAAAATGCACATTAAATATGTTTATGGGAACGCACCTACTACTGAGCATCTCCAACACTCTCAAGAAGAGAATAAGTTTATTGAGTTCCTTTTGTATTACTCCATTTTATCTCAACATTTAATACATTTTTTACTGTAATGTTTACTACTTTTGTTGTTATGAGCCTCATAGTTTTCATTTATCTGTTGCTGATTTAATGTGTTTTGTGTATTGCGTATTTATTGCGTTATTTCATTTATTCCGTCTCCTCTGTGACATAAAATAGCCAGTTTTGTGCAGCTGAAGGTTTTAATAGTCTCTCTAGACTCACAGGGAATATTTTATTAACTGTAAAAGTATATTTCTAAATTACATCCTTTTCTAGCACATCCAATAATTGTTATATTTTAGGAAAACAGGTTCTGTTAACCGAACTGCTTTCATTAATATCCTTATCTGAGGCTGGTGGATGAAGAGGGAGAGACTTCAGTAGTTAAATGATAGATGAATGTTTTTCTATCTTTGCCTAATTTATAACTGGAGTACTGTCAGGGTTTTCGCTTCAATTGGGAGTTTTGTACCGGAGATACTGTCAGAGTCAGGACTTGAACTGAGATTAAGTCATTACCAAAGCCAGAGTTTATCATGACTGAGATAAGACCAAGACTTTGAAGCATCAAGACCAGGTCAAGAGGGTCAGAGCAGGGTGGCACCGAGCCAAAATGAGACCATACAGCAAATAACTTCCAAATGTTTTAGACTGAGATATGATGAATATAGTGAGGTGATTCCTATTGACAGTGAGAAGCAGAATGAGGTCTGGGGAAAGAAGGATCAAAATATGATGGAGTTTTATACCGAAAATATATTTTTTAATGACAAATTCGTGGAAAACATCATGTCAGCTGTGGTCTTGACTGTACTTAAAATGAAATCCTCTTCAGTCCTGAGACTAAGACAAGACTAGACATGTAGTCAAGACCAAGATGAAACCAAAACCTTAAAAAAAGACAACACTATTTGGAGTTAGAAAAAGGCTGGTCTGTATAATCAGTCATCAAAAACAGTGCACTAACTCGTAAGACAACTAATTCATTTTCATAAAAACTCAAGGGTTTTAAGATGACTCGGTTTTACACAGAAAAAATACAAATTTGTCCAAGTAGTTTGAGAAATAACAGTGGCTGTAGACACTTGTGTATGTTTAGACAATGGTATGAGTTGCTTTTACATCTTTAATTTCAGCTCACTAAAAATGAAAGCAAAAATAAAAGCTCTATAGTTTTGTTCAGTGAATTTCCGTTTTGGGTGAAGGGCACGGTGTCATAATACTTAAGTTAAATTAGATTAAAGTTGTGAAAACGCTTGTGGCTAATGTTCAATTTGCAATAAAATAAAGCAGACAGGCAACATTTATTCATGTTTGAGAAACTGCAGTTGAGTTATACTGAGATTCTTACATCTTTACAATCATCCTGAACAAACTCATATGTCCGATACAAAAGTCTACAAATGTCTCCTTTTGGACAGTGTATGGACAGTAAACCTTTGAGAAAGCATTCATGCTATTTTTTGCCAATAATATGAACTTTTTTTTTTTTTTTTTTTTTTTCCTAATTTAACCAGGAAAAAATCCCTTTGAGATTAAGAACCTCTTTTACAAGGGAGTCCTGGCCAAGATAGGCAACAGCAAGTACATCACACAGTTACATAATTACACAGTTAAAACACATATAACAGACACATTTGACAATAAAGAGTTAATAAAAATAACATTTACAAGCAGATTACAAAAAACAAGTGCAAGTTATGGAGTTGGCCTCAAGAACTTTCAGTTTGGACTGAAAAGTGCTTAAAGAAATTAACTCACTTTCAAGTCTTTCTGCAGCTGATTCCATACAGAAGGTGCAGAGAAAACAAAAGTCATTTGACCCATTTCTGTACTGTGGAACAGAAAGCAATATGTGATCATTTGTATGGAGAGAATAAGAATCAGAATTTCTCATCTCAATTAATGTACAAATGTAGACGGGCAAGAGGCCAAGTATTGCCTTCTATAGAACCATCTACCAATGGCTGAAGTACATATGAAGTACAAGTAACTCATAAAAATGTCATTTTAACCCATAAAGACCCAAACAGCAGCTGGGTGTTAAAATATTTAATAACTTCTGAACTACTAATCCTATCAATCTATTGTCAATAATTGGTGTAAAATGCAGTTTGTCGTCTTTGACCCATTTGGACGTTCAGAGGCTCCATAGTGAACATTGAAACACCGTCATCTTCTACAACACTGATTCACCAGTAAAACCCATGGAGTTTGATCAATGACAGTGGATGGAGATGCATGTTTTTATGTTCAGTTTTTGATGTTTTTGCTGAAAAAGTCACTTTTTCTTGAGTTTTCTCTGTTTCTAATATAACCTCCAACTTCAATCTGAGCTTCTATGAACATCTACAAGAAATTACATGGTTTTCATTGAAAAAACACAAAATACGGAGGATAATATTATTATAAATGCTGATAAATCATTTAAGAAAGGTGAAATCTAGAGAAAAAAATTATTTGGCAACTGACACAAAACACTGGGTCTTTATGGGTTAAGCAACAGAAAATGCAGAATCATCAGCATCACATGAAGTCTTTCAGCAGGTTATGCATTTCTTTATCTTCCAAAAGACAGATCCTGACCTACTCTTTCCCAGAAACACAAACAGGATATGATTTAACTTATCTCCCAATTTAAAGCGCATACTTTTAAAGCCCTGGATCCTATCTGGCTGTTACTGCCCCTTGTCTTTCTTCACTTTGCTGATTTGTTTGTTTAACTGTTAAGTGACATGACGGGGTAATTTCTGCATAACCCACGGGACGTCCAGGCAGATCAAGTGCGAGCAGTTCACTTCTGAGGCTCGGGCATGTTATCACTATCACCCCCATCGCATAATTACAACCCCTCGTCCCAGTGGATCCCCGGTGCAGTTGGATGATTGTTGGTGATGGAGGGGCGTTCAAAAACTACAAAGGCCCCAAATGGCGAGTGGCTTTTTAGAAGGGACAGTGGCGTCTCAGAGAGTCCAGAGTGCTCGGTTCAGTAGAAGGAGAGTGTCTTGCATTATACATGGTGGTTGTTATTTTCATCACACGGCGCTGTCAGGCGTCATTGTTGTTCCTGCGCCGTCAGCACAAATTGCAGTGTGTTCACAGATTGCTGTTTTGGTGTCTCTCTATTTTTTTCCACCCCCTTTAGACTTTTTCCTTCATGGAAATGGAGTCAGAGGGTCCAGTGGGTTCCATTATTAACCAGCCCCGTGTCCAAAGTAGTGTGGATCTTGTTTCGAAGAGGGCTTTAAGTCGAGCTGGTTGTTGTGACAAAGCCGGCCCCCGCTGTCAGGCCACTCAGGAGAACGAGAGGGGGGAAAGTGGCCCTGCTCAGGAGCCCATGCATTATTTCACACTGCGAGTGACAGCCCAGCGCACAAGCACAAATGCCAACAGACGCCGGGGTGTCACCGAGGTGTGTCGATGTGGGCGCACACCTCCTAATGCAAGTGTGTGCTTGTGTGTGAAATCCTGCGACGACTCTGCACTTCACAGCTGAACAACATAGATCAGACCTTGGCAGGATTTAGAGAAGTTGTAAAAAAACGTGTCTGGGAAAATACGAGTTATAGAAGGAGATGATGTGAAACCTGAGAGCGCCGTTTAATGAGACAGAGGTGATTAAGAACAGCTTGGTTTGGTTACTGTGGAAACGCAATGGCTTACTATATGGATTACCTCTACTAATGTCATTTAATCAATAACCTACATTTTGAATGGCATAGAAAAGGACGGACAACTTGAACCAAAATAACCAATAGATGGATATGTTTATTTGTCCTTCACAGGAAAATTATTTTCACACTTTTATGTGACCCATGGGGAACCATCGGATCTAGATGTGTTAGTTTTTATGCTGGGCAGAGATGACTTTTGGGAAAAGATGTTAGTCTATGTTTTATAAGTAGGGAGATAAAAATTTTTTGGTAAGTCATTCTTTAAAATGTAAACAGCAATTAATATACAGTTTTAATACCCAGGTGCGCCTGCAGAGTGAAACTGAGGAACACAGGAAGCTCACGGACAGGGGTGGGGGGTGAATAGTTTGTAAGACCTGGGTGATGGGAGTTCTCCGTAAGTAACTGGATGTACCTTACCTATCTCTCAGGGTTTCCTCCGGGATTTTTTTGCAACCGTGGAGGAGGGGAATTTTAAGTAATTTCAGGAAGTGCTTTTATTTTGAAGTCTGTCAAAACAGAAAGTACCTTTAGATTGTGTTGACAAAAGAAAAAACTTGACACCTTCTAGATGTGGAGTGCCTGTTACCTGTTTGTGTTCTGTAGCTGCAGCATGTTTTATAATCAACGCACAGTTTGAGAAGAAACCCACCTGGTCATTAAGCACCAAAACTCCAACTACACTACAACCTCGCAGCATGCATGACGACGCCGGGAGTAATAGTGGCGTTCCTGTTTTTAACTTCATTTCCTGTCATGCAGCGTTGCGCTTCAGTAATTGTAAGGCAATGACTAATACCTCCGAAAATATTGGTCCTTCCAACTTGCCGAGATATTTAATGTGGAGATGGGACTATTCCTCAACTGTAGGTACCAAATTGGCCAGGAAAATACATCTTAATTTGTCAGAATCGTGCTGACACACACACAGATGCTCTGAGACCTTCCAGTATATGATATAGATACCGTACAGCCACGAGAATACAGCACATCACTCACAAACAAATAACATGACACAAACTTAAACACAGTAGCTTCACACCATATACCCGCCACCACACACATATCCATTTAACACATTACAGTCTCTTTAATGGTTTATTCAGTTCCACTTTTGCTTTTTTTTTTTTTTTGCAGATTTTTAATAACATCAAAATGCTCAGAATCTGATCTGTTAAAGATTCCACTCACTAAAACTGGTTTCTGGTGTTTTGAACCTTATTCCTGGTAAGATGTGCACATCATTCAGTTCTACGGGCCTCTATTTTTATACTAAACAACATTTGGAGCTGTTTTAGCTTGTTTTTGCCACCTGTGTGTGTGTAATTGCTGCCTTATTTGATAGAATCATGTTATAAATATGGGTGTAAATATATGTTGTGCTCAGTTATCTGGCAAATGAGATCTTGATTACGGTGACATATTACTAAATAAAGACAAAACATATTAGGAGATTTCGCCAACAGTACTGAGAAATAAAAGCAGCAAAAACACTAGACAATATGGGTTTAGTGTTTGATGTGCCAAACCACTAGGTGTTGGGTTTCCACTCAGCAGATGCTTCTGAGTGGAAGAAATTAAACTGTCAGACCCGGTGAATGCGCATCTCTAAACTGGTTTAACAGCCGCCAGTAATAAGAAGCAGCAGAAGCGTATCAGCGCTATCGCTAATGCTAACACGGCTCCATAGGCACTTTACCCATGACTTTGTCTTACAAGAAGAGTTTTACACACCTTTTTTCGTAGGTTGAAAATATTTTTAAACCAGGTCTTTAAACACAGGACAGACGGAATGCAACATTATATTTTTTCGCAAAATACAGTTGATTTTTCTACATAAATGGAGGCATCATCCAGTCATGTGTGAAACAGATGTCATGTGACAGGAATGATGGAACCACACCTGTTAATTTCTAGTTGCACTTAGTTTAAGATGTAAGACAAAAAATATCATCAGTGAAGGAGGACATTTGGTGCAGCATCTCCAAACCCGGACACTAGACTTACACCCACTGTTGCAAACCTTCATCGTTGCCCATTTAGGTAGTTTTTGTCATGCTCCTGTTGTATAGAGGCCTTAAGACTGCCTTGTCAACCCAAAAACCTCATGAAATTTTTAGGAAACAGTAAACACCTTGAGGTTTTTTTTTTGTTTTAGATTTTTGGCATTTCTCTCTGGAGGAAATAACTGCTCACAGCTCATCTGACACTAATGGCTATGAACGGTATTATCACCTTATGTTGTTTATTCAGCAACACTTACATTTAAGTGAAAGTGAAAGTTAATTTACTTTACAGGGAAATTGAGTCTGCATTTTATCCATCATGGGGCGGCTATGGTTCAGGAGGTAGAGGGGGCCATCCAATAACTGAAGGGTTGGTGGTTCGAATCCTAGTCAGTCCATTATGTCCTTGGGCAAGACACTTCACCCTCCTTGCCTCCAGTGCCACTCATACTGGTGTATGAATGTGTATGAGTGTTCGGTGATGGTCAGAGGGGCGAGTCAGCTTCTGTCAGCCTGCCCCAGGGCAGCTGGGGCTACAGGTGTCATTTTACCACTACCAGAGTGTGAATGTGAGAGCGAATGAATAATGGGTCATTAATGTAAAGCACTTTGGGTGCTTAGAAAAGCGCTATAGAAATCTAATCCATTACTTTTGTGAAATTTTTCCATTTTTTTATTGTTATGTAGAAAATCAAGAACAATGACGTTATCATATTTGGTTCTTTACCCATATGTAGAAGAAAAAAAAAATCCAAGAAATATATTTTTAAAAAATGCAAGAAAAACACATATAAGGTGAAAAGAACATGTATTTTAGAACATTAGAACATCACTTTTTGAACATTACAACAACGTAAGTGCTGATCCAGACCCCTGTCCACATCCACATGATCCCTTTGAACATCATTCCTTACATTAGTACC
>JAPQRP010000008.1:14965299-14981779 GCA_037367295.1 Apogon hyalosoma | reverse complement strand
AGGTCCACTCACTGTTCATGCAGAGGTGGACCTTACAGACCCTGGAGACCACATCGGACCTCAGATTGTTGACTCACAGTCCTCACTGGAACTGTTGCTGCCGCTGTCTTGTAATGTGTGCAGAAATGACCAAAAATAGTCATTTGCCTGATAAAGGGTTAATACACACAGCACCTAGCATTAGCATTAGCGATTAGATTCAGCACCTTAGCTCATGAACAAACATGCTCAAGGGCTTTGGCAGGTAGGATGAAACTACCTGCACTTGTTTTTTAATGGGGGGAGGTAAGAAAACAGGCAATTTAATCTTCAACTTGGAATGACACATGTAACCCTCTTGTTTAGAGGTGGAAGCGCTAACCACTGCTCCACTGCTCCATCCATTTGACCCAGTAATTAGTCCAAACCCATCTCAGCTCTTGCTCCTGAAACCGACCAAACCCCATGAGCCAAGCAGCGACTGATAGACCAACTCTGGATCATCTCAGTCTCTTCTTGACTTTCTACAAATCACTTTCTCATATTCCGTGCACATTATGACCAATTTGCTCGAAGTACAGTCCAATTAACCTTTATACTGCATGTGTGTGTGAAGGCGTGAATGAAAAGTCACTGAATTCATATGAGAAAATGATGCATCATTAGCTTGTAGCTGCACTCGATTTACACTATAATTGCGGATGAAATGGTAATGTGGGCTTATGGTTGAATGGCTGAAGTAAACAGTTATTTCAACAAGTCATCGCTCTCATTTTACACATCACTGGTGTTGATGGATTCTTTCATGGGTAGAGTTTGACCACCTAAGGCATGAATAACTACATTTTAATTAGTCAGATATGCCCAATTATATGTGGAGGTATTTTTGAGAAAATTGGCAATGTTTATTCAGAAGTTAATAATGTTATGCAGATTTTTTATTTTTTTTTGCGCCTGTTTTTGTCTGGATCAGCCTATAAAACATTCACAAGGGTTCATTTTTTGATTTAATCTTCATATTGGAGACAAATAAAATTAAATCTTCCTTTGTCTGTGTAAGTGAAAATAGTTCATTCAATAAAACCTTCTCAGCGTTGATATTCAATAGACCTTCACATCAGCAATAATGCATTTTTTTCTGTTTGTTCCCACGTTTGATTTATTCTGACTAAATCCTGCTGATAAAGATGCGGGGAAATTGGAAGAGAGAGATGGAAGGAAAAAAATAAATAAAGCACCGGGAAATAGTGAAATAAAACTGAAATCACAGAGACAGAAGAAAGATGGGAGTGGTCTATCTGTAGCGTTGCAGATTAGGCGGGAATGATTGCGCGTTTGCGTGCGTGCATGCTCGGATGTGTGTTTTCAAGCACGCCTGCTTGCTTCTGTGTGTGTTTGTGCGTTACATCCTAGCCTACTTCCTCTTTCCCCTCCTGACATTCCACTTCCCGTCACAGTGGCCTGCCGCTCCCAGATAAGGCCTTCCAGTACATTCCTCCTTCCTGTCGTTGCTCTCCCCTCCATCCACCACCAATTCCATCCCGCTGTGATCAATCCCACCGATAACACTTTGCTACCAAACTAAATAAATACTGTCTTGTCCACATCTCAATAGAGAGGGACGAGTGTGGTGATGAATAACAGCTTATGTTATTGTAAAAAAAAAAAAAAAAAAAAAAAAAAAAAAAAAAAAGTTCTGCAGGAGATTACGTGAAGAATGACACAAATGAGAAGCTGCTGGTAAGCAGGTTACTGATCAATATTTCTCAGCCTTCTGAGGATGTGTTAACCCTTAACAGTCACGTCCAATGAAGCGTGATATGTAATATTACATATGATATTTTGAAGTCCTTTTATTTTATTGTAAATAAAAAGACATTCTGAATAATACATTTGACAAAAAAGGTTAATCTTTCTCCTGTTATTTAACCTTTATTCACATTTTCAATTGATAGTTTCTGCTCTGAATGCATTTTTTGTAATTATGTATTATACATATATACAATCAATAGTATAATTTTGTATATTTATGTGATTTTATGCCATCATCTGTATTCACTGCGTGCTCATGTTGGGATCAGATGACAGCTTTGTATCATAGTTGTGTTATGTGTTTTTACCATTGCAGCTGCAATGTGATACTATTGCTCAAGGCACATTTCCATACTGGGGCAATAAAAGCTATGTTAATCTTAATTTTCTTTTGTCACATCATTTATGTAAGAAAATTGAAAATATGAATGAGACTTGTGCATGTGTTTCTCTCATGTTTGAGACATTTGGTGAAAATAGAATGACAGACAACATTTATGCTAAAAAAAACTACGCTTCATAATGTTTTCTATTTTATTTGTATATTCCACTAGTATTGTGGAGCTAAGAGTTTGCTAAACCTATTTCAAGCAGCAAAACACTTCATCCACATGAGTGAAGGTGTGTTTTCACAGGAGTTTTGAACATTTTTACAAATCTGACTAGCTGAATTATCGCTTTCGACAGTGCCCTAGGACGAAAATAGGCCTGTGTTAAGATAAAGATGAGGCTTTCCTGAACATTCTGATATAACTGATGTAAAAACCCTTGGGTATTGTGTTATTTGCAACTACTTTAAAACAGTGTATAATTTTCATCACATTTTTTTTCTCATTTGTAAAACTCCAGTGATAGCCTAATTATCACTAGTCCATTAGTCTTTCTGTGCTCACCACCTGAATCACTTCCTTCACAGTGAATAACTTCAAAGATGACTCCATCATAAACACAGTCCGATTGTTTACATAAACTGAAATGTCACTTGGGCCTTTTGGAAATTTTGTCACAAAGTGCACTATGGGAATGGGAATTCCACGCAGCAGCAGTTTTGCTGTCTCTTCATGAGAGCTGAACCCAAACATCACCTTTACCTCCATCCATCGACTAGACTCATTCTTTAAAACAACCCTGGTGGACTATAATTTTATGTTATGTAGTGTATTTACCTTATATATGTAATTACCTTATTGTTATTTATGTTTTATTGATTATGTTTTAACTGTAATTGTGTGTTTTTAACTTGTCTCTTTTCCATTTTTGTAAAGCACTGTAAATTGCCCTGTGAATGAATTAGGGCTGTTATTAGGGCTGCAACTAAGGATGATTTTAATAATTGATTAGTCTGTAGATTATTTTAATAACTAATTGATTCATCGGATAAACGCAAAAGATTAAATTCTCAAAGATCGGTATTTAACCCAAAGGAATATATGCTGCAGAGAGTCACTAATGATTCCATCCCCGCAGTGGCTTTGGGTTTAGTTAGCGAGCACTAGCCTGCTACCTAGACTTGTTATGGCTAGAGACTAGAAAAGGTATAGTCTTCAACCAGCTTCGGTTATAGGCTATCAAACTAGTATTTGCACGAGTTCCAGTCAATGATAGGTAGCATTAGTCTGGCGGCCTGATTAACGGAGATGCATGAAACCATTATAAATACAACAATAGTGTCTAACTAGCTAGTGGGCTAAAGTAAACACGACACGTAGGTTATGTTAAGCTAGGTTTACATTATGTTCGTGGTGGCCATAGCAGACCTGTTTGCCTGAAATGTACTGTGTCATGGGATTTTGGCCACTTTTTTTCCATATTCAAGTTACGTTACATAAACGGCACACTACGTTTCAGCCAAACGGAGCTGCCCGGCGTCCGAAGCCTCAGCCGTGCTGCTCTGTGTTTTCCTCTGTTACACTACACAGCGTGCAGGCATGCCTCAGTACTAACGTGCTCAAGACCCAACGAATCGACTGCTGAATTTGTTGCCATCTCGATTTAATCGATTCGTTGTTGCAGTACTAGGAGTCATCTTCAAAGTTGTTGACCGTGAGGGAAGTGATTAAAGACTAATGGATTATTGATAATTAGACTATCACTGGGGTTTTACCAATTTTAAAAACAATTTGTGATGAAAGTCATATGCTGCTTTAAAACTGTGAAATTAAGAAAGTATGCGAAAATTAAGAAAATAGCCTTAGACTTGTGAAGGTTATGGTGAACTGAAAGCGGACTACTCTCCAGTTCAGCCAGAAGCGCAGCGGCGATTGTTAATTTAGTGTGTCGCCAGCACCACGCCCATCCTTCCTGCAACTGGATCCCTGCTATGGTGGCTGGCGGAGGGGCAGCGGGGGTCTGAATTCATGGAAAGAGTGTGTGACTTTCTGTCTCCTGTTTCTACTCTGCCGTACATGAGCATACAGGTGCTTGGTAACTGGAGTCGAACCCCATTGTCCATTGTCCTGCAGGATTCTGGGTCGTGCACAAGCCGCAACTCGTACAAAGCCTTTATTTAGAAAATGCGAGGCCTTACCTGGAAGCGAGTAGTATTTAGCAGTGGATCAAACAAGAGCTGCTTCTAAGAAACTGTGTAACTGAGAAGTGGGGAGTATTACTGCATGGGGAAGCTACTTGTGCTACTTTAAAGAAGAGACGATGATCATTATCTAGGAGGCGGCGTGTGTTAAGCTCACTTTGCTCATTACTTGCATGTGGGTGCAATTTAAAGCTATAAAAGTACAAGGCTGAAACTGAACTTTTTACACTTAAAATGTGTCAGGAAGTTTGTAATAATGCCAGAAAATGATACTGTGGATTTGGAGAGCAATTATATCGACTTGCAGACAGAAGGACAGGATTCTAACAAAAGAAATACAAGACCCAATGTATAATATACCTATAATAATATTCCTATTACTGCCAAACTGATGTTAAAACTCGCACATGGACAAAAGAACTGACCTACTAAGGGCTCTTTAGTCAGACTGAACATATCATGTATCATCTGTCGTTTCATAAGCTGTTTTTATTTAGCTTTTGTTGCAAATCGTGCCCTTTGCAGCTGAATTTCTTTTATTCTTTGGACAATTCTCCCTGCTAACACATTGTTTTGAACCCTCAAAGACATAAACAGCTCTTGGCATCTACTGATCTAATATGTTTAATAACTTGATACATTAATCACATCAATATATGTAAATAATTAAGGTAAAATACAGTTTGTCATCTTTTCATGGTCATCAGATATGACCCGTTTGGACGTTCAGAGGCTCCGTAATGAACGTTGAAACACCGTCATCTTCTACAACATTGATTCACCAGTAAAACCCACGGAGTTGGATCAATGACAGTGGTTGTAAATGCTTGTTTTATGTTCAGTCAATGATATAGTTTGTGGAAAAAGTCACTTTTTCTTCAGTTTTCTGATATAATAACCTTTGAATTTACTTTGAGAACCATAAAAATAGTTGTAGGTCTTTAAGGGTTAATATTTATGACATACTGTATAATTATGGACATGATGAGGAAGATGACACCTGTATCTCCTCCATTAAATAGATAATGCAACCTCTTTATGTAAGGATATGAAAAGAATGCTAGTAAACAATGCTTTTAAGAATAAATGAATGAAATAGGAGAAAAACATGCTCACATCTCATTTAATCCTGTGTTTATTATTATGTTTGCTGCTTTTACTGTTATACCTGATATGTACCATTAATAATCATATTCTAGGTTAATATTTTTGCAGCATAGTCTGAATGTATCATCTGTTTATCTTGTCGCATTGATTTCTTCTTGCGTAAAGCATGTAACAAATAGGTTTAACATATTCTTTATTGCCCCAATATGGAAATAGCCCCGCATTGCAGCTTCAATGGTAAACACAACTAATACAATTATGATACAACACTGTGATGTGATCCCAACATCAGTGGGCAGTTAATACAGATGACGGCTTAGTCACATAAATATGTGCAATGTTCTCATGTGCAATATACTTAAGAGTAATTTCTGGATTGTATTTATTTTTAGATATTTATTACAAGTCACTGCAATTGAATTATAATTTTTTTTACACTGATTTTTTTATTTTTAGTGGTGCGGTCAAAACATTTGTAATTTTTAATCAGATTAATCACAGGGTTGTTGTGGATTAATTTCAATTAATCACAATTATTTATTTTTAATCTATATTAATCACATTTCATTTAGCATTTTTTTGTCCTCATATTTCCATCCAGAGGGCCAAGGTGCTGTTTAGCGTCTTCCATCTTTATGGGCTGGTTCTGCTGCCTGTCACTGCCAGATCAACTGCCCATTTGTTCGTGTGCGACATTAACTCTACTTGGACAAACTGCCCAAAATGTGTTGCCACAGACGTTCAGAGTCATTCTGCGCTGCAGATGGGTTAATTGTGTTAAAATTTTTAATCAAATCAATCATGATGATGGATTAATCTGTGTTAACGTGTTAATTTTGACAGCCCTAATTTTTATACTGTTTATATCTGACTTTTATTTGACTCTATCTATCTATCTATCTATCTAATAACTTAAGTATTTAGTAACAAAGTATTCCATAATCACATAAATAAGTGCAAAGTAGAAACTATCAATGGAAATGTGCATAAAGGTTAAATAAAAGGAGAAAGATGAAGGATTTTTATCAAATATTAATTCAGAATGTAATTTCCATGTGGTCATTGTTTATAAAATGAAAATGTGCTCTATTATGATTCATCATTATGTGGATGAACTGGTCAAATTCCACATCTGTATTTACTAACACCTTAAAAATGAAACTTATCTAAAACTGACCGAGTCTCGAGTCCATTTCCTCACCCGGTGAAGTGGAGAAAGTTGTCCTCTTTTCTCGCCGTACTCTGTTCTGTCTTTATTATCTCCCGAGTGTCCAGAGCAGAGTGGCCGGTCTGTCCACGCTGACAGAACGGATCACATCACACCCGTTCTCACGTAACCTCTTGGGTTACCTGTTGGTTTCAGACTGGACTGTATGATTGTAAAGCACTGATTCTACCCGACCGTTCACCCCGACTCCGACATACCATTTAGGAAAAGACAGAGTGAATGTATTTCACCTCTGATGTAACCTCACAGGACCCTTGTATATAGTACTGTTTAATGTTATATGTAACCTCTTCTCAGTCCATGTTTTTCTGTCTCGTTTCTCCACTTCAACATCATGTTCAACACAGTTTTTCTTTTTCTTTCTTTTTTTCATGTGAAGGTTTACTAAAACTCCGGTTTGTCTGTATCTGTATGTTCAGGGAAAATGTGGAGGCGTCACACCTCACTTTGCTCATGTCTATTATGTCTGTGTAATGAAGCTGCACCTGAAACATCACATCCAGGTGCATAAATCAGTGTATAACCTGCAGTAGATAGAGGTCAGTACGGATACCTTTGGGAGACGGACTGTTATGGACAAATAACTTCTGATCCACTAATCCTATCAATACATGTAAATAATTGAGGCAAATCTTTTCAGATATGACCCATTTGGATGTTCACAGGCTCCGTAGTGAATGTGGAAACACCGTCATCTTTTACAACATTGATTCACCAGTAAAACCCATAGAGTTTGACAAACGACTGTTGTTGTAGACATTTGTTTTATGGTCAGTTAATGATATAGTTTGTGGAAAAAGTCACTTTTTCCTCAGTTCTTTCTGTTCTGAATATAATTTACTTCATTCGTGGGTCATTAGAAAACTAGTTCTAAGTCTCTCAGGGTTAACACCGCTCTGGAAAAAAATGAGACCACTGCAAAAGTATCGTTTTCTCTGATTTTACCATTTATAGGTTTGTGTTTGAGTAAAATGAACATTTTTGTTTTATTCTCTAAATTACCAACAACATTTCTCCCAAATTCCAAATAAAAATATTGTTATTTAGTGCATGTATTTGCACAACACGACACATGGTCAAAATAACAAAAAGATGCAGTGTTTTCAGACCGCAAATAATGCAAAGAAAACCAGTTCATATTCATTTCTAAACAACACAATACTAATGTTGTAACTTGGGGAAAGTTCAGACATCAATATTTGGTGGAATAACCCTGATTTCCAATGACAACTTTCACATGTTTTTACTCTTCTCCATTGCTGTTGGATGACTTTATGCAGCTCCTGGCAGAGAAATTCAAAAGCTCAGCATTCATCTTCCTCCAGAAGTTTTCAAAGTGGGTTCAGGTCTGGAGACTGGACTGCCCATGACAGGGTCTACATCTGGTGGTCCGTCATCCACACCTTTATGGACCTAGCTGAGGCCAGGAGCATTGACCTGATAGAAAAACCAGTCCTCAGAGTTTGGGAACATTGTCAGAGCAGAAGTCCAGTAGTTTTCAATAGTTATTTTTAGATTCCGGTTACTTTTGCTGTACTAATAGCACTGTTTTCACCTAATGCAAGAAGATAGTGATGAACACAGTAGGGGTGTTTATACTTCTTCTTAAGTAAGACATGGATCAGGTGTTTATTCAGTAGAATAAGGTGTGTTTGTGTTGGAATTCAACAGACACAGCAGTGGGATGGCTTTCATACATGCAGACATGCTGATTTCAAAGGAAATTGCAGTGGTCTCTTAATTTTTTCCAGAGCTGTATTTATGTCATACCACATAATTATGGAGATGATGAAGACGCCACCATATATATCCTCCATTAAATAGCTAATACAACCTCTATACATAAGGATAAGGCATGAAACTACATGAAAATACAGAGATTGGAAAATGATGGCGGTACATCTCACTTTGCTCATGTCTATTATGTCTTTGTGTAATGAAGCTGCACCTGAAACATCACATCCAGGTGCATAAATCAGTGTATGACCTGCAGTAGATAGAGGTCAGTGCGGATACCTTTGGGAGATGGGCCGGACCGACGTTATGGACAAATATCTGTACTTTGTCTGTGTTAGTGTGGACATGCTAATATGGAGTGTGAGCTTTTATTGTGGTTGTGTTACCTTGTGTGTATATGTGAGAATATGATATCCAGCCCACACAAACACAAAAGACTGCAAAGAAGATCATAACATACAAACTGAGGACCTCTTCTACCCCAAAAAGTGGACTGTTCACCCTATGTCCCTGTGAAGGAGATACAGGAGCCGTCAAACCTTCACTAGTCCACTGAACAGCTGTTTGTCTTTGACACTCTGAACCTAAACCGGTAGATGAGGAAACACTTCCTGCTGTGGCTTACGATCTGCTAAATTATTTGTTATGTAAATATGTACGTTAATGCACATCTATTGAGAGCATACATCTAATTATCTTCATACACACCAATAGTTATATTTACATTTAAATGCAGTATATACAGCATGGTTCAAAAGTCTTATTCCAACTTTATCTTTGTTGTTTTTTTAGGGTTAAAATGAGCATAGATATTTATTTCTCATCCTCTTTTCTTCAGATACAACCACAAAATACTGGAAATGTGTGCACAGCCTTAAAAGACTCACACAAAACCGAACTGAAAGGGTTATAAAGGTTAAAGCCACTGTTTAGTTTGACCCCTGACCCCATGACAAGAAGCAGCACAAACAATTAGAAAGATCTGACGTGTTGAATGAAAGTTTTTTTCCTCTGAAACTTTTGTTTTTCCGGCTGTACATACTTCACATGTAACTAGATTTGAGCTTCATACAGAGACTGACAAATGCATACGGTCATTACAACTTAACTAAGCCAACAAACCTTTGCACAGTGTTAAATTTTCCTGTTTTTGAGCAAAAAAATTAAAAATAAATAAAAATAACCTACAGAAGGCTAGAGTGCACATTCAGTTTCTGGTATTTTTCCCCCCTCCTGCAGCTTTAATAACAAATCTACTTAAAAATGACACCAGGACACAGTGATTTGTTAAAAAAAAAGTGGATTCTCAGCAAAATGCTGCAAAGACGACTGTTTGAAATGCAAGTGTGGTCACACCAAATGGTATCAGTTATAAAAACAGCTCTACATACTTTATATTAACATTTATCAAATATTACAGCTGAAACATGGATATTTAGTGTCATGAATCCTATCTGACTGAGTTGCGGTTCTATTTTTAGATGCTGATAGAACTGCAACCAAGTAAGATAGATCAATAATTCGTTTTGCATATAAAACCAAAGGAGTTACACTTATAAATTAAATATTACACAATCGACATGTCCTCAAGTACCGTTTCCTTCCAGTGATGGGTTTGCAGATATCCAGCAAAAAGCACACAGTATAATCTGGACCACAGGTGGTTTATAGCTCTGATCTGGTGTTCACTGCACTTCTTGCATTGGAATTTACAGAATCACATTCTTAACATGAGCTGTCCTACGGTTTTCCTTTATGTTTCTACCTGCAACAACAGAAAGTGATGTCATTTTCCCAGGACTTGGTTTTCTGCAGTATTGACTTCTTTGTTTGCAGTTGGACTTTTTATGGATGAACACGGTCTTATCCAATGATATGCTGACACAAAACTATCTGCCACACTTAGAGATTTGATCAGAAATACTTCATTTTGATGCAAAATGTGCTTAATGTGAATTACATGTTCATTTTTGTTAGAGTTAAAAGAAAAAACAGTAACTCAAAGATGAAGTTATGTAGACACTTGAAATAAGTTTTTGGTGAAACATGAAAGGATTTTGTGCTTCTTTTTTTACATTTACAATTTTGAGGGATACAACTATGACATTTCTGTATGTAGAAAAATATCCTCCTGCAGACTGATCTCATGAAATCGCGTTACCAGTTCTTATGGCATATGGTGTGCTATACGTACGCATTTTGCATTTTTGTCTTCTGAAGGGGACACGAGTTTCACAGCTTTACTCAAAAAATACTGTCCACTGCAAAGAACATCCCATTATTTTGTTTTTTTTTTAATAATAAAAATTGCAGAATGTAGTAGTTTATTTAGTTAGAAGGGACTTGAGGGATATGAGGATTGTATTGATGCATAGCATATTAAAATACTGGAGGACTTGTTCTATGGTCAGTGATAAAGAAATATGCGTACTTCATGTTCTTTGTGTTGCTGTAATTCATGACAACTGGCAGCTTCTGATGCTAATTTCAGTTTTCCTCCAGCAGCTGGTTTTTCATACTTAACTAATTGAATTTATGCTCTTTTCCATCTCAGTCAAGGATCTGATGACACGTTGACAGTTTGCTTGCCATCAACAGTCTAACTCTGCTGTTGGTCTTCACTGTGGCAGCTCATATCGATTTCCAATAGCGATGCGTTCGCTGTCACTCACTTATATTTATAGCTGAGTCTGTAGCTGACTTTTATCAGGTGGATGTCAGCCCACGCTTCAGCTGTATATAGAATGTATGTTTCTGCTTCCCAGTCCGTCTGTTTCCACCTTTTCTCCACCCAACCGCCAGATGTGCTTGTCTCTTAGGGGAGTCTTACCTTTAGCGCTGCCTTTGAACGCTGATAGGATTAGCAGTGTTGAGGCTTAACTCAGAGTCCTCGCCATCTAACCCAATCAACCATGAGTGCAGTCGAGATGAGAGGGAAACCTATCATCCCAACCTTTATCCACATGCTTTTATGTTCCATCCACAGATATGTTTTCACACTCAAATGTAATCATCTAGACCTGCTTTTCCTAAACCTAAGGTCGGGGATCTGTTTTTATTGGGCAAGAAACATAAATACGCCATGACACGTCAGTTCATTTCCTGAAATTGAACAGAAGAAGGTGATCGACATCTTCTGTGATTCCTATTGATCATGTGCATGATGTAAAAAAAAAAAAAAAAGTAAAATAATTCATGAACGTTAGCTTCATTGGAGCCTTTTGGAAATGCAGCGGAGAGGCCTACATGTGCATTAGAAGCAGAAACACTTGGTAAAGAACCATAAAACTAGAGCTACAACAACTACAAAATTCATCATCATCATCAATCTGTTTAAGTCATTTGTCAGGAAAATAGGTTGTAATTCTTCTATGCCATTTGCTTAAATGTGGATATTTCCTGTTTTTTCCTACAGTAAACTTAAAACTAGATATTTGAGGATGTCACCTTTTTCTTACATTTTCTAGTCCAAATAATATCTCCATTAATCATTAAAAAAACATCATATGAAACACAGAATATAATCTAATTTTACTCCAAAGTGTGAGTAAAATGAACACTTTCAGAGCTGGTGTCAGAGCCATACATTTATTTGTTTGAGTTAATACAAGTTTTATTTATGATATAATTTGGTGGCTCAGTTCATGCAAAAAAACATGAAAACTTCTGAGTAACATCCCTGAAAGTTGAGACTAGTTTTATTTTGGAAAACTACATGCATAGTGGATGTAACAAATTACATTAGAATTTAAACGCAGAAACTTTTGGTGTCATGTTTTATATATTATATTTTTATATAGTTCCCTTCTTCCAGAGAGTTGTTAAAAAAAAAAAAAAAAAAAAAAAAGACTGTTTCACATGAACAATTTTACACAGAAGCAATACTAAGGGTGTGAAACAGTAAAAAAATAAAATAAAATAAATAATAATAGAAGCAGAATTCAAGATTTATTTATTTTTTTGCTTAATTCAAGCAAAAAAAATCTGCCAATGGAACAAGTGAAAATTGTCTTGGTAGGATTTCTTGAAAAAAGATTTTCCAGATCTTTTGTCTTAAAAATCAGTGCTTATATCTCACTGAAAAGTTACTCTTTAGGTGATTGTCTTTTTTTTAAGTGTGATGAGATGTTTTGACCCAAAATAAGAAAAATACACTTGGTAAGATTTAGATTTTTTCTACTGAGAGGGGTGAGGAAGATAAAAAAAACAAAAACAAAACATAACTCCCACCATCCGCAGAGATTATTTAAAACAGCATCATAAGTCTTTACAGTAACTTCCAAAATACCACTAAAAGGTGAAAGGATGGCCAAAACAAAAAAATACTGTAGTGACTAATATATTTCAGCAACAAGTTCTTCAATCCTTTATCTGATGCAGTGAGGAGTTTCTCATCTCTAAAACAACCATCAGTTTGTAGAGATCATAAAGACTGGATAATACCAGGATTCAACGGGATCAGATTGTGAGCGAATGGTCCACGAAACATTATTTTTACACAGAGTCCAGACCTGAACCGTATTTAGAATCTCTGGGATGTGATGGAGATGACTTTACATAATGGCCCGGCTGCATCGTCAATATATAAATCTGAAACAAAAATGAACACAACTATGGGCGGAAATAACTGTTGAGACGCTGCAGAAGCCTGTAAAACATGTATAGTGCATACATAATCAAAGCCAGGATGTGTACATCTTAGTCTGACCTTAAACTAGAATCAGTAAAGAAAACTGACATTTTTATGATTCATCTCACTGAGGGGATAATAACTGGTCTCAGTGCTGATCTATATATTTTCCGGGATGTGTGATGATTATAATACCGTTGGCATTTAATGTGAGATTTAATGACTTCAATCATTAAAGATTCATAAAAAAAAAAAAAAATCTACCACTTATAAGAGTTTCACTTTGAGCTTAGTGATGATAAAACTTTTACTAGCCCTTGTTGAAGCGTCCTTGTATGCAGTCATTTATTTTACGGCCGTGAGCTTCATTTAATCACCTCAGTATTAAGAGAACAGATCATTTCTCATCATTAGGTTTAAATGACTGAAATGTTCCGACATTAACGTAACAGCAACAGTGTCAGTGTCTGATCTTTGTGCCTATTAAGCTTTTTTTTTTAAACATCCTACTACAAAGTTTTTGGACTGTATTAGAGTCAGTATCACTAATGTGTCTGGCTTTATGTTAATGGCAGGGGCTGCTGGGTAATTATATTCTCCCCTAGACAACAACAACAACAACAGCAATTAAGTGTAAATATAGTGTCTCTGTCCGGGGGGTCGCTCTATACCATGTTCACACAGGCCTGGAAAAGCCACACACACATACAGTCGTATAATTATGCGACACAATTGCTGTTATTACAATACATTTTTCATACATGAAGCCATGGGAGGGAGGGGGAGGGGGAAGGGGAGGGTCATTAAGTCATTTTAACCACACCTACCTCCTTATTGGTCTTCAACAGCTGGGTCAAAAGTGCAAAAGTGTTCATGTCATGTCGATAATTATCGTGATAAATGTAAAGTTATTAGTTATTCACAGTTTAAAAGCTGAGGTTTAGTCCTGAATGGATGGTTATTTGTGGTTTTAAGGGACAAAATTACATAAAAAACAAAAAAAAACAAAAAAAAAACAACACCTTTGGTTAATAATTTTGTTAATCTTTTTACTGATTTCATGTCATGGCAGAAAAGACAGCCATTTGTGGTTTTAGACAAAAACATTAATCTACTTCTAGTGATTTAGTCCTGCTTTTGTTCATTTTCTTTTGTGGTTTTAAATTATTTGTGTGAAAAACTAGACAAAACTGACTCAGCTCCCAATTTGTTCATTTTATTTATTTTTATTTAACCCATAAAGACCTAAACAGCAACTGATGACCAAAACCATCTACTGATCTAAAGTATTTAATAACTTCTTAACCATTAATATTATCAAAACATGTAAACACTTGGTGTAAAATGCAGTTTATCATCTTTTCATGGTCATCAGGTCCGTTTTCTTCAGTTTTTTCTGTTTCTGATATAATAATCCTCAACTTTCATCTAAGCTTCTATGAACATCTACATGATTAGTCAATTAAATGCAAGAAAATAGATAGTTTTCATTGAAAAAACACCAAATACAGAGGATAGTATTGTAATAAATCATTTAAGATAGGTGAAATCTAGAGGAAAAATGTATTTTGGAACTGCCACAAACGTAACACTGGGTCTTTACGGGTTAATGTTGTGAATCTAAGCTCTTATTGAACAAGAAAATGACAGTAAAATGATCAAATATTTGCTCAAGTAAAACGTAGAAGCAGTAAAACACTAAAACATTTTTAACATTTGTAAGTGCACTATTGCCCATAAAGTTGTAACAAACATTTTTCCCTCTTGTCATGAAATGATTGTGATAATGTGATTTATTCTTGATAGATAAAATGTAACTGGGACTCTATGTAAGCATTACACCTGGTCAAAGGTGGTTATAGATGTTTATAAAAAGGAATAAAAACAGGAATGTGTCTGAAAACAAAATTATTCCAACATAATGGGCAGTGGTGCATTTGTTAGCTGAGAATGTGAACAAAATAAAGAAAAACATACTGTATGTCATGATAAATACAACTATTTTTTATTCATTTTAGAACTAATAAAACCACCACGGTCTGTTTATTAATGGAGACACTGCAGGTGTATGTACAGGAAAATGTGGACTAGTTTGTGAAAATTGTGATAATGTTGGAAAAAAAAAAAGAAAAATGCAGTACTTTTTTTTTTAATCACCGATAGATTAAATTAAGGTGTTTTGACCAGACTTAATATGATTTCTAAACTTTATAAAAGGAAGGTTATAAGGATCTTTTATAATTCAGCCTAGTTGTAACTAAACTAAATAGTCTTTATAAAGCAGGACAAAGTGAACTTAGTACTTCTGTAACAAAGGTGAGTGAATCCTCCCACGCATTTAATTCATTTTCTCAGATTAAAGGGTTTTCTTTTAACTTTCAGTCGTCACTTTCAAGGCCACGGCTACATTAACATTCAAATAGCACTTTTATCTTTTTCTTCCTCCCTTTAAAGTTTTTATTCACGTTGAATATTGTGCAATTAAGAAAAAAGACTGGTTGAGTTTCTTATGCAGTAACGGTGAGCTTTCTTTTGCTAGTATGCTGAGAGGAAGGCAAAAAAAAAAAAAAAAAAAAATCCTAAACTCGTGTCCACATGTGTTATAATAAGGCGTTTATTTGCTCAACTGTGCATATTTCTTTCTGTCTGACGTTTCTATCTTTAGTTTCAGTCGTCATTCCTGGCCGTCTGCCAACGGAGATCTGACACAAAGCAAATTGGTATTTTTCCATAAACAATTCCTCACAGTTGAGAGATTTAGCTTTTATCAGAGACGGATGTCCCTCTGAATAATCCATCCACAAGTGGCTCTTTGATAGCCTGTCATGAATACTCTGGGGACTGTTTTTCCTCCTCTGTTTTCACACTGTCTCTTGAGGCGAATACTCAGCACATATCCCAAGGACGCTGATTTATTGCTGGGATTTTTGGGAGGTTTTTTTTTTTTTTTTTCTTTTTTTCTTTTTTTACAGATCAGTCAGAGCTACTGCACACATTTCCCCTTGGCTGAGTGGGGTATCAGAAAGCAAAACAGCAAAATAACCATTTCCTCCAGGGACAGTGAACTTTGCTTGTCACTTCCCGCCTCAGTGAAGCCTTTTGTTTGTTTTTGATGCCCCCACCCCCACAGCTCTTCCCTGGGATTGTGAGGCGGCTAATTAGGATGTGCTATGTCTTCTATAGGAACGGGAAGCAGGATGTTATCAGATATAACGGAGAACACACATGCATGTATGAGGGCATCACATAGGCCTGATCACACGATCTTAATATTTTATATGAGATTTAACCCATAAAAACCCAAACAGTCATTAGCAACCAAAGCATCTACTGATCTAAAATGTTTAATACCTGGTGATCCACTGATCCTTTCATTACAGGTAAATAATTGGTGTAAAATACAGTTTGCCATCTTTTCATAGTCATCAGATATGACCCATTTGGATGTTCAGAGGCT
>JAPQRP010000008.1:14948255-14960471 GCA_037367295.1 Apogon hyalosoma | reverse complement strand
GGACTGACTGTACATATCCTGACCAAGGAAAATCCAATTCTCCCTTTGTGCAGTAATCTACACCTGGCTTTTCTGCCACCGACCATAATGATATACATTATATAGCCTAAATGTCATCTAAAATTAATGTTTATCAGCAATATAGTATTGCAAACGATTACACGATCAAAAACAAATAAATTGTAGCAAGAAAATGTCTCTGTTTTGAATGTCTGGGGTCGCCAGAAATTTGTGATGTTAAAATGGGGTCACGAGCCTAAAAAGGTTGCGAACCACTGATGTAGTATTTACTGTACTTGAGTATATAATCTACAATTAAATGTACTCAAGTAATGACAGTAAAAGTTCAAGTAAATGTTAATAACAACCAAAGGCAGTCAGAATTTAGAAACATGTAAAGTTTATCCAGGATTTTAACATGGTAAAGTAAAAGACAAGCAGTCCAAATATTGAAAATAATGTCTACGTCACAGACTTAAAAAACAAGGTTTCACACCTACACAGGAGTAGACTACTGCTGTTACTGTCAGAATTTTGAGGAAAAAAAAGGAAAACTATGAGTCTTATGTGGCACCTGAAAACATGGAGCCTACGTTACATTTGGTAAACGAGGTATTCAAAATCTAAACCACCGACATAAAACCAACCTGTTTTACATCATAGCTCCATTCAACTCTCCTTCACATCGACAGATCGACAGGTTGAATGTGGACCATCGTTTGCACTCGTTCGTTGCGTGATTAGACCCAATGTCAGATCTGCTTCCTGACTTTGTTGCAGTCACCGGTAATCTCGGCGATGAAAACACCAGATTTCCATTAATTTATTTTTTGTAACGAGTAACGAAACTGTGCGTTCAAAATGTATCAGAGTAGAGGTATGCAGTTGAGTTAGGAAATGTAGTGAAGTCAAAGTAAAAGTAAACAGAATAAAAAAATACTCCGTAAAGTACACATTTTCCCAAACCATACTTGAGTACAATAGTGAAGTATTAGTACTTTGTTACTATACAACATTATCAGAGAAACACCCTCCTTTTCAGTTAAGATGTTTTTCCTCAATACCCAATTACATCCAGAAATGGCATAAATCTGCATTTTTACTGATTCTTCAAACATCCACAAACAGTGCTGAAATAATGCACCTTTCCCAGGAACCTAAAAGCAAGTAAAAAAAAAAAAAAAATCACTTCTGATGTTGACAAGTGCTATTATCACCAAAACACCATCCCAGACAAATAATTTACTTTAAATGTTAACATAATGCACATGACTGACTTTTTGCTGCCAAAACACTGAAAGTTTCTTCTTTGCACTAGAGACATTTTTGGACTCGCAGACACTAATGATGTGTCGGTCCAGTATGTTCATCTTTAAACACATCCAACATAAAACACACTGGAGTCTCTCCTCTGTGTTTATTCAGTGGAGCTGATATGAAGCATCTCTTCCTATTTAATTAACACAGATCCTCTTCTAATAAATACATGAACATTATTGTAAAGACACCATGACTGAGTCCCCTCCCCTTATGCCATGTATACATGTATCCAGGTATCTAGAAAAGCATCTCTTCTCATGTGTTTTTTTTTTTTTTCCCTTTCATCCACATGAAAACTCAGGTTGAGTTTGCTTAAAATGATTATTTGTGAAATCTTCTGCCAAAGTGTAGATTTAGGAACTGTTTTCATGCTTGTGTATGTGTTCAGGGAAGATGGAGTTTTAGGGTCTAAATCTCACAGCAGGAGACAAAAAAAATGCATCAATGTCATGTGTGTGACCTTTGTTTATCCTTACCCTAATCTCATGATAGCGCTCTGGAGCGTATTTATGCCAGTTTATGCTGATGAACACTTTTCTGAAAACAGTTTGTGTGTACAATGTTATATTTGAAAACAGAGATGGAGAAATAAAGACACGGTTGCATATTTATATGACCTTAGTTTGGACGTACAGGATTGGTTGTTTCCTTGTATTTCTCATTTATTCCATGTTTCATATTTTATTTAAATACAGATGCTTATGCATTTCCTGATGAATGCCACTTGCTGGGACATGTTGGTCTATATAGAATAAAGTCTTTCTTTAAAGTGTTTGTACAGGTCTTGAAAGTCTATAAAAGTATTACATTTTGAAACACTGTTTTCCAGACCTTGAAAAGTCTGGAATTTTGTGTGAAAGTCTTAATAAAATACTGAAAAAAAAAAGTTTCTCTCATAGTTGAATTTTAGAGTATGCTCACGGGCACATACTCTTGTAAGATAAAAAAATACATGAGGAAAGTAGATAAAAAAATAGATATGATTTCACTAACCAGTTGACCCTGGAATGATTCTTGTGAAACATGTTTGTGCACTCGTGCATCCATGCACTTTTGTGATTTTCATGTTTTGAAAAATGTTTCTGTCAATAAAACATAATTTACTGCAAATCATGCATTCATTTATTCATACATTTATTAAAATCAACTTTTCTGTTACACATAACAGGTACGCTATCAACCAAAAAAGTAGGCATGCAAATATAAAAGTACAGAGAGTCAAAGTCTTGGGGGGAAAAAAAATAGCAGTTTCGAAAAAGTCTGGAAAAAGCCTGGAATTTTTATTTGGATAAAGAGCAAACACTCTGTTCTAATCGATAAGTGATTTTGGAGTGCACTTTGGAAGTACGTGAAGTTGTGTGAGAACCTTGTATTTAAATTTAGGCCTAATATAAATGTAGCAGCAAAATACATCCAAAACATCCCACAAAAACAGTAAAACACTGACTTTTTTACCGTACGGTCAATATTGGTTATACTCATTTTAACTTAAAATAATTTTTTTAAATGAACTTTTATTTATAGTGACGTATTTTCTGTGTATTAGTGCTTTGAAATTATCTGACGCTTCACAATTTAACCCATAAAGACCCAAACAGCCACCAGCGACCTACTGATCTAAACTGTTTAATACCTGTTGATCCACTAATCCTATCAATACATGTAAATAATTGGTGTAAACTACAGTTTGTCATGTTTTCATGGTCATCAGATATGACCCATTTGGACATTCAGAGGCTCTGTAGTTACCGTGGAAACACCGTCGTCTTCTACAACATTGATTCACCAGTAACACCCATGGAATTTGATTGATAACAGTGGATGGAGATGCTTGTTTTTACATTAGTTATTAATATCTTTGCTGAAAACATCCCTTTTTCCTCAGTTTTCTCCGTTTCTGATATAACAGCCCTCATCTTTAACCTGAGTTTTAATGAACATCTACATGATCAGTTAAATACAGACAAATACTTGATATACACTTAAAAAACATAAAATATAGAGGATGATATTATAATAAATGGTGATAAAATCACTTAAAGGCTAAATAGAGAGAAAAATTCTGTAAACTGACACAAAAGTAGCACCGGGTCTTTATGGTATAATCTGATATGGTACACGTTTGAAGAGCCCAAAGAAAAAAAAAAAAAAAAAAAAAAACACAATATATCTGACTTGAGGTTGGCTTTGTGAACGTAGCCCACGGGTAACATCTTTGGTCTAAATATGACAGGTGTAGTTGTCACCCGCTGCGTTAACCATCCAAACATCAACATCTGCCGTCGCTACTTCTAAGAGAGAGGAGGCGGACCAAACCCGGGCTGTGCATTGCACCATGGGAGGACCAAATGGCATCATTACGGACCTTGTCCGCTCCTTCAGAGGCAAAGAAAACACTTTCATCTCCCCAAAAATCACATCCTCCTCTTCCTCCTCTGTTTTAAGTATATATCACTGCTCATCTTCATGTTCCCCAGATGATTTTCCTCTGTCTTTAGTAGGTTTTGTCAAAATTGGTCATGACGACGACCAAAGCTAATACTTTTAGCTGTTAGTGCTGCTGCCACTGTTGCATCTACACACTAATGCATTATGGATCAGGTTTGATGCCTTGATATCGCAACCGAACACACACACATATGACACATGCTGAACAGGACTGTATGTACGACCGAATGCTTCCCGCTCATCTATCATAGCCGCTTCACGCCGTGATATAGCTGAACTTGACTCCAGTCATCTCTAGCAGAATCCCATTCTTCCTGTTTTCACTTAACCGCCTGTCAACCTCCAACCACGCCACCGCATCTCTTTAATGGTATCCACTGACACACAACACAGTCAGCCACGGGCATCTGCACGTACCCGTCCATCTTCCTTGACACAACAGAGTCACGTCATACCATAATGTTTCCCTTCTTTTGATTAAAGTGGAGAAATGATACCAGTCTCCCGGATTAATCTCAGTACACCACCTTTTTTATTTTTTGCTTTTTTTGCCACCACACATACAGTAATGTATTGTGAAAGGAGGTGAGGATTGTGTCGGTGTAACCCTGGGTTGAATCCGCCATGATCTGATAATATCACTTGTCATCTTTCAGTATTATCCAGATTGATGTGTACTGCTATCGCCATCTCCCTGGACTGGACTCTTACTTATTTATATGTATACTAACAAAATAAACATTTAAGTAAGTGAAATAAATAAAATAATGACTTGCAATGAAAGCTCTTGCACAAAAAAGGATATTTGATATTATTTCCTTTTGCAGCCCCCTCTCTGTTAGTCATGAAAAAGATTAATTAATTGTGTCCCAGTATTTTTGTCCATATAATTTATGAACTGCTGGTTATTTAATCTACATCGGGGTGTCAAATATACGGCCCGTAGGCTAAAACTAGCACGTCAAAGGGTCCGATCCGGCCCATGGGATAAATTTGTAAAACTTACACTGAAGATATTAACAATCATGGGTGACATCTCCAAATATTTCTCTGTGTTTTAACATAAAAGAAAATTGAAAAAGTAAAGTCACATTATGAACATGTTTACATTTACAAACTCCTTTCAACAAAAAATATCAATAGCCTGTGATCAATGTGAAATTTCTTAACCCATAAAGACCCAAATAGCCACTGTCGACCAAATGCATCTATTCATCTGTAATTTTTAATAACTGTTGATCCACTAATCTTATCAATAGATGTAAATAACTGGCGTAAAATGCAGTTTGTCATCTTTTCACGGTCAGATATGGCCCATTTGGATGTTCAGAGATGTGGAAACACCGTCATCCTCAACAACACTGATTCACCAGTAAAACCCATGGAGTTGGATCAATATCAGTGGATGGAGACACTGGGTTTATGTTTAGTTAATGATAGATTTTAATGAAAAAGTCACTTTTTCTTCAGTTTTTTCTGTTTTGCTGTAATAACCTTTGAATCAACTGATCTTTCATGAATATCCAACTCAAACACAGGAAATTAAATTTAGAAAATACATGATTTACAGTGAAAAAATGCAAAATATAGGGGATAATATTATAATAAATGGGGATAAATCACTTAAGAAAGGTTAAGTAGAGAGAAAAAAAATCATCTGGGAACTGCAACAGAAGTAGCACAGGGTCTTCATGGGTTAGGTAAAGAATAAGTGCAGTTTTAACAGTGTTCTGCCTGTTACTGAATGTGGTCTGAATTGTAATGCACATGTGTAAATGCAAAGATGAGGCGTAATAATTGTTCTTATGAAATTTACGGTTGTTCACACTCTTGTGAAAGGGTAATTTGTAAATGTAAAATCAATCATATTGTAATTTACTTAGTCTTAAAATAGAGAGAACAATATGGACTTGTCATCATATGTTTTTAATGCTATTATTTCACTGGTCTGGCTCAGTTGAGACCAAATTGGGCTGCATGTGGCCCCTGAACTAAAATCAGTTCGACAACCCTAATTGAGGCATGATATTCTATAAGCACATCATATGTTTTTAATAGTATTGTGTGGGGAGATAAAAGATTGAAAAAAAAAAAAAGAAAAAAAAAGATAATGTCTCCCTTCTTTTGATTAAAGTAGAGAAATGCTACCTGGATTAATCTCCGTACTAGCTTTTTTTTTTTTTTTTTTTGCTTTTTTAGTCATTACACACACAGTTACATCTTATTCATAGTCATATTCTAGTGGAAGGAGGTGAGGATTGCGGGTTGAATTCGCCCTGATCTGATGCTTTCTCGAGCAGATCATGTCACTTGTCATCTTTTGCTGTTGTCCAGATTGATCTGCTCTGCTATCGCCGTCTCCCCGGACAAATCAAATCAACTGTGTGCCGTTTGTGTTCGTCTGTGTGTAGTACAACAACGCAGAAATCCCCATCCTTCCCACCTACACTCATAGTAGAGTCTCCGGTGTTAATGGCGGTCTTATAATTCATGTCCACACGTCCTGTTTAAGACGGAGAAAAACACACTTTGTGTAATCCAATGGAATACTGTAATTCAATTTCCATCCATTCCTTTAATCATTAGTTGTCCAGTTTGTTTGTCACATCTCACGCACCGCCGATCTGATTTTAAATAAATACTGGAGATGTCGAGTCACGCTTCTGCAATTTCTAAATGACAGCGATTAACCCGGGCAGCCGCCGAGTTTCAGGTCAAACCAAGGTAACAGATTCATCACCGATTGGTCCAGATGGCCACTGTTTGGGTGGACATTATGTTAACATCTTGGGGAAAAAAAAACAAATGTATTCCTATACTTTTATCTTTCTTGTGATCATGTGGCTGTGTTGCATTGAATCCATGTCTTGGGGTTGACAAATGGGAGTGATCTCACCTTGGCTTTATAGTGTGTGGTATATTGATTGACAAACACCTCCAATAAATCACCTGCTCAGGACACGTCCCACCAACCTAATTAACTTGTTAAACCCTAACGCTGCATACTGGGATTGAAAGTTGATGAAAAATAATTAGCATGCGATCATCCATGGTGGGAGAAGCAGAACTAAATGTACCGAACCTTAAGTATGTAAGTAATATCAGCAAAATATGCTTTAAATATGAAAGTCAGTGTAGTTTTTATGAAGGAAAATGATCCCGGTCAGTGTTTTGCTAATAAATTTGATGCTTTGGATTCATTTTAGTGCTGTACATGTTTAAGGTTGAGCTCATTTGACCCTCACTAAACAGACAAAAATATTGGGACATCACCCCGCAGCTTGTAGGTCTTCACATTCTTGCAGGTTTAAAATGTATCATAAAAATGTTCATCAGTTTTACGTCAGAAAATCATAATAAATGTCAAATCAATGTCTTAGCTTTAAAAGGCTGAGATTAGATCGTCTCCAGTGTACTTAAACAGTAATTGTTATATATTTATTGTGATAAAAACAAGAACAAACTGACTTAAAGACAGCTTTTCTCCAAGGCCATACCCATCTTAAATACCACTAAAAAGATAATCAGTCCATGATAGCAATACCACTTATGAGTTTTCATGTTTTTACTGTGTTCATGTTTTTTTTAAGAACTTTTTAACTCAATTTCTATGTATAGGATGTTATTTATACATATGTTGCTCCTTGAACAAGTTTGCATTTTACATTTCCATGTTTTTGCACCAAGAATTATATTTGACATTATGATTTTGCAGCCCACCCTGTTAATCATGAAACCACTTAATTCAGTGTGTCTTTTAACCCATGCTACAGCACCTTTGTCCATCCATATAATTTATAAATTATAGTCTAATCTACATTAATGCATCACGTTCTATAAGATCATCATATGTTTTTAGTAACATTGTCCTGATATCTCTAAAAACTCAGCATTTCATGATGTGGCGATACATTTTTCAGTGAATCAAGTTTAAGGAGTGGAATTTTAACCCACGCTACAGTACAGTACCATCAGTGGTGTAGTCCAGGGTATATACGGTGGTGTACGGAGTTTACCTACTTATTTTTCAGTCAGCATTGGGTATACCCACTTCTAAATCCCCCTGATGTTTATGGAGGACCGAGCCTGCCATATTGAAAAATAAATACAGAAATATAAAAATGGCTTGATAAATTTATTTCCATACCATTTATTTATTCTATCCTTTATATTTTTGCTTCTTTAATTTTTTTCCCTGTGTTTCCCCATTTACATTTCCTTTATCTCTTTTCTTATTTCATTTTCATCTGACATTTTCATAATTTTATAATAGTGAGCAAATACTACTGATGGATTTTTGGGTAAACTAAATAGAGTACTCTTATATGTCACCATTTCTAAAACTGTGTTTTTCTGGTCTACTTTAAAAAAAAAAAAAAGGCAAAAATTGAGAGTATACCCACTTCTGCAGGGACCACTATACCACTGAGTACCATGGATATTTCATATTTTTGGACCAGTTATACAGGCTGTCATTGCCAGCAAAGAAAGAAAAAAAAATGGGAAAAGAAAGAACATGAGCCTTAATATGACGTCTAAAAAGAGAGAATGCAGAATGTATTGATTCATGATGAAAATTCATGTGTGAAAGCAAATGTAGAAAAAGCAGGAATCTTGGTTCAGACTTCCAGTTGTGGAAATGTCATTAATCCCATAGATTCACATAAAATAAAAATTCAAAATACATTTTCACTGGACATAAAGACTCAGAGCCAGTTAATGCGGTTCATGACACGTCCTGGACACCTTCCTGCTGAGGTGTTTCAGGCATGTGCAACCAGGAGGAAACGCTGGAGGGATTGCCTGGGATCGCCTCAGTGTCCCCCCGGAAAGAGGTAGTCGGAGAGAGGAAAGTCTGGGATTTTCTATTTCGGCTGCTGACTCAGCAACCTGGACTGGGATAAGAACAGAATGGATGGACAGGAAGCGAAAGTTAACAGATAAATGTGTTGCACTAAGAAGTAGAATATTTACCTTTGAGATAAGGTCAAATAGATGTTTTTTTAGATATATAAAGTAAAATACACTCCTTTAGTAGAAGTATTCAGTTGTGCCCAATAGGGGTGTGTATTGGCAAGAATCTGGCAATGCGATACAAATCACAATACTAGGATTATGATATGATATATCACGATACTGTTAACGAGGCAATATTTTTTGCATGTTTTGTCGTTTGTTTTTTTTTGTAAGATTATTTCTTGTAAAAACTGAATTACACCAGAAATATCCACAAATACTGAACAAATGTTATTTGATCAGAACAGGATGTAATGCTATATCACAAAACGTTCCTCTGTAAATACTTAAAACGTAAATTGTGTTTTACAGACATTACAGTTTAAGATCCTGCTCAAATGTCCATGTTCTATTAGTTGTGAAACGAATGCATTGTGGACAGTCCCTGAATCATCCAACATCGTAACATTATTTTTGTGCCATCTCAACAATAACTAACAACTAACATCTGCCTCTTTCAGACAATAGAGGCACAAAACAGTGTAGAAAATAAAATACATAAAGTATAAAGAAAAAAAATTAAATAAATAAAACAAACCATCACCATTTCTGCATTTGAATAAATACCAAAAAATGTCGATACAGTATCATGAAATGAAATATTATGAAATATTGCAGAGCCGATATTTTCCTTACACCCCTAGGGCCCAAGTTGCAGCAAAAGCTGAGTAAAGGCAGATAAATAAGGATGTCAAACCTAAATATACATTAGCTTTGTATCTATTGTCAAATGCTTTTTGATTGTATTACTTTGCATGAGTGAAGGTCAGTATTAGAATGTACTTGGAGTGTT
The DNA here is from genome assembly GCA_037367295.1 of Apogon hyalosoma. Lineage (NCBI taxonomy): Eukaryota > Metazoa > Chordata > Actinopteri > Kurtiformes > Apogonidae > Apogon > Apogon hyalosoma. Next base: position 14,950,894 of record JAPQRP010000008.1, on the reverse strand, counting down.
TCAAAAGTGGTTGGTGTCACTTCCTGCCCGTCTGACCCCGACTACTGGACTTCACTTTAATGCTACCAACCAAGACAAACAGGCTAATCCTGGAATAGCGCTTCATCATGGCGCTATCAGGAGGCCCAGCTTTTTCCTCTCAGCCATCGTCCACACAATGCAGAGGAAGCGTGGAGTGCGGGGGGGAGCGGGGGGGCTTTGTTTTTTGTAGAAGATGTGAATTTTCAGACTTTTGCCGGTATTCGCAGCTGCAGGCGCTACTTTACTTTCCCTCCCTTTTTCTACAGTTGGATTGGAATTGAGCAGCCTTTGTTTCAGTCACCAGATTAAACTGATAGCATCGGACGGACGCTTTCGGGTTTTGATCTGCGGTACTTGTTTAATAAGAGCTGCGAGCGTCAGTCGATTGACAGACTTTTAGTAATTCCTCCTCTCCCCCAGTTCCCATGATGTCTTGATCAGATGGAAGCCAGCTCCAATTAACAGTCTCTGTTCTCGCTAAAGGGCTCAATGCTATCAGAAACCTGCCCAACGCACTGGAATATAAAATCTGTGGCATAAGGAAATGAGATGGCTGATTCATTTTTCATGTAGCAGAAGGAATGTGCAGGAGTTTGCCTGTAGCGTGGACTGCACAGCGTTAATGAGCATTGATTGTAATGCGATTATGACAATATTACAAGTGTGCGATTATATTTACATACAAGTTGTTATCATCCCGAAGTGTTCATCAGGGGTTATTTTCATTTAGTCATTCAGTTTGGTTTTCAGTAGTTTAGGTGATTTTTGGGTTACATTTTCATGGGTTTGCGCCGTGATTAGAGTCTCCTGCAGAGTTCTGACGCTGACAGTTTACATTTTCAGGAGTATCCAGGTTATGACGTCTGTTTACATGATAAAGACCAGTATCCTAGCAACTCATTACTGCTGCTGACGTTTACAACATGACGTGGTTGTTTGACATTTCAGCAGCTGCTTCTGAACTTTAAACGTATTGTAGCTATAGAAAATGACGCCACTCGGGTTTTTAACACTCTTAAAATGCCAAACAGTGGGTTGGATTCATCTTACTGATATTAAACAGTAAACATGTCTTCCAGCTCCAGGACAAGGAGGAGGATGAAGATCTGCAGCTATTACTGATAGCAGAGGGTTGTCATGATAGAGTTTCATGTTAATCCACGTAGTAATGATTCTGTGGTGGTTTCCACTGTCACTTGTTGCGCTGTTTGTAGTATTAAAGCGACATCCAGTTGGGTATTTTACTATGAACTTGAACTGGTCTTTTTCCATCTAACCCTGTCATTTTTACCCTCAGCCTTCGCCGCAGGGTACTGTCATCAGTTGGTCATCTGTCCGTCCATCCATATGTGCACCAGTGGTTCCTAACCGACAGGGGGGGGGGTTATCAATGATAAGGTGAAGGGAGCTCACTATCACTTTCTCACAGCTTTATCGACATGACCTCCACATACAGGTCTGACACGTGACTTGTAGAATTATGTATTGAGGATGGATTGGGGGGGGTCCGGCACATTGTCCCCCCATTGCAAATTTCTTTTCAGGGAGCAGCAGGAGAGCACCAGTAGGCTAATGATGCCATCCGTCCGTCTGTCTGGCTGTATATGCAAAAACTTTGGCATGGAATGAAAACCGAGGGTTTTCAAGTGCACGCACGTCATGTTCTACAACCACCAGTAAAACCTGTGGCGTTTGATGATGACACTTGTTTTATATGCAGTTATTTAGAACTTTGCTGAAAGCCGCTTGTCTTCAGTTTTTGATACAATAACCCTCAACTTCAATCTGAGCTTTTATAAGCATCTACATGATCAGTAAATGAAAAATAGGAAAATACCCAATTTTCACTGAAAAAAAAAAACAAAAAAAACAGTAAAGATGATAATATTTCAATAAATCGTAATAAATCAGTGAAGAAAGGTTAAATATAGAGAAATACTCATTTGGGAACTGCCGTCGAAGTAGCTCTGGGTCTTTATGGGTTAAGGTAGAATCATGATCCATGTTCTAAATGATGATTATTATCTTTTAACAGTCCCATCTTAATCTTTCATCTTAATGAAACTATAACTAGTTTTCTACTGTATATTTTCCTGAGGGCTTCTGTCTGTTATTGTCTAGTGAATTTTTGCATCATTTAGGAGAGTTTATTGCACTATTTATCCAATACCTAGAAGGAACACAACAACTCCTGCTGTGTTACATTAATGAAGTAATGTAACACAGTGTAGAGATTTTTCTAACTGTTGCATGTACATCTGTGACGACTGCAGTCTTTACATTAATTACCCAGATTGTAGTGGGCAGCTATGGTGGAATATAACTCCACAGTCCCATAATGAACTGGACATACTTTTACATTTGTCAAAACAACATAAATTCTCCAGCACTCAGTTTTGTGCTTGTGTTGGCAAAGCATCAGTACAAGACCAGATTTATTTCTTCAGTGACAAGATGTCCCTCAGACTCCTGCAGGTTAACCCATAAAGACCCAAACAGCCACCAAAATCCACTTACTGATGTAAAATATTTAATACCTGGTGATCCACTAATTCTATCAATGCATGTAAATAACTGGTGTAAAATGCAGTTTGTCATCTTTTCATGGTCATCAGATA
>JAPQRP010000008.1:14930198-14942063 GCA_037367295.1 Apogon hyalosoma | reverse complement strand
CACGCAGACACGGGGAGAACATGCAAACTCCACACAGAAAGGTCCCACCGACTGGTGTTGGAATCGAACCCAGGACCCTCTTGCTGTGAGGCACGAGTGCTATCCACTGCACCACCGGTGCAACAAACATCAAAATACACTCCTTTTCAGTCGCCATTTTGATCTGAATATCACCGGGTTTGATACCTGAACTGTACCTGACTCAGAGCTACCCCCTATTGCGCTAGCGATGTATTGCATTTTACAGGTCGCCCAGTTCGCTTGTATTCAATGTGTAGACTATGAAAAGAAATATGTTGCTCACGTTGCACGCATTGACTACGTAGGCAGTCTTAGGTGAGTAAGCACGGAAAAAGTAATGGATTAGTGATAATTAGGCTATTAATGGGGTTTTAAAAATATGAAGAAATTAGTGATGAAAGTCATACACTGCTTTGAAGAACGAAATAAATCAGATTAACCTGTATACATGCTGGAAAACATCAGAGTATTGGGGAGAAATCCAGGTATATTAATCCGATTTCTTGTAATGAGACAATTGCCGTTATCTGATAAATCAGTGTTTGGGAGTGTGTGTGTGTGTGTGTGTGTGTGTGTGTATGGGGGGGGTGTTATTCTAAAAGTAACATTACAAACCTGTATGTGAGGTTGTAAATAGCTCTGTAGATAAAGCCCCCCTCACCTCATCATTCCCCTCCTGCTGCCCCCCCAAAAATCTACCCATTTCTCAGACTTTTATGGTCACGTAAATGGGCTCACTGTCACACAACGTACAAGGACATGGAGACCATCAGCTGCTAACCACACAGATGCTACACACTTTACGGTGAATCCAGACAGCATCATTTAATATGCGGCCCGAGACACGTTCGCAGCTGCCGAGCGAGTCCATCGAAGCCGGGTGTCACAGGCGGATGGAAAGGCATCAACACAAACTCACATCATCACACATCTGCACATGTACACACTGCTGACCCAGCCGGACCTTTCGCTGCTCACACTATCTCTGTTCTACCAATTAAGCAGATGCTTCTCTCCTCTTCCTCGCCTCCCTCTCTCTCTTTGTCGTATTCCACTTGATGACTGGCTGGTAGCCGTGCAGCTCGAGGACAGAGACGACACATTCTTCTCTCTGAGAGTCCTTCTGCAGTATCTCAGCTTTAATTATCCTGGAAGGAATGGCAATCACACAGTTATCAGATGATGAGCTCTGCCTCGGTCTCCTGCCCCGAGCCTGTGTGAACGAGATGCTATGTGTGTGTGTGTGTGTGTGTGTGTGTGGGGTGGGGGGGGGGTAGGCTCTCGTACTGCTATCTCTCTGAGGACCAAATAGCCTTGTGGTGATACTAAGATTTGGAAAAATGGTTATATTATTATTATTGGCTCTCATTTGATGGCATCGGCTGTGTGAGGAGTGAGAAAACCGAGCCGGTCCTTGTTTGGGAGGACAGACGGATCAATGACGGGGGCCCTCAGCTCATTTTTATCCCAGGGTCACACTGTTTCTATATCTATCCTTATTTCTTTTTCTTTCTAAAATCGCAGCGAGCGTCAGGCAGAGACAGATATGAAAGCCTCCCTCTCTTCTGCACAACTTCAGAAATAGTTTGCTCTGACTTGGATTTAAAGCACTTTCTTAAACTCGAGCTGATTGCACGCAGACTGCACCACAGCTCCAGTAATGTGTCTTTTTTTTTCTCTCCTCACTTTTCTCATATCTATTATTCATGATGAAATGCTTTTGTTCCGTCTTTGTGTAAATGTACCGCTAATGTTTCACTTGACAAAAAGACCCCAACTGCATCTGAGCCACAATTTAAATGTAAAAATCAGACTTTTTATCTCGGCGATCAAGCGCTTGCATGAGACGAATCTGATATTTTACATTAAGCGCTTTTATAAATTGCATTTATTCAGAAAGAAACAACTTTTAAGATTTGCTAAGTTGATCTATGTGCCACTAGGTTTGCAGATAGACGCATTATGCACTACTTGTTGGTTTATTCCAAATGTGAGCCATCAAATATTCATATACCATATACACATTAGAGGTAAAGGGTGAAAGGAGAGGCATTTTCAGCTGTGAATGAGAGACATTAGGTGTGTTTGACTAAATAATTCAGAGCTGAATGTACTAAGAGGTTTCTATTAATGTGAATGTTTAACTAATGTACACAATGAGTGGGTGGAAATATGTAAGTACCAAGATATCTTTCTGCTAAATACCATCAGATTTTGCAGTGAAAAGATCTTACTGTTGGTATATAATGAATTTAGTCTTTTTCCTGCTAGAAATAATGACATTGCCAAAATATCTGAAGGAGGTCAAACTTCACTGGAGCAGAAAATGAAAGTGGACGGTTAAATATTTACCAAACCTGTCTGCATCTTGCAGTTAAACTTTACCGTTCACAGCGATTTATATACAATTAATTGCATTTTTCTTCTATAAACTGAAGCATGTATTTAAATGTAACATCACAGATTGACTGGAGAACCAAAACAGAAAGGAAATCCTAAATAAACATAAGAGAATCTATTTAACTTTGTCATATGTGCTTCATACAATAGAAATAATGACAATAATGAAAAACAAGGCTGAGATAAACAAATCAACACTATGTAAATTATACAGCCACACATTATGGTATCATCAAGTTTTCTTCTTCAAACTAAAACTCATAAATGCTTATTTTGACAGTCACTCACAATAACACTGTGTCTTATAATCTTCATGTGCTGCACCAGCTGATAGTTTACATTATAACTCTGTTAGCTTAGCTCTGTTTTTAGACAGAAAACAGCCACAGTAAAACCACAAATCACCTCCGTTTTCTCTACAGTTTGTGTTGTCAAGCGCTGCACTAAGGAGCTGTTTGGAATTGAACAAACAAGCTCAGAACTATCACAGTTTAGTCTGAATCGTGGATCAACAAACGGTAACTTAGCAAAGATAAAAACATCACATAATATATTTTTACCTCCATAAGCCTCAGAATCAAACGCACCTTAGTAGAAGAAACGCTGCCATTTTAGTATCAAACTCCAGTCTTTTCATTTAGAGCTGAGAAAACATTAGTAAATATTCTGTTGAAAGTTTTGAAGATCAGATTATTTTGTTTTGTTTTAATCCACCACTGTGTTTATCCACTGGTTTGTCATGTTCTCATACAGAACTAAAGCCTTTTAGCTCTTTGACACCTTGAACATTGGGGTCATTGCAGTTATATATAGTCCTTATATCCTATGATGTCGTCCTTCAGCTTTTGTGTCTTTATTGTTGAGTAGGTGTTTGACGTGATGCATTAGTTCTGTAAAACTGCCAAAGTATCAGAAATAACTCTGCATCTGTAAATGTGGGCGTTGCTCAGTCAGTAGAACCACAAAGCTCACAAACACCTCAGATTAAACTAAATCAATCTTCATTTGAATGATCCCATATGGATGAATTAAATCCAGGGATTGATTTTTGCCTTTTGGTCGAGTAAAGATTGAGCTAGTCAGTCTCCTCTGCACTTCTTATTAGCACTTGATGTGTGTGTTCAATGAAAAATATGTTAATGCAACTGATTTGGGGTCAGTTCTGTCTTTAACTTTTTATATCTTTAACCCATAAAGGCCCAGTTCCCATATGATTTTTTTTCTCTACATTTAACATTTCCTAAGTGATTTATCACTATTTGTTATAATATTATCATCTGTATTTTCCATTTTTCCTGTGAAAATCAGCTTTTTTCCAATATTCGATGCACCGATCATGTAGATGTTCATAAAAGCTTAGGTTAAAATTGAGGGTTATATCAAAAACAGAAGAAAGGGACTTTTTCAGTAAAATCTATCATTAACTGAACATAAACCCAGTATCATCATCCACTGTCATTGATCCAACTCCATGGGTTTTACTGGTGAATTAATGTTGTAGAAGATGACAGTGTTTCCATGGTAACTACGGAGCCTCTGAACATCCAAATGGGTCATATCTGATGACCATGAAAAGATGACACTGCATTTTACACAAATTATTTACACGTATTGATAGGATAAGTGGATCAACAGGTATTAAACAGTTTTGTTCAGTAGATGGTTTTGGTCGACAGCGGCTGTTTGGGTCTTTATGGGTTAATATATTCATGTGAAATTAGTCATGCTTTATTCTTGTAATTCCATCCACCGCCTGATAGTGTGTGTTCGTACTAAAGTCACACTTACAGATTGTGGGATACTCGTCCCATGAGTGGGCCTCATAGTTTATCTCAGTTTAAAGCATGGCATCCATCTCCACCCAGACTCCAGAGAGAGGACAGCAGGGTTCAGATCCTCCAGATTACAGTTTCAAATCCGGTCTCTGTCTTCTATATCTTCTATATCTTTTTTTCCAGCCTCTTGTTCTTCAATGATGTGTTTAATTTCTTAGGAAGCGTCTCCTCCACCTCAGACGTTCTAAACACTTAATACAAATATTCTAATCGAACAGAAAACTCACAACACCTTACCAACCCAACATACCTGATACAACCCTCACTTCTTTACGTCTCTCTACCAATTAACATAAAAAAGGCTGATAACAGCATGAGAGGAAGCGATGGACCAGCTCCACCCGTCTTTTTCAGCATGAAAGACCCGAGCTAAGGTCATCTTCATCAAAAGCCACATGTAATGCCTCTGCTTTATCTATAGCGAGACCTGTATGCGTAAACAGGCTGCATCTGAACTGCTTCCTGTAATTAGGAGGTTCAGAAGCATACGCAGAAAACGGATCGGATCAAGACAAACATCAGGATCAGTTGGTTTATAGTGACAAACACTGATTTCAGCGTTCACCCGGGTTCAGTTTCTACAATCAGATGAAGATTAAATGACTGTGGTAGCATCAAAACATTTGTGTTTGCTTATTCGGGATAAAAATAGATGAGAAAAACATGATAGTATAAAGTAAAATATGTTAGAGATGAAAATGTCAGATGACATATACGGGTTACCCGTCCTTAGTACATAGAGATTTCTAGCATTACAGGTTTACTCATGTGTTCTTCCTTTTTTTTTAATCCTACATATTTCAATACTGTAGGTTCCTGTTGAGATGGAGTCTTGGTCAGAACAGCAGGAACAATTTCACAATAAAACATAATAAATACATCAAAACAACAAATGAAAGGTAGCAAAGCCAATGTACACGTAACCAAGTATTTATGGAACCTAATATTTCCTATATCTCCATTAGAGGTAGACCAATATAGAGATTTTTTTCAATATCAGTCATCGGCCTTAATTTCTTTTTAAAGCCGATATTTGATCGGTCGTAAAAATGTTATGATATTTGATCAGACACCTGTGTGGGCAGCACTTGAAGTTCAGTAAATGTTAAAAGAGTGCTATGCATTTTATTCTGTAAGGTGCTCAGGTAAATACACACATCAATTATACAGTCAAGAATAAAAAGTATAAAACAGTCAAGTAAAAAGACAATGTAAGTATAAAATACTGTCAATTAAAAGGCACACACTCACACAACAAAGTGTGTCCAGTGTCAAATATGCAGAATATACAGTTGTAAGATATATACATGGCATAAAAAAAGAATAAAACACACATGAAGGAAACAAAAACATCCATAATTCACACCCCTCTATAGAGGTATATACAAAGCAGCAACATCTTAATAAGTGAGTATTTCAGGTGGAGTGATTTATGACGAGCCAAATAATAAACCGATACTTTAATGGATAAAATGATCTAAAAGTGGATGAAAAATGGGAGATAATTCAAAGTGGTCCTGTCAGGGTTCGGTCTGAGTGCACTCATCACTGCTTCCCGAAAATCTGCATTTAAATGATGTTAAAGTAGACGACACACTCACATATACAGACAGAAAGATTAATGAATGATTGTCCACATAACCATGAAACACCTTGTTAAAGCAGACTTAGTGAAATTCCCCCATTACCTCCAGTGAGCCCTGTCCAGACCTCATTACTCCCTTCATTCTCTTCACACTGAGCGAACTCGCTCCCATCTGCTGCGCCATCAGTCACCATGGAATATTTAAAGCCAATTGTCATGAAGCTTGCAGAGTGGATTTCAGACCTGCCACAGTGGGAGAGATTAAGTCTTGCTGACCAAATTAAGGGTGAAGAGCGAATGTTATGAATGTGATCCCTGTGGCCTTGTTCATTTCTCTATTTATCCCTCCTTTTTCCATCCCTACATGCAGTCATTCATCTTTTTCCTCCAGTGGGACGCACTCTCGTTGGAATCAGGGAGGATTTCTGTCAGGAAATCTTCTTAAAGCAGCACTTGGCAAGATTTTATGGCAAAAAAAAAAAAAAAGAAAAAAAAAGAAAAGAAAAACACACACTAGTCTGATCGGACTAAATTGTGAAGAGCATTTCATCCACGCTAATGAGACGCTGAAGATTTACCCCCACTTTCCCAAATGAAAAGTTGGCGTGTCCTAGTAGGAACAAACGGTAACCTCAGGACAAAATGTTCTGTCTATTAAGATAGATTAAGCACCGCAGTCTGAAAAAGCTCATCACGTTACAATACATGACTGTGTATTTTACATTTACATGGACAAAATAGTCCAGTTTTTGTCTGCCTTATTCTGAAAAACACAAAAATCCTAATGAGTTGTAAATGTGGCAACTGAAAATTAATATTCCAGTTTACATGCAGTCGTGCATACATGCATATTTTATAGTTTTTCACCAGTGGCAGATGTTCCGCTGCGTGAACTCAGCCTCTTCTGTTCCTTCAAACGCCTTCTTGAAAATGTGTCCTCATGTTCGTGAACCTGTTGATATCCACTGTCGTAATGTTTAACAGTACGTGTGCTTCTAGTTCTGAACAGAAATGTAGACTTATCTTTGGAGTATCTTTACTAAAGAGGATCTTTTGACAGTGGAAAAACACTGACAGACACATTTTTCAAAATTGCTCTACACAGTTGTGGAAAGAATGATTAGATCATCCCTTGTTTTATTCAATTTCTTGTTAATTGTAATGTCTGGTACAACTAAAGGTACATTTGTTTGGACAAATGTAATGATAACAATAAAAATAGCTCATAGTAGTTTAATTTCAGGGCTGATATCTATCCATTTTCCATGTTTTTTTGATAAAAACCAAAATCAGTTCTTGCATCAATATCTGTGCCATTGCACTGACAAAAGCGTTAGTCCTTGAATGCATAACCATTGCTTTTGATGACTTTTGATGGCCTAATAATTTTTTCCGCGACTGTACATATGCAAACAATCCTTATAAAAGCAGAATAATACCAGTGTATCCCACATGTATTAACTGGAAAATGATCCATTCTTGGGAAAAAAGGCAAATTCAGAATATGTTTTTCACGACACATGTAAAATTCACAAATTGTCTGGAATAATAGTGAAATATTTCTGCGCATGTTAGCTCACCCACTTAAGACTTTTAGCCCTTCATCACACTATTTCAAATTAAATTCATGAAACAACAATTAATATGTAGCAAAACAGATGAACAACGACTGCTACCTTTTATGAACATTGTCGTATTTGCTGATATAAAAGTGTTTTGTGTAGTGTTAATATTATAAACTCTAACCAGCAGGGGTCAGTCTGGTACCAGAACAAACGTAGGACCAAAACCACCAACGAATCAATGCTATGTATCCACAGACTGTATTACTTACTGAATAAAGTATGAAGCTCATTGTTTCCACACATCTGTTTTATGGCATCATCAGGTATTCTTCTTCAAACGAAAACTCATAAATGTTTATTTTGACGGTCGCTCAAAATAACCCTTTCTTATAATCGTCACGTAATGCTTCAGCTGATAGTTTACATTATAGCTCTGTTAGCTTAGCTCTGTTTTTAGACAGAAAACAGCCACAGTAAAAATACAAATCATCTCTGATTTTTTGTACTGTTTGTGTTGTTAATACCTGCAGTAACGATGTGTTTAGAATTGTCCAATCAACGAACGGCAGCTTAGCAAAGATCATAACATCACATAATAACTTTATACCTTCATAAGCCTCAGAATCAAACTCACAAGTGTTGAAGAAACACTGTCATTTCAGCATCAAACTGAGCTGAGTGGTGAAAACAACACTGCTTCGAGCTTTCACCAGCTTGAAAAGTTGTTTCTTCATGGTTCTCATCCCATCTCGTCACTTTCTGATACTTTGGTCAAAGTCTCATGGCTTAAGCTTTTTGTCACCATGGGAGACCAGCAGAGTGACTCACTACTCCCTCTAGTGGCCACAAATCTGTCAATGGGAATAAATTCAATTCATATCTCTACAGTCCAGTACATTGGCATCTTTGGCACAACTTCAGAGCTCTTAATTCAAAACATTCTGATGATAATTTTAGGTCATTTTTAATATTTGACAGTTGTAATACTATATATTAAACCCCCTCATTCCAACGTTTTAACTTTTCAATGATCAGATTGTCTTTCATTGCACTAGTAGGCAAAGTTATTATCGTAAACGAAAACTTATGAAATGACGCAAACTGGAATTGAAAAAGCATTTTTGTCACCTAAAATAAATAAAACTAACTGAAACTGTATAGTGTGCTCACAAAACTAACCAAAACATATAAAAATTATGGATAAAATTCCCTTTGTTTTCCTCTTTGTCAATGTCGGATTGATATGAAATCGATTTTCAATCCGTTTTAACTGGCGGCACCATACGGCGCTTCACGGTCCATCACTTCTCGTCACTTGTCATTTAGAGTCGGCTTCTCGTCTCCACTCTACCTGGCAACATGGAGACCGAAGTTGGGAGAAAGCAGCAGAGTCCTGCATGGGATTTATTTGAATACGACGATGAGGAAGAAAAAAAAAAATATGAAAAAACTAATACTAAAACTAAACTAAAACTAAGGATAAAAAAATAAATAAAAACTAGCAAACCTGCTTTAAAAATGAATTAAAACTAACTGAATTAGAGGAAAAAAAAGTCAAAAATAAATAAAACTAAATTATAATGAAAAATCTCAAATTATTATAACCTTCCTAGTAGGTTAATTGGTTCATCTAAATTGCCCATAGATGTGAATGTGAGAGTGACTGATTATGTCCAGGTCGTTATTGAAAATTAGAATCAGTTCTCAACTAACTTACCTGGTTGAATAGAGGTTAAATAAATAAATAAATAAATTGCATGTTTTACATTACGGATCCATCCTTTCCTCCAACATTTACTTGCGGCAGCCTCTCAGCGGAGTCTGTGACTGGCTTAGCGCATCATTAGATCCACTCCAACAGAGTGACTCACTGCATTTACGTCTAAGCCTCTTTCTATCATCTCTACATGTCCACTGATCCAACCATCCAACCATCAATCCATCAGCCGACAGGAGGTCTGGATCCAACGGCGGCTCCAAATCGTCTTACTGTTGCGACAATGAACCTCTTCTTCTCCTTGTTTACAGACTCCTGTCCTTCCTCTTTCGTTATTTTCCCTCCTTACTGTTTTGGTGCTGGACTCTGTCACATTTCACGACCGTTGGCTGACACCAGTCTTTATTAGAAACAGATTGTATGGCCTACACATTCTCATCACTGTCACTTTTCTGCTGCATTTTCTTCGCGCTGACAGAGAAATGGATACCTACACCTACACTCTGCAGAGATCTCTTTACATGGCGCGTTATTACTTTTCTAAATATCACCTGGAGGAAGGGTAAGAGGTGTGCATAAGTCATTTTGCAAATATTAAACCTGCTGTCTTTTACCACCTACGTTTATAGTCGATCTCTGGAAAATATCATACTCCACCCAGTGATGGACTTCCACATCTAGTCCCTTATTTTTAGTGAAAATGTGCCTCTATTTAATTTTATTTAATTTAATTTTGTTTTGTTTTATTATTTATTTCAAGCAGAAGAAAAAACTAAACTTTTGTGTGTACAAGGAACTAATATCAGAGCAAATATATTAATAAATAGAGGTGATCAAGACAATATATAACAAAATTAATTCAATATGTATTGTTTGAAAAGGTCATAAAAGACTCAATCATGGCCTGTTTTAACTGAATTTTGCATCTCGTATCATCTCTCTGGTATTAATTGCATTTATGCACTTGTTTTTTTTTTTTGTTTTTGTTTTTTTTTTTTTAATTTTTGTATATTTATCTTTTTTATGTGAACTTTTTGTGATTATTATACATCTAAAAGTTCTAAGTTCTAATGACCACACATCCAATCTGGATATATGCGAAGTATGTACGGCAGTAAAAAAAAAAAAAAAAGCTTCAGGTAAAGAAACAGCTTCTATAAACCATTGTCTTTAACCCTTTTGTTTGGACAATACCAGATTTTTGAGATTCATTTTCTAACGTTTTCTACCAGGTTTCATTCAACACATGGCAGAAGTTTCTAATTGTTTGTGCTGCTTCTTGTCATGGGTTCAGAGGTCACACTAAATGGTGACTTCAACCTTTACAACACCTTTTAAGGCTGTGCACATATTTCCTATATTGTCTTGTTGTATGCGAAGAAAAGAGAATGAAAAATAAATATGTATGTTCATTTCAACCCTGGAAAAACAGCAAAGGTTAAGACAGACTAAGGATTTTGCACAGTACTGTATATCAGCCTAAATTCTTGCAAATCTTGAGTCAAAATTGTAATTTTTGTTAAACAGACTGCAACTGAAATTGCATTTGTGATTCGATTAATTGTGCAGCTCCAATTTCTGGTAATTGAAAGAAAATCATCTCAGTTAATTTCCTAGAACCAGACAGGTAGTTAACCCATAAGGACCCAGTATTACTTTTATGTCAGTTCCCAAATAAATTTCTCTCCTTATTTAACCTTTCGTAATTGATTTTTCACCGTTTATTATAACATTATCATTTGTATTTTGTTTTTTGTTTTCAGTCAGAATCAGGTATTTTCCTATATTTAATTCACTGATCATGTAGATGTTCATAAAAGCTCAGATTAAAGTTAAGGGTTATTATATTAGAAACAAAGAAAATTGTAGAAAAAGTGAGTTTTTCAGTAAAACATATTATGCACCCTTTAAAACCTGGTGTATCATCGCTGACACACTCTGCGCACATGCAGTTTTAAATGGCTGTAACTTTTTCACTGTTTGTGCAATTGGAAAAATTCCAACAGTTTCTGAAATCTGAGACGGTGCGCTTTACAATCTTTATTGGATCATTATGTTAATTTCAGTCACACATGTAGTAGAAGGTGGAGAAGAACCCATTTTAGCAGTAAATTTTAAATGATTGCTAGATTTTGAAAGATCTGGGGGGAAAAATGCTTTGGAAAAATGGGCAAATTGAGTCACTCACAGCATATTTTCTAACCTTTTAATAGTCAAAATAAGAAAAAAAAAAAAAAAAGTCCAGGCGGACCGTTTTAGGCTTAGGGTTTAAAGGGATCATATTTTACTAAACCTACTTTTATTAGTCTTTGGTTCATTTATTTGTGATTCGGACCCAAATAGTTCAAAAAGTTTGAATTTGAACCCTCCGCATATAAGGTCAAGACTTCCGACGAACATTTCTCTGAGTATGTAGAAACAGGACAGAGCAGCGCAATCAACAACCTGTAGGGGATGGGGTGTGAAGTGGCTCATTTGCATTTAAAGGGCCAGCGCTCAAAACAACCTATTTAGTGTCATTACACAGAAATAGGATTGAAGATGGACCTGTGGAGTTGAATTAATGAAGAATTCAGCCCCAAGCAGAGCATTTACAGTGGGAAATGTTTTGAAATGCAGAACTGTATTTTAAAAAAAAGCAAAATATCACTCCTTTAAAGGGTTAATTGTGTCCGTCCACTGTCATTGATCCAACTCCATGGGTTTTACTGGTGAATCAATGTTGTAGAAGATGACGGTGTT
>JAPQRP010000008.1:14883684-14907911 GCA_037367295.1 Apogon hyalosoma | reverse complement strand
AGTTACTCTTTAGGTGATTCTGTCTTATTTTAAGTGTGATGAGATATTTTGACTCGAAATGAGAAAAATACACTTGGTAAGATGTAGATTTTCGCAGTATATTCAGCAATGATGCAACTGTGAGGCCAGTTAAGGTCACTTTTATAGCAAGTTGTTACCTCAAAGTAATTTAAATATCATCCTTAAGACAGCTCAAATGTTAGAGCCATTAACTATACATAAAGATGGATACTAATGTGTTTCCTCAGTGGTCACAGAAGCAGCCTTGTTGATCCTGTACTGAAATATGGAGCCAGTGTGCCTGAGGCTCCTGATTGGTTCCCTGCCAGGTCTGATGGATGATTGACAGCTGTAATGACCAATGGTAGTCCCAAGTCTGTTTTTATGACTGGGAACTCAAACACACAACATTTAACTGTTTTACTGTTGTTCATACTGTATTTTATTTTCATTTCATGTATTGCTTTAATTGACAGGGATAGTGTTCATAGTTTGACAAATCATAAGAAACTGTAAATGAGCCAAGTTTAGCCAACAGGGCTTTGTCCCTGATGTCAAGAATCTGAAATAAAATGTCACATAATCCAAACTGTGATAAAAGAATGGAGAAAAAATATATAATTAAATACAACGTAGATCTTAGGCCATTCTATATATAACAATTCTAGCAGTAAATAACTAAATAAAAACACAGCAAGCATTAGAAATATACCTGATGAATTAAAAATTAGTCTGAAATCACTAGTGGGGAAAATTTATTGGAAATAAACTTGGAGGTTTTAATTTGGTTCCACATTGGCAACAACAAGAAAACACAAAACAGACTCCACAACACGGATTAGAATAAAAACAATCTTTAAAAACTATGATCCTTTTTTTTTTATTCATTCATGAAAGAAACCTAAAGATATATTTAATGAGTTATCGTCAGAAAAAAATAGAACTGAATTGTAGCCCAACTAAACGCTTCGTGAAATACTCTATAAACTCAGTGTAAATGGATGAAAATACAATAATTTTGTTCTCGTTTACCTTTTAATATGTAGTCAGTTAGCAGTGTAGGCACCTTGTCACTGTCCTCCTTGATGGCATAAAGAACTGACAGAACAAAAATAAAAACATATATATAAAATGATTTTTTCCAGGCAGTAATGTTTATTTTGCAAACGTTATTGAACTTGCACTCACTTTTTGTGAGCATCTGCAGGTCGTCGACAGTTGGAGGGGTGCCTTTCTTCTCATATGGAATGACCGTGTTTAAATACTGAAAAACAGTTATTAAAAAACTATAGATTAACCTTTAAAAAAGCAAATCTGTATTCATTAGATCTCAGTAGAAACAGGAATGAAAGCAGAACTACAGAAAACTTAATGTGGTCAACAACAAAATATGGAAATCTGTCATTGGTGACCTGTGATACAGGATATTATGACATATACAATAACACTATCACATACAGAAATGTAGAAGCAAGATGCAAGTATAGAACATACATGAAATAAACAGTAAGATTTGTGTATGTGTTTATACTGTAAATTAAAAAATAGAATATCTATGGGATAGTCATTGGTTTTCAAATAATCTTTGGTGATTTTAATGTAGAAATTCAATAATTTTTCCACTAATAATGTTACAAATGATCAAATTATCAGTATAAAAACACATAATACCGAGATATAAACATTTCCAAATGTTACACTATGAAAACATTATTCTAAACATCATTGGTATGGTTATCTGCTTCAAATGCTGCAGATTAAGAGACTCCATTGTAATTTATGACTCAAAAGAATTGTGATAATCTTCGAGATGAGACTTGGAATCATCTGAAGAGGTGTTTATTACAACCTCGAGAAGAAAATACAGTCCAAATCTCCCAATGCCCATGAAGAAAGAGGAAAAAAAAAAAAAAAAAGCATTTTAACACCACAAATATGCATGATTTATGGAAATCTGGTGTACGCTCATGCAAATTAACTGCTCGTCATTTTATAAAAGTGGACCCAACATAGCAGCGTAGGCCTTTAAGAGTGACGTTTCTTGCAGCGTACCGAAGCGTTGCATAGTGCTTACACTACACACAGGATCAGATTACCTACGGTAGGTCAATAATCCCTGAGTATGACCTCAACTGTGCACCGCATTGATGTTAAAGGGAGAATTCACTCAACAATTCAGTCAGTTGAAGTTATAAATATACCTTTTGGTTAATATCTGATACATGTGTTATCTGATCTTAGTTTGTGCACATTTTATTCTTTCATTCTGAGGATAACTGGTTTATTCTTGCATCCCACTCCAGCCATTTTGAAGTCTTTTGACCTTACTTGTTTGTCATTCCCTGTGCTTCCAAATGTCTGTCTGATGCCCGTCTGCAGGATGTTGGACAGTCCCTCCATGCTGAAGCGCTGCAGGTCACAAAGAGGACAAACAGCACATTTACAGAGCGCCGTTTCATGCTGCTGGTCAATCTTTCCGATAGGATAAAATCTGATCAAGTCATTTCACATGCAGATATTTCAGCTTCTAAATCATGTCACTGGAAAAGTCAAAGACAATTCAATTTATGGTTTGGATTACTTCAGCCTCAGGTATGTGGCGGTCAGCAGATAAAAACACCGTCTTTGTGCAATGCATGAGGACACATCCATTAGACCGTCTGTTACAGGACAGAGTGGACTGGGCTGTTACTGTATGCATCTGATAGGTCGCTTCCACTTTAGGAGTGTTCCTGGAAGAGACTAGAGGCTAATGGACCTGAGATCCATTATGCTAACAGTCAGGTGGGTGGAGGGTGAACTACCAAGCACTGGGAGCTCACTTTTCAGTAATTTCTGTAATACAGCTGAGTGGAAACATACATGACGAAGGAATTAAGGTCAGTGTAATGAAATCAAACACGAGTGTGTGGAAACCAGGATTACTATCGCCATTGAAAACTAAAGCAGGGAACTGATCATTTCATGAACTTAAAGAAAGCTTAATAGAAATACAAGTAGAATGAGCTTCATTTCTGTTTTAACTGTCAATGATGTGGAGAAAAAAAATGGTTTTGTAAATTATTATCATGTCACTAAATGTAAATTAAAACTATCAAATTCTTCACTGATTGTAATTTTGTATCAACTATAATCCATTCTGATGATAGTTCAGCTATTATTGGTTATGACAATAATGAAATGTTCGAACATCTTGTTTTGCTTGTTTTTGCGATACCTAATAATGTAATTTCCCTAAGTCTTTTTTTTTTTAACTTGCATTATTATTATCCCTGTAGAGAATTTCAATCTCAGCATTTTACCCATGATACAGAGTCTTAGCATTAGCACTAGCATTAGCAACAGTATTAGCATATACTAGGAGCATTGAGGTGCCACTAAAGATGCTCCAGGACGAACTCCAGACCTTCATCAACACTGTGGTCAGGGGCGTTAACAGGGGAATTAACCTATGCATGTACTCTTTTTTTTTTTTTTTACTGGTTGTTCAATGGTGGAAGAAACAGTGGAGAAAACAGGTGACCTTGAACCCGGAACATTCTAGCGGTCAGGCAGAAGTGCCAACCATCACATCACCCATGTTTGTTGGTTGTCAATAATGGTTGCATTCCTTCATATTTTTGTGTTGAACCAGGAAGACTAGTTGTTTCAGCATGGGTGCTTCTATGAAAATGGGTTTATTTTGGTATCTGTCACTTTGCCAGCTTTTTAGACCCAATAATAAAAGAAAAATTTAGACATATTTCCCCCCAGGATGTACCGAATGATGACCTCGGATAAATGCAAAAAAATTATACTCTTGCTCTGAGCCATCCCAAAATTAATGAATTTTTGATCAAATATTGGGGCCAAAAATAGGACCAAAATTGGAACAGGAAAAGTTACTTAGGTGCATTTGATCTGGAAAACATGGCTTGAAATGGTTTTATATACTGCTATAAATAAAGACACTGTGTTAAATTTGACAAACCTAGTGGTTTTTTCTAACCTGCAGGAATTGTCATGAATCAGCATGGTCCTTTTGACCATGTTACATGCAGATTTTTGTATAAAAATTATATAAAAGTACAAAAATGTGTTTTATCTGAAAAATAGTTTCTCTTTTATCTCAGTTAATACTTATTTTTAAAATAGACCCAAAGTGCTTCCAAACTTGCTTCATAACATTAGTCTACATCTTGTTGCCCCCATGTCCTGTTTTTAGGGACCAGTTTCATAGAAGCACCCAAATGGATTCAAAGGAAATACATTCTTCAAAATAAATATAAAATTAAAACTACTTACATAATTAACTATAATTAAAACCAGAAACTCAACTGAAAAAAGAACAACTAATAACAATTTTAAACCTAGTATAACTGGTGTACAGTCCATCTATGGTTTTACCTTGACGGGCATGGTTCCGGTTTTCTCTGTGCGGCCCGTGGTCCCAGTGTTCCCCCCGGTCACGGATGTCGTCCCCCCCTGCAGACTCAAGGCCTTGTCCCGGCGCCTGCGTTTGCTGCTGTCCCGCTGCTCCTTCTGCCTGTTCTGCACCTCCATCAAAGCCGTGATGAACGTGTTCTTCACCTCCTTCTCGAACTCCAGCTCGTCGCGCCGGGCCAGCTGGCTGACCAGCTCCTCCGAGTACTCACGAATGGCGGCCTCCACCCGGTGCAGCAGCTCCACCAGGGCAGAGCTGGGCATCAGACTCAGGCCTGGAAAAGGAGTCACTACAATTAACGTCAGCGTTTGACTTTTAGCTCCATACTGACCTCCATCAACCCCTGATCTGATAGTACTAAAATGAAACCATAGTATGTATAACAACCCAAACTACTAAGACAGTAACACATTTCCAAATGTGACACTAGACAATCATTTGAGAACATTGGATTGTGTTAATCTTTATGTAATTGAACATAATAACAAAGTAAAATGTCTCAGAATTGGGTGATGAGTAACAACTAATAGACCTGTAATCAGCAAAAAGAGCTGTTATAAATAGTTGTCATTAGTTTAGTTTTAACTATAGCTAACTATGCATTTATTCATTTGTTCATTCATTTATTTAACCATGTACTGCTTATTGGTAGTTTTAAGGTCAGATTTAACCTCATTTCTGGAGATGCTATGCTATTTATTTGTTGTTGACTTATTATATCCTCCAGAGGAAATTACAGTCCTAATCCAAACTCCACAAAACTAAAGGCAAAAATTTACATTTCAGTACCACATAACAGTGGTCTTAGAGCATTTTTATTTAGTAATGTACAGCTTTGGAAGTAATTCTCAAAGTTTCATTTTTTTCCCTCATATGCACATTTTCTTATATGCAAATTCAGCGTCCATACATGAAAATTGTCCACTTATAATTTTCATAGAACCTGACACACGAGAGAAACTTTCTGTTTATGCTACTTTTAGTTGCATTTTGATCTCCACCAACTTATGGGGTAAACATTTGCTTTAATGTATTACTTTAATTATTTCCACATTTTACTGATTTGCCTTCTACCATTTTCCTTCCACCAAGTTCTTGTTGTGATCCCTTCAAATTATCTTTAGATTTAATTATCTATTTACTAAGCAATTATTATTTTTGATATCATAATTTTTGTTATTTCTCAGCTGTATTGTCAGTAAGGTCTGTCGTAATATTCTGAAAGTAAATAAATGCGGAATGAGTGAATCTGAAAGTCTGCTAATAAATGCTTTACTGTGTTCGGCAGTTACGTAACAGCTCTGCTTTAACCCTTTTAAACCCCAAGCCTAAAATGGTCCGTTTTTGTTATTTTGACTATAAAAAGGTTAGAAAATATGCTGTGAGTCCTTTTGCCCATTTTTCCAGGGCACTTAGAACTTTCAAAATCTAGCAGTCATTTACAATTTACTGCCTGTTATAATACTGCTAAAGTGGTTTCTCCGGCTTCAAGTACAGGTGTGAGTGAAATTACCGTAATGACCCAATAAAACCTAAAAAGCACAACGTCTCAGGTTTCAGAAACCATTGGAATTTTTCCAGTTGCGCAAACAGTGAAAGAGTTACAGCCATCCAAAATGCATATGCGCAGGGTGTATCAGAGATGACACGTCAGGTTTTAAAGAGTTAAGAATATAAGAATAAAATGGGTTTATCTGTAATTTTTCAACTGATTAAAGAAGCCTGCTATTGGTTTCATCCAGATAAATAAAAGTATGCTCTGGGTTTCTTATATTGATTCACTGCTTCAGCTTTACAAATATATAATAATGTCATTGTCTGCTCCCACAAAGATGTCAAAATCCATTAAATCACACAGAGAATTGTGCCAAAAGACTCCTCAGCCTCTCACATGTTGGACAAAAAAACATGACTCAGAGGAACCACGTTGAGGTCCAATATGTTCAGACGTAGGGTGCATTAAGGCGGAGTCCTCTTGAACTGTCACCTATCAGATGATGACATGGATTACTCAATCAAACCCCATGTCCTCCTGCTGCCTCATGTGCCTCATGCCAGTGTGACGCATCATCTGCCCTGCCACTCCCTAAAAATTACATTTAGGGACTGCACATGCGGGTACAAAATAATCTCACTTAGATTTATTGTGCTTATTCATCCTTGAGCTGAACGTCCATAGACTCTGAGCCTCTTTTTGACATCGATAAGCCTCATCATAACCGGCCTTCATGTTGGATCGTCTATAAACTGGGATGATTATATTTGTCGTGTCCTGCCAATGGCAAGGTCTCATTTCTAAGAGGGCCTCACCTTTGAGATCGTACTGATGTTTAGTGACATGCCTCAAGGATAAACATTAATTGGTAACTAGAGGGTACCCACAATAATAAAGACTGATTATCCTGATGAGACAGTTGCCCTTTAGTTATATTTGCAGCCAAACAAGAGACAGTATTTCATTATTTTGTTTGGTGCATAACCAGAGCAACTAAAAATACACTGACTGTGATTTACTGATTTACTGCGTTGTAGATCACTAACAAGTCATTTTACTCCGGTTTCAGAGTCTCACCACAGAAAATCGATTTAGTTTGCCTGCACAAGTTAATAAAAGTCCTGATATTTGGCTAAAGTTCATTCCAAAATTTCCAACATATTGTACGTTACAGTATCTTTCCATAGCCATATTTTGCCCTACCCTTTAGAGATTAGGTTGTTTTTGTTTTTTTGTTTTTTTTTACATGAGCAGCAAATTCAAGCCCATTTTCACTTCCACATTGTCACATGATCTGGTCCCAGTGACCAGGTACAATCGGGTTCTAATGGGCAGGCCACCAGATAGGTATATCAGAAAGTAACAGCATGAGTCAGGTGATGTTAGTAAAACCATTAATAAAATAAAAAGATGGTTGTAGTAGAACACTGAAGTGTATGGATTTCCACACTGGAGACTGGGTTTGTGTCCCATTTTATGCTGTGTTGATTAGTTTTCCCTTTAGCCATTCGATACTTTTTCACATGAACAAATATCCAGGAGTAAGTCTAACCAAACCGTAACCACTGCATTACGTAGACATCTGTTCAGGGGCCACACACAGTCCAGTATGACCTCAAGCAGGCTGGACCAGTAAAAATAATAACATAATAACCTATAAATGATGAGAACACCATTTTTTTTCTTAAATTGAATGCAAAAAATTAAAAGTGCCATTTTAACAGTATTATGCCTCAGCTTCTCATTTACACGTGTGCTTGTAACACTGATCGCAGTGAATTTACAAATGCACAAAATATTTAGTAACAGGGATTATATTGATAAATTTTCACCTATTTTTCTTTAGACATTTAACGTTGTTCATGGTTGTTCCGGTTATTCACATTTTTTATGAAAGGATTGGTTGTGAATGTTAAACATTTCATGTAATTTAACTTTTTTTGGAGTTGCCTTATTTTATATATATATAGGTTGCTATGATAGCATTGTACTGGTCCAACTTGTGATCACTAATATTTTCGGGGTAATTTTTGCATTTCACAAATTCATCCCACAGGCCAGATTGGACCCGTTGGTGGGCCTGTTTTGGCCCACAGGCCATATGTTTGACACCCCTGTTCTAGAGGTACCCTGTGTATAAAAATGTACATGAAGAAAAACAGGGTTCCTAAAGTTTCACACAAATTAAATTAAAGACTTTTTAAGACCTTTTCAAACTACTTAGAACCGAATTTGATGCCCATTTCACAGCCTATTCCATAGCCATACAGCATAAATTCATGACTCCTACAACTTAGGAAAACTGGTGTCAACCAGGTATTATTAAATTTGAACTTCCCCATGCTTTTTGCTTGTGAGCTGTCCCTGAAAGTTCCCAAAGTCAGCGTTCTTGGGCAACGTGCACATGACAAACGGTTACATGTGTGTTGGGCTGAACATTCTGTGATCGTTTCTCACCAGCGGCTGAAAAAGTTAGCGGCATTTGGTTCCTAATTTCAATATAAATTGTCAGGTTTGAACAGGTGGAACTGAGTAGACTAATGTTACTTCCTTTGCAGTTTGGACACATGTGAACACAAGTTATGTTGCCATAAATTTCACTGTATTAAGACCTACCATCTCAAATGTAATACTTGTTTAAGACTTTTTTAAGGTGTTAAATGCAGATTTGTGAGTTCAAGACTTTTAAGACTTTTTAAGGCCCAGTGTGAACCCTGAAAAAGAATGAGTTCATGTGAGGATTGCATTTGCTCCACATTGTCATTTCCAACTGAAGCTCTGACTCATCCTCAACTCTAAAGACGCAACACTGGGAGCAGTAACTGCAAACCTCCAGACATGGTGAGGATAAACTTGGCTGGCAAATGAAGAAAAGCTTTCATCTACACTGTCCAAGGTGAGAGTGAGTGTTGCTGGAAAGACGATAAGATGGATGGCTTCCAGCTGTACCTTCATAGGAGCAGTTGTTGTTGGAGGCCTGCGACAGCTGCCTGATCTCCTCCAGGAGTGAAGGGTTGGTCCTGGAGGAGCAGTGGCTGCTCTCCTCCTCATCTTCCTCTTCTGTTTCACCTGGATCTGGGGAGTTCTCCATCATCTCTACTATTTCCTCAATAACCTTGGAGACGAGGGAGTGAGTGAGACGGATGGAAGGATAAATGGAAAGACGGGTAGATGGATGGGGAAAAGATGTGGAGCCAGGCGTAAGTACACTCACATCCATAAACATCCATTTGTTAGAGGAAAGTAAGAAGCCATAACATCCTTAAATGCATTATTGATGCATACGCAGCTGTTATAGTGTACAGCAGACGCAGGTTTGTGGCTACATAAGCTGTCATAAGCAACATTAGGCGTTTTACCTCATATATCAGTATCCCACAGCTGAAAATACATTAGATTTAGGGCCTACAGTCAATGATGTGACACATCAGATGACACTGAAACCAGACATGGTGCTGCGTTTGTGTTTTTTTTATGTTAATGAAACAGACCAGACACAGACGGACGGCCATGTTTGAGCTTTGAGACACCAACACACCCACACCTGATCAGCTGTGATGAGAGGCTCGTCATTCAGACAGTTGGCGTTGTCATTCTTCTCGTTCATCTCTTCTTCCTCTTTTTCGTGGATCTGCAGAATGTGAGATGAACACTTGTTAAATAATGAGAGGGCTGAATCTAATTACTGCTAATGACTGACATGGCGTACGTTACTATGTTATCTGAGATGGATGTCGTGGCTTTTCCATTTACACACTACACTTACATGAGAGAACACTTCGATGTAAACTGATCAGAGCGTTGTAAAGTCACCATAGTTTGATTAGATAGACTAACAAATGTTCTTCCAACTGGTTGGAATTCATAAGGGTCTTAGTGCACCCATGTACCAGTGTATCTCCATTAGATAACCTTTGTGAACCACAAGTCGGTTTGGAAAACTACTGTATGCATCAACAACCATGAAGTTTCAATTAAAGAATTCTGTGGTCTTGTCATTATAACATCTTCATCACCTAAACATGTTGATATCAAGGACTTACTGTATGAGAGTTTAGTTAGAATTTGGCATCTTGTTTTTTGTTGTTTTAATGGATAGTTTTATTTTGAGGTATTGATTCTTTTAGTTTTTCTAGGTATTGAGGAAACCCTTGATTTGTAAAAACTGAATACCACAGGATGAATGAATTAATTTATTTTTGGTTTGGACATTGATCATTGCACTTAGTACACTAATCATAATAAGCACAAAAACCAAAAAAGGAATAGGCTAGAAGCAAAAGCTTATTTTTTTGCCTGTCCTTTTCACCTGATACACTGCTTACATTAAATTAAATGTGTACAGCACTGAGCATTCACACCATAAAAAAAAAAAAATCAGCAACAACAAAAACATATCTATCATCTCAATTCAATATTCCTAAATGATTTTAAACTCTGTCAAAGATGTGAACAACTTAAATTCATCAAGTCCATTCCATAATTTCACACCTGCAACCCCAGTCCATCTAAACTGCACATACTCACTTTAGTCCATTCACAAATATAAAGATCTCTGAAATTGTAATTACTCTCTTAATTCAAAGAAATCACAAATGGTATTTGGGGCAATACTATTTTTATCCCTCATCTTCCATATACCTATTTAGAAATAATTTTTTATACCTCTTTTTAAATATATTAATGTTTGTAGTTTGCTTTATCTCTTGCTCCAGACTGTTCCACAAAGTCCCCCTATGTAGGAAGGATGAAAACATATGTGATGAACCAGTTTAATAAAGCCTCAGAATGTGTGTGACGGACTGCAGTGGGACCAATAAGAGCGAATGGTTGGATGTGAATGATTTTTTTTAAAAATATGGATGGAGTTATAGAAATGCATTTTATACTGCTTTGTGTATGTTTTAGGTTTTATTAATGTCTGTTCTTTTAATGATAACATCAGCCTGCCCAGGGACTACAGGTGGATATTTACACTAGTGCTGCAACCTGGCACACTACATCTCTCCTGTTTAAGGTTAATGTATATTGTGCATTCTCCCTGTCTAAATAAATAAATAAATGAAATGAAAGTTGAGCTATATAGTGACATCAAGTGGTGAACTTGCAGAATACACTGCTCTGTTTTCTTCTCAACCTCCCCTATGATGGCTTCTAAAAAATGCGAAAACCGCACATTAATGATGGTACCTGTTGTTTTTCTTTTTAATTAAAGCATTTAATAACTGTCGTCCACACTCAAACACAGGAGATGTTAATGCACCTTGATGCTGGATGGGACTTGTTATAGAATGAAAAGAAGAACTTAGTTCTGGGCTATTGTAGAACACGGCAAACTCTGAAAATACAACGAGCTCAGTCTGAAAAAGGCAAGAAAAACAATGATTCTCTTTTATATTGTATAAATTGTATATTGTGTATATTCAATTATATTTAATTCATGTGCTTTGTGCGCCTTAAATCTTACACACTGGATTGATTTTAAGTTAAATTCTTTTTATTCTTCTACAACACAAACCATTAACAACATCCAAACCAGAATTAGAACCCAGAGCAAATTCAGAAGCAAAACTTTAAATTAATAGTGCATAAATAACCAGTGAAGCTGCAGATAATACAATGGCATGTTGGAATGTCATGAACATCATTTAATGTTGCATCATTAAGTGCAGTTGCTTTTATATATGTTAATGAAAACTACAACTAAAATGAGCAGTGAAAAATATTTTTGTATTTTAGTTTAATGTATTTATTATACATTTATTTCGAACATGCAAAGAAACAAAATAAAACAAAAACAAAATAACATTTAAATGAACAGAATCTGTCTTCAAGTACAAACGCATCTAAATTTGCATGGAGTAGGAAGAAGCATAAACTTATTTAATCCTACCCCTCAGGGTCAGGGTTGTCATAGTTAAACATAAACAGACACTAATAAAGACTGATGTTAGAATTAAACATTTACCTAATCTTTGCTTGAAAGTATGATCAAGCTCCATATCTACACTTGGTAAGTATGAGAATCATATGCATGGAAATCCACAACAAGCCCATGAGGCAAAAGCGTCTGCTACAGCCTTGACCAGCCCGAACATGGCCTGGACTGTTAAGTGCCCACTGCCTGTCCTCATGTGTGACAGCCAATTAAGGGTAGGGGGAGTGAGGTGGAGGGGGCGGGCTGCTGCACTGAGCACCAAACCGGTCAAGGCTGGTCAAGCATGTCTTTAAGTGTCAGCGAGAGAATAAAACTCAGAGAATGAAGCAGTTAGCTGGTGCATCCCAATGTCACTTTCACAAGTAACCAAAACATAAATAAATAAATAAAATATCCAAATCAGTTTAACTAGTTTACATATTAAACATTTCATTTTGCATGTTTATTGCACTAGTTAAATGTTTCATCTATTTGTGAATAAAATAATTGTGTCCAAATGAATGCAGAAATAAAATTGATTTACACACCAAATCCATTAGTAAAAATATTACATGGTGATTCGGTAAAACAGGAGAACTCGCATTAATTCTAAATATGCTGGTGTTTTAAAGCAGTTGGTTTTATCCGAGTGAGTTCAGTTCAGTGGAGTCTAAATAAATCTAAAGGGGATTTAAGCAAAATTCAATTCTTTGTGACCCATGAAAATTTGCTCACAACTCTGGAAAATTGTTCTGTTCGAACATAAAATGGACAGTGGAACACTGAATCATTATTTAATATGGCTTGTGTGTTAGATTTAAGCAGAGTATAAAACAGTATTAAAGTAAAGTTCTAGTGTGATCATTTAAGCACTGAATTACCATTAAAAAGTACTAAGAAAACTGATAAATCTAGCTCAAAACCAACTGACACATTACAGTAATTTTTCCAAACAACACACACACACACACACACACACACACAAATCCACATTCATTGCTTGTTTTCTGAAGCCCTACTTTGCCTCAGTGCAGTAACATTTACCTCCTGGTCAGAGAGGTTTCCGTTGAGTCCCTCCGAGTCAGGACCGTCCCAAGTGGAGATGTAGTTGTCTGTTAGAGCATCCCACACACTGAAAAACACCACACACACGCACACATGTCAGCAAGGTACTACAAAACAAATAACACAGAGGCATCAAAGTTCTATTTTTAGTCGTAGTTCTAAAGACTCTACTATTTTAAGCCGGTGTTTCCACACACGGTTTAGTTAGACCGTTACATAAGAGCATTAGAATGAGTTTGGTGTTGTTTTATCTCCTGGTTGTAAGACGGTCCAGTCAGCGTCATCTTCAGCAGCCTGCAACTCAGTCAATATTTCAATGTGGCAAGTCAATGTTGGTGGTTAATGTGCAGAGCTGGAGGCTGCAGAGAAACAATGCACAACAGGAAAAAAAACAGCTTACAACTCCTGAAAAGGTATCCGTAGCACAGATTTAGATAAAGCTTCTCACATCATTGTGTCGACGGACTCTGCAGCCCAGTGCGAGCGTCTGTCTCAGAACGAGGAGTGACATAAAGCTGGGAGAGAAGACTCCTTTGTTTCACAGCCTTTTGTTTCAGAGTTTTTCCTCCTCCACTCGGAGGTTGGCTCAGGCCCCCTGCCCCGTTCACAGTGGCACTGCCCACACCCGGGTACACAGTGGAAACCATTCAGCTCACAGTTTACCTCACCGGCCACGGACGCTGAGGCTGCAGCGCCAGGACGTCAACAGGCCAGAGTCCCAGCAAGACACCGAGAAATAAAAAGTACACCAAGAAATACTGGTTTCTACTACAATCCAGTTTAATCAGATTGACTTAAATCTAACAAATTTCAAATCTTTCCTCCGTTGACAAACTTTCAGAGAACACTTGATCACTGAATCTTATCTGTATTGTTTGTCTTGCCTTTTATTTAAACCCCTTTTCTTTACACTAATTGACAGATGCAGATACACTACTGATCTCCACTTTTCCATTAACTCAAGAACAATCATCAGTCTTTCAGTCATTGATATTGTAGATGTAGGTATTTATCTGAGATGGTGAAGTACAAGTTAAGTTGGAGTCAAAGCAGCTTCAAGTTTCCATTTTTAGGCATTAAACCCATTCACATTGGTCATAGAAACAGTGGATTACCAAAAAAAAGTTTGCCGTCCATCATTATGGAAAGTCACAAAATAAAAGTTCAATTATTTGTCGCTCACAGGTAAATGGAAGTTAAACATGTACTATTTAACAACTCGGCAGGTTGTGCTGTTCTAAATCATGTGATCAAACTCCTCAGAGCAGGTGAAAGGAGCTTAGACAGCTTTGTCAACTGATGCTTCATTAAATGTCACTTATGCAAAACGTGGTGAAAATTCATTCATTCATTCATTCATTCATTCATTCATTTTCTGAGCCTCTGGTCCTCCAGTGGTTTGTGGGGATGCTGGAGTCTACCACAGCTACCTGCGGCCAAAGGCAGAGTCTACCCTGGATGTGTCGAACAACTATTCACACCTATGGCTGAATTTAGTTTGACCGTTTAACCTCTGAAGAGATGTGGTATGAACACCTTAAAAATATAAATTCAGAAAAGTAAAAATAGAACTCATTAACACCTAAATTATGCAAACTCAACAGCACACACCGTTCCAAACAGACCCCGTGCGTCGTCTGGCCAACACAAACTGGAACTCCATGTTACAAAGCCGTCCTGCTGTGTTTGTTGGCCTGCAGCCACCGTTCTGTTTAATATTCTAGCTCTCCATCAGCCCATATCACGGTTTCTAATCAAGCAACTGCAGGGATTAGTCTCAAATGTGTGACACACTGTTTTCAACCAAACGGCAGATTTAGAATTTTGATGGGGATTTATGTGGGAAACTTTACGTCACTTAGACCTACATGAAAACCTTGAGTGAAGCGATCAGTGTTTATGATTACAGTTTACTTTATATTAATCCTTTTAAGACTGCCATTGTAACAGGCTGCCTAGGTGTCTTCATGCTTTCATTGAAATAAAAGAATCAGAAAATGTCTTTTCTTTGCCAATTCTTTTGCACCTTTGTTTTCAGGAAGGACTTAACTTTCAATATCTGACCATTAATTATCATTATTATAATAATGAATGCTTAAAACAGTGTTTTAGTAAAAAAAGAAAAAAACGGACTTGAACTTTTTAGCATGTTTACTATCAGAAACAATTGTAAATGTGTATAATGACACTTTTTGAAATTGCAGAAATAAACTTTCAGCTCTTTTACATCTGCTCAAACATGCTTTTTAGTCTTCCAGGTGTTTTTTTAGCCTGTGTGGAAGTCTCTGAAACAGTTCCTTTCTACTTGTAATAGTGTCCCACATTACTGCCATAAAGTGCTCTGGATCTCAGCTTTCTGATGCAGTTTAAATTTGGGGTATAGCATAAACGGTTCAGGAGTTACAGTGATTTGAAAGCTGTAAAGTGCAAAATGCAGCGCCGGAGAGATTGCCGTTGTTCAAGGGTTAAACAACCAGATTCATTGCATTTGAATCTACACTTACAAGGAATATTGAAACCCTTTCATAAGTCAAACACCTTAGAAGTGGGATCATATTTGCTCACCAGTGGCTGTAATGGTTTTCTAATGTGCCACAGCCAAATTAGAGCCTGACGTTAGACTTCAGTCTCCACTGTTACATGCAGATTAGTGCATTATGGCTGACTGTAGGATTGTCACCACCCACATCCTTGTGTTGTGTACTTTAATGATCATTCTAAGCTCCTTTAATGAACAGGGATTCTAAATAGTTCGATAAATCATGTAATTCCCTTTCCTTCTACACCTACATTAGGGATATTTTTAGCACAAGTCATGTTCACACACTGTGTCTGTTTCTACCTCAGAGGCTGCGAGCAAATGGAGGAGGATCTGGCAGTCAGCTGGTAGAGCAGCAGAGTCAGAGACAGACACACCAACACAGCCAAAGACAACTGAGGCGTACAACACTGCACATTGAATAATTCAGCACGCGGCCCGGCTGTGGACCGTGGAGGGTGGGGTCAGGCTTCTGATTGACTGGTCGCCTGGGATGTTGCGGTTCATGCCAGCAGTGAACTGCAGTGACAGTGTGTTAAAATGTTTTTGTCTTGTGCCATGTGATTGGCTCCCGGTGCTGGTGTTTTGGCCTCGAGTGTGTGGTGAATGAATCAAATGGCAGGGTCGTGAATAAAGGGGCGCTCCCCAGATTTTACGCATGAAGCCCCAGTTTACTCATTATGGGAAACAACACCCAAACTGTGAAACAATTACACAACGACCTCCATATGTCTGGAGAAGAGTCACACACACACACACAAATAAAGTCTGGCTTACAAAACTGTAAAGGCTAATGTTCTCCATGTCAACAATCCAGGGAGCTTTAATCACAGATGTTACTGAGCTGCATCATGGGTAATATGAGCTTCCAATTTTATTCAAACCTCGCCCATAAGAGGGACTAAAATTAGGACGTTTTTACCCCTTATGTCTTAATCGAACTAATCAAAACTCAGCACTAAAGTGTGCTTAAAATGCTAGAATATCATGCAGAGGTGGCACACAATTAAAAATAGTATTAGTTTATAGTAATAGAGGCAGAAATCTGTTCACTCCCACTCAAACTTAAAAAAATCTACCTCAGGATCAAAATCTTTTCAATCACATTAAGATTGCTTTTTTTTTTTTTAAATCCATTTCACTCTATTTCTTATTCTTTTATTCTTAACTATTGAATAGACTGCACTTGTGTTGATGTTACACTCAAGTCTTGCGTTGCTGATGCATTGTTTAAATTTTCCCTTTTTTTTTAAAAACTATGCCATTCATTATATGTTTTATACTTCTAACTGTATAATTCATGCATGTTTGATTCATACATAACTCTGTGTTTATAGTTGTTTTATGTTTTTTGTAATAGAGCTTGAGATGAAAGGTAAAAATCCCCCAATCTGACTCCTATCAGAGCGTTTTCTGAACACTAGTGGGTAATTACTAATGCATATCTGTTAAATCTGATTGTGTAGCAGGAACAGACCCTCAAAGTAACCCATGTAAAAGGTTAAAACATTAGAATTCAAGGTAATATGTGCTCACTCTTCATCCTGCAGCCTCTCCTCATCCTCCTGGTTGTGTGACTGGTTGCGTATCGGTGCCAGGCCTTCGGTCTTGGTGTTGTAATTATGAAAACAGACGTTTAGCTTCTCGTCAAACTCATTGACCAGATCCTCCATGGATTTGAAGCTCATCATCTCTGAGAAGTTTTCCAGCTCAGAGAAGTCTTCACGGGTGATGGGGGCCAGGGGGACGATGGTGGTGGTGTTTGTGGAGGAGTAGGAGGAGTGGTTGAGGGCTTCATGGTCCAGCTCGTCCATCCGACAGGGCCGGAGGTCTTCGAACTCCTCGTCTAAACACACGAGGGGGGCTTCCATGCTGTCCCCGGTCGGTTAAATCACTGGGAGCTGAAATTAAAACAAAGTCTTCTAAATGAAAGAAGAATGACATAAAATCAACAGAAATGTGTTTAAGCGTACACTGCTCATTACAAATTCAATTATCCAATAAAACCAGCTATAATGAATACTGGAAATAGTGGTATCTTAGATCTAAATGTTGTGTTTTCATTACACAAATAGAAAAAAAATCCATTAATCTGCGCAAGATCAAAAGTCAAACTACGGCTTGTGATTAAAAAACAGTGAGACTTAGCCTACAAAAAGCTGGCCAATAAGTTAAACATCAATCTAATCTTTGTATTTGGGCTGAATATTTAACTTCCATGCATACATAATTTCTTGAATATTCTGTCCCCATCTGGGAGTTTGTCCAATTTCCCAGATGGATTTTTCCAGGCACCTCTTAAATCATAACCAGTCCCACCTCATGTGGAATGGCACCATAATGTCTGGACAAAGAGGAGATGGAGGTATATGTGCCAGAAGGGGACCAGGTCCCACAGGGAACGCTACCAGTTGGCTTTACTGGCAAACCAGTTAATTAAGGACCTGCACTGGGAATTGACTGATGAGCTTCCCAAAGATTCTGGGACAATTTATAAGAGCATTTATTGCATAGAAAAGTCATTTGTAAGACAAGGTTTGTGTTTTATAGAGCTGTGTAATTTCTGATTGAACCCAAAGCTATTGTTAGTGTCAACGTTACGCTCCAGAATTAAGTGATGAAAGAAGATTTTTTAACTCAACTTCTACAATACTACTTGTTTCTTTGGATGAATTTACGTGCGTGAAATGCAACTAAATGACTTTCAGAGGATTCAGTGTTGCAGACTCTTGAGAAGTTGTTCCTCTGTTGTTCTGTCTGACGCAGTGTAATTACAGTAGCAAGGCCCAGATTTGAGCCTTTGCGCTTTGCTGGACCGTGGCCTGGTCTAAGTGGGTGAGTAGAGAGGAGTCCATTTAAAAACAAGCCTGTGCAAGCCTCTTCCTCCTCATCACACCACTCAGCAAAGTGCTGCTCTGTCAACAGCCGGATATTGTTTTCTAGGATCCCATCACCCCATCTCTGAGGCTTTCAGCTATATGTTGTTTTGTTTTCTTTGTAACTCAAATTATATCTACCTGAAAAAGGAGGTCACGTGTATTATTGCAGAGACTTTCATCACCTTGGCTCCTTTAAGTGACAGTGACTGACTAATTTGCAGTCAATAGACACAACTAAGGTCATTTTGTCTGGTCAAACAAGAAATCTGGACGTGGGAATTAATAGCTGACTAACCTTGCCACAGGGATTTTTAAAACTGGCACTGAGGCGCTGTTTGTTGAAAATTTGGCAGATCACATTTCAATTATACTAATAGCATTTCTTCGTCACACTGTTCTGTTCTATTTACTGGTAGGTCATTTTAGCAAATGGATGTGAAAAATGCTGAATGTTTTGTTTTGGACAAAGTCAAAGCCATCACTTTCAAACTTGCATTAATGTGTGCGGTCAGGGTGTATGTAATGTATATCTGTGCAGTATGCTGTCCATATAATATGGAAGGTCAGGGTCTAACATGTGCAGGTATGAGTGGTAAACATCTGTACACTGGGCGCTACATGCAGTGTGTCAGCTTTTTTTAAAATGTGACCTTCAGAGTGGTGGTCTCAGGTGTTTCTGAGCCAAACAAGGATGCAGGTATGAAGGCAATCAGAATCAATGCAATACAATGTGATCCCTCGGGGCCTAAAATTATATTTATAAGCATTTATAGGTGGATTGATAGTTCACCTCCACGTTTTGAAGCATTTAAACACATTATACTTGCATGTTTTCACTTTAATTTAGTGTGAAAATTCTTATTTTCTTATTCTAAATTAAACCAATGTCAGCTTCTATCAAAATTCACATATGAGCATTACAATACAGCATGAAATGATTTGCTTTTATGGCTGTTTACTGAACTACTAAGCAGGGATTTTAGCACATTTGTCTTGAGAATATGTCCGATAATTCAAATTTGCCCCACTTTAGTGCAACTAAATGGCTATGGCAGAAATGGAAATCAAGCAAGTCCATGTCATCAGCTCATCACTGGGAGAAAAAAAAAAAAAAAAAGAAGAAGAGTGGGGGAGGGAGAGAAGAGCAGCGAGGATGGAGGAAGGAGAGATGGAGAAACCATGGTTACAAGGCAAGGATGGAGAGAGATGATGTAGAACCAGAGAGAGGTCAGGACTAAGCACGGAGCATGGATAACAAATGACAGAATGTGTATACACTACATTCAGACAGATGAAATTACCTGGAATAGATGAGCCGCTGCTGTTATGGCTTGTGTAGGCAGCACCTCCTCAGACAAGGAAAATCTGTGCCTCCTTCTGCTGTGAAACCCACTGTCGAGCAGAGCCAGTTACATTCATTCCAGGGTGAAAGAATGAAAATATCAGGGAGAGAAAAATGGCAGCGTGGCCTGAGCTTTGGTCTGTATCCCTTCCCTTCCCCGCTAGCCCACAGCCTCCCTTATCTGTCCTCACACAGCCCGTTGTTTTCCAATCAATAGGCATCCAGCCCAGCTCGCACAGAGCCTGCGCACTGCCGGGCCTCTGACGATATCAGCTCACCCCCTCCCACACTCACTCCTTTCTTCCTTCGCTTTCCTCTTTTTCTCTCTTTGTCCATGCCTCCTCCCTCAATGCATTAATCCCCCAATATTCATGAGGGAAGAGGAGGAGGGGAGGAGGAGGAGCAGGATCTAGCGAGGTAACATATTGTGCATGTGCCTACCTTGAACTTGATGTTAAATCTGCTCATTATACCAAAATGGATGACACTACTAACAGATTTTTATTTTTTTAATGCAAAAAAAAAAAAGTGGATGGTAATGGAATATGATAAAGTAACGTACGCTCAGTATTAACTCCTCCTTCCATCAGAGTCAGTTCTGTAAAATCTGCATAATCCCTGGTTTCAATCTGAGGTTTAGGTTATAGGCGTCCTGACTAAAAGCCTCAGATCTGCAAGTATAAACATATCCACTCATGTAACACCTCTCATGCTCACACCTAGAGTGCACTCAGACTGGGAAATATTATAATATGCCCATGTTTGAAGCTGGGAACATCCAGGCTTCACATCTGAGCAGATTTGACAGATTATGCTTTTACAGCCCAGTGGCTAGAGAGAACTGAGGGGGAAAAGCCACTCAGTGTCTTCCTGTATAGTGACGCGTATCTGTAAAAACACTGGTGCATTTTGCTCTTTTCTGCAACTTAGAATTCTGATAAAGATTTTTTTTTTTAACAAAGGAATGTGTTCAGCCAAACGAATCATGTTACCTGGCATACAGAGAGTGTGTTTTTCACTCCCCCCCAAAACAGACAATTTTAGAAATTGGCAGGTAGAGCAGGCAGAGACAATGGGAGTGGAGAATACATGACGTCAATACACAGGAGTATTGCACCAAGCTTGTGAAAAATGGGGGGGGGGGAAACGAAATCACAGCATGACTTGAACACTATATCCAGTATGCAGATAAATACACAAACTGTATTTCTTTAGGGACAATACACCTTTGCGAAGCCTTACTTGAACCATCAACCAGCCAATAATGTCCCACAAAAACACCACACAAGTCTGAAAGAAAGAAGCCGAGCTGAGGAATAAAAAGGCATCATTCCTGTCAGAGGCCTCCCATTACTACGGCAACACTGCTCACCCAGCGCTGCACTGCACTGATACTGGTTGCCATGGTAATACTATAATCACAGCAGCGAAGGAATTACTCCACAAGAGAGAGAAAGAGCATGGAGAGTACAAGTACAGATCTTTCAGGACAGTTCTCAAATTAGGAAGAGAAGATGACACATGTTAAGAGGAGGTTTGATGCAGGGTGGTCTGATTTGACAGATTTGCTCATTAATTCTCTAAAAGCATTTGTGTTTACTCTGAATGCTTAGCCATTAAAAAACAGCTACAATCTGAAGATGTTTGGTTGTGGGATGGTCAGGCTCAGTTTTCAAACAGCAATCCTCCTCTTGAGGTCAAAGGTCATTATTTTTAGAGTACTATGTAGTATTGATGTTCCAAACTCTCACCAGCAGGGGCAGTAGTTGTAGGAACACTTGTAAAAAAAATAATTGTGGTTTCAGGCACAACAAACCCTGCACCTCGCACGTACTGTAGCTTATTTTGGCATCGATCCAGCTGATGTCATCGTGTATATGCGTGTGGTGATGTCAGCATATCGATTGCCTCTATATATGTGCCAAGTTTGAAGTAAATTGAAGCAAAATTGATGGTTTTTTATAGACATTTTAACCATTATAAGAAAATGGGAGGTTAAAAACTATTTTAAAAATTCGTAAGAAATTTGAACTTTGACCTACTTTTCCCAAAATGTAATCGCATCTATTCTGGGTCACTGGCCATCAATAAACCCAATTTGGTATGAATTCAACCAGTAGTTTTGCTGCTACAGACAGGTGAAATTTCATCCATTATAAGGAAATGTGTGTGTGTGTGTGTGTGTGTGTGGGGGGGGGGGGGGTGTCACAAAAAAATTTAAACTTTTACCTATTTTCTCCCAAAATGTAAGGAGATCTATTCTGGGTCACTGGTAATCTATAAACCCAATTTGGTATGAATTTTACTAATAGTTTTGCTGCTAGTGTTAAAAAAAACCAAACCAAAAACAATACCCCTTGCCTCCCCTTCAGAGTGGGGCGGGGTAATAATACTGCTAAACCAATGTATCTGTAAATTATCATTGACCAGGTCATCGTTCATCCATAGGTTTGTTTTCAAAGTTCAACTGGGCTTTTTTTTTTTTAGTTCATTTCATCCAAGAGGCTTTGTCATTTCTGCTCGCTGGTGAGGAAAAGTAGACTTATAAACCTGTAGAAGTTTAAGTTTCAATCCAGACAACATGGCCTAGAAAGTTGGAAAAGGGTCTATTGGCTGATGTGCCCTTGAGTAAGGCACTTACTCGGATAGTGTAGCCACAGATCTCCATGGCTTCCCTGACCTGTTGTTTTTCCGTCTTCCTTTCAGTCTCCGTAGGGATTTCCTTTGCTCTGCGATTGAGGGTTCTGATGACCCAATTTGTATTCCAGTGGGTGGTGAGAGTTAAAAAAAGAGATACTGGTCCTTGTGGGTTGGTTTCTTGTAGATGTCTATGGTTAATCCTCCCTCACTGTTCATGTGAATGTTGTATTCCATGAAGGGCAGTTGTTTTCATAGACATCCCCCCTGTGAAGTTGATGTCGTGGTCCATTATGTTGATGCATGCGGTGACGGTGTCCAGGTCTCCTTTCCTTATCTTGACCCAGGTGTTATCCATATATCTGAATGCAGTGACCTTACCATGGTCTGGATGGCAAGAACAAGTGTACAAGTAAAAAGCTTTAATAAGTGAAAGTAGTCCTGGTAAAATTAGTCATCTCGCGTATTCAGACATTCATATAATTTCTGATTTTTTCCCTCTGGGTAGTTATGCAGAATGACATTCAAATGAACAACAGACAATTTTACAGAGGTGATGAGAGCCTTGGTCACCCTTGTGGGTTGGTGGAGGACTTGTAGTCATTGTGAGCTAGGTTCTACCTAGATAATAGTATTCCTCTGGTGAGTTTGACAGCCATACGGTGCTGGAAATAGGCTCTCTGAGGGAGGTGGTCCTTACTCTTAAGAGGGGAAACATTCCTATTTAATCTTTTCCCCCATTTTCATCCTTTTCAGTCTTGAGATAATAGGGAATGACAATACTCAAAACCCATCAATCATTGTAACTGAGTGGCGTTACGGTTGAGTGCATCTCCAGATTTCCCCCTCGTCCAGCTGATACATACAAAAGCATCCAAATCCACCATGCGTACAAAAGGGCTCCACAGACCACTACCGAAAACCATGTGGTTGAGGTAGTTAGATCTAACAAAGATCACCACTAGGATTTATACACTTCATGTGTAGCTTTGTAGTCCTTGTTTTATATCAAGTTTTAGATCTCATGCATTAGACAGACAATCATCACCCTTCTCTGACAGAAAACATCAAATAAGTAATATTCCTCCCAAATTTATCAAGAACAAACCAACAAGTGTGTTCTGAAAAACAGTTAAAAATACAGATGTGTTTAAGACGCTGAGCAACAGTAAAGGTCTCAAAAACAAGCACGTGTCTAACGATGCAAGGTTATTATCGTTAACGAAAACTAACGAAATGACGAAAACTAGAATTGAAAAAACATTTTCGTTAACTGAAATAAATGAAGACTATAATTAAAAGAAAAAACAATAACTGAAACTGTATTGTGTGCTTACAAAACTAACTAAAATGTAGAAAAATTATGGATAAAATTAATTTTGGTCTTTGTCAATGTCCAGACTGATCTCATGAAATCGCTTTGTATGTCACACCAGTTCTTATGGCATTTGGCGTGCTATACGTACGCATTTTCATCATTTTGCGTGTTATTCAACGCCATTTGATTGTCAATGTACGCCAAGATCTCCGGTTTACATATTCGTAACCGCTAACCCTAACCACTAATCGCGTAGCATTTTACGCGACATGAACATACACACAGAAAGCTTATAATACGTACAGATGACACACCACGTTTAATTGGCGTGTCATCTGTACGCAATTCATGATATCACGTTGCAAAGTCGGACTGACATGAAATCGATTTATTTCGCTCGAGCAATTATAGCTGGTGGCACCATACGGCACTTCACAGTCCGTCACTTCTCGTCACTTGTTTAGAGTCGGCTTCTCGTCCCCACTCTACCTGACAACATGGAGACTAAAGTTGGGAGAAAGCAGCAGAATCTTGTGTGGGACTTCTTTGAATAGAACAGCAAGGAAGATAAAACTAAAATGAAGTATTCAGTAAAAAACAAAAACTAACAAA
>JAPQRP010000008.1:14838762-14855801 GCA_037367295.1 Apogon hyalosoma | reverse complement strand
TGTATCGCTGTAAGAAAACCAAGCGAAGCCCAATGATGACTAAAGTGGGGCTAGTTTGCTCTGCTGGCTGATCCTGGTGGTCGTGTGGTCTCGTGTCCTGTGCTCTGAGGTATACTTTGTAGGAAGTGAGAACACCCATAGTTGTGAGGCGAGATTCTCGGCAGATAAGAGACGTTGCTGGCGGAGGGGAACCGGTAGAAGGTGCTGTAAACGGAGACCTGCGTGGTTTACTGGGAATTAGCTCAGCACAAGAACATGACCCAAGCCTGGAGAAGCTTCAAATGGGGGGAAAAAAGGCAACACTGGAGTAAGAAAGGCCCAATTAAAACTGTAAAAATGGAATTGATGATCAAGTATTGCCTCTTTTTGAGTACAACATTTTGCACTGGAGTAAAACTTTAGGGAAAAACTGGCAGCTATAATTCTGATTTAATCTGTAAAAGTTTAAACATAGTTTTAAAAGGGAATGCAGCTCGATTTTAAGAGTCACTCTTGTGCCTTTGGTTTTCCCAATCAGTAGTTGCATTGGTCTGATTACTTTCAGAGGATACTGTGAGCTTCTATTTTCCACGTTCTGTAATCAAAGACACTAGTTTGAGGACACAGACATTACTGAATGGGTTTTACTAAAAAAGTGTTTGACCTCTGAGTGGAATTCATATTTTGTTTTATACGTGGTAAAACGTTCATTAATGCAAATTGAACTGACCCAGGGCATAGCTACAGAATCCACCCAATCTGAATGATAAAATTTAGTGCTATACCCCTTTTGTTGATAATACATTGCAAATATCATTATAGATATTTTTTCAACTGGGTTTTTGCTAGTTTTATTTTTGGAATGGGGCATATTGCATGTACACGACCTCATCTCGAAGGGCTTTCAGAGGAGGGTGGCATGGTCTAGGTCTATATTGTCCATGCTAGCCAAAATAGCCTTCTGATCCTCCTGCTGTGGGCGGCGATAGAGCAGAGCAGAAAAGCGAGTGTATGGGTCATGGAGGATGGGCCGTTTCTTCTTCTTCCGGAGGTAGAGAGCTTCTTCGGGCTGGAGTACCTGAGAGGTGTAGGCCTGCTGGGTCTGAGAGGTGGAAACACCTGGAAGAGGGAAGACCAGAGGTGACTCACTGATTCCATCCTATCTTACAGAAACAATGTTTATAGGAAAATCTACAACAGGGCCACATTCAGTCAAATATGATCTGAACTGGGTCACAGCTATAAGGGATGAAACTGTTTATATCTACAAAGTATCCTTTAAAAATGTAAATAACACAAACGACCTGAAATTACTTAAGAAAAATCAACGCAATTTCAACACAGTTATGCGTCAGTTTATCTTTTACACAGATCTACAAAGACACAAAACATGTACAACAGGCATTATATTGTTAAAATTCCACTTAATTCTCTTAAGTCATTTCATGTTGTTCATAAATGTTCTGGTTATTGACATTTTTTGTGAAAGAATAGTTTGTAAATGTAGACATTTTCATGTAATTTTACTTTTTACATTAAAACAAAGAAACATTTGGAGGCTATTATGATGATTAGTATTTTATTGGTCTGACCCACTTGAGATTGAACTGATTTGTATGTGGTGCCTTAGCTAGAATGGTTTTGACACCCTTTGATCAATAATATCTTCAGTGTAATTTTTGTATGTCACAAATTCATCCCGTGGGCTGGATTGGACCCTTCGGTGGGCCGGTTTTGGTCCCTGGGCCGTATGTTTGACACCCCTGTTCTACAACATCCCACTGACATGACCATATTATTCACTTCATGATAAACTCTGCCATTTCCATCCTTTTGAAAATGTAACTTTTTATTATTATACAACTTTGTGCTAATTCAGAAAAAAGCAAAACATGATGAATAAATCAATATTTTGAAGGGGAAAAGCAACATTTCTTATGTCTTTAAAGATGAATAACATCAATGGGAATACTTCTTTTAGGGACAAAGATCACACAGATTTACAGATCACGCAACTGATTTATAAACTAACTTTAAAAAGGATATGAATTATGCTTGAACGTAATGTATTTTTAATAACCAGTGCAGAAATGAATTTGGAAACTGAAATGCACTAGAATGATGTAGTGTTACATACTATATATTCGGTTCATTTCTGAATTTATTATAAAATTCTTTCATTGGTTTTTAAATGCCTCAATGGCCTGGCCCCCTAGTATCTGTCTGGCCTGACCAGTCGCACACTCCTTCATGCTCTCAGATCAGCAGATCAGTCACTGTTAGTCATCCCTAAGACAAAGAGGAAGCTGAGAGGTGACAGGGCTTTTGTAGCAAACTACCTTTGCTCATCAGCCAAGTGACTCATTATCTGTTTTTGAATCCTCTCTTAAAGCATCATTTTTCCTCTTTGGCTTTTAAATGAGTGATATTTTGCTGTTTTAATTAGAATTATGTATTTTGAAACATTTCCCTGTACTCTACATAAACTGTAAATGTTCTGCTTGGGTCTGAATTCTTCATTAATTCAACTCCACAGGTCCATCTTCAACCCTATTTCTGAATAATGACACCAGAAAGGTCATTTTGAGCGCTGGCCCTTTAAAAGCACATGACCCCACCCCCTCCAGATTGTTGGTCATGCGTCTCTGTCCCATTCAACCACTTGTATTCATTAATACAACCAACAACTGAACATTCTAGGTAATCAGCACGAAGTTTGGATACATTTTCTGTTTTTACTACAACCGCTGCTGCTGACAAACAATTATGTCGTACTCGGAGAAATGTTCGTCGAAAATCTTCACCTTATATGTGCGAATGTCATGACGTAGTTATAGACGTAACAAATTAAGCAGGAATTAAAACGGGTGGTAGAAAGCCACTTGATTTGTGCTGGAACGATTATAAAGATAGCTTTGCAGCACCTGGAGGGTTCAAAATCAAACTTTTTAAACTATTAGGGCCCAAATACACAAATAAAGGTACCGAGGACTAATAAAAGTAGGTTTAGCAAAATATGACCACTTTAACTCCGTTTGAGAAGTTGGCATTTATTGTTTTAATATACTGTATAATTACTTTGACTGTTTTTATGAATTCTTTTATGTGTTTTATTTGTTTTTATGCCTGTGTACAGCACCTTGGCCAACTGTGTTGTTCTTAAAATGCTTTATAAATAAAGTTGTGCTGAGAATATGTTCCTTTACTACTTAACATTCATTACAATGCCACTTGCTGTCATTATGATACAATGACTGCTGTACATTTACATGCACATAATAGTCCTGTTTTAGTGCTTCTTCAACATTCCTAATGAGCTGTCTGCATGGTGAGTATAAAAAAAAAAGAATTTCAGTAATATTCCTGTTCACATCCAGCCATGCATACCCTGATTAACCATGCATACCCTGTCTTTTTTGTTTTGTTTTTTAGAGGTTTTCCACTGGTGGCAAATGCTCCCCGACATGAAAAGCCTCCATCTTTTAGTCTAAAACATCTACTAGACAATGTCAGCTTTTCAATGTTGTGTTTGTTTTTGTTCTGACATGAAACATAGGTGTTTCTTTGGAGCATCCATCTCTACAAGAGAGGATCTTTGTTGTTCCCCCAACTGAGCATACCTGTGGTAAAATGTGCAAATAAATTAGTTATTTTAATAGGAAACACAGAACAGAATATGCTGTTTACATGATTAGGATTGAAGGATTAAATACTACGCAGGTAAACAGATATATAAAGGATAAGTTCACTCCGGTACAGTGTTCACACCTGCTTTCTTTCTGGTCTTGGAGTTATTGTTGTTCATCGTCATCTTCTTGGCCTTTTTAATACGTTGGTATCTCAGTGCATCAATCCTCTCAGACCCCGAAAGGGCACTCGGCGCACCTCGACGTTTTCTGGATAAAAAACAGAGAGAGGGAAACTCGGGTAACTCCAGGCCAAATGCAGTCTGTGGACTGTCTGTCAGCACTACGGAGCGCCACAAAATCAGAACCCCACAAACTCTCAAAAGACAGCACTGCTTGTGCTAAGCAAGAGGTGCAGCACATTGCCAAAGGATCAATGTGAGACACCAAAGATCTATGCTCTGAAAGCCAGCAAGTTTTTAAGATCAGTGTAATATATTAATACATAACATCATAAATCATCTGGATTTGATAAGAATGAAATTTACTGATGATTTATGTTGTGAATAGCTTCTAAATTGAGATTATACAATCAATTTGGCACTTTGAAATGTTTTATTGTCCTTCTGCTCAAATTGATCCAAACAATCTTTATCAAAATGAACATAAATTGTAAGCAAAGTGTAACAACTGAACCGTCCTGTTTACCTGATGATGTTGTTTAAGTCAGCCATTACTTTCCGAGTTTTCATGTCGATACAGTACACTTGCACTGTTGGTTTCAGAGGAAAACGGACCAAGAATGACCATTACAAACTACAAGCAGGGTTTGATTATTAGAATATTTTTGCAGACTGATACTGCTAGAATGTCATCCACTCTGAAAATAACAGATGCAAATGTGTCTCTGGTGTGGAGTGTACTTTCTCAGCTGCCCATGATTTCATCTACAGACCTCCCTCCCATTCACGGAGGCACTTGTGACTTGGCAACCCACAAATTTCTGCCACAAACACACACGTGGTTCTCTCAAGGCACAGAAAACAATTAGCATTACAGAGAGGCCATCTTCCCACTGTGGCTGCAGAGAGAAACCGAAGGTCGTTAGTAGAGGGGGGAAAACCACAGCTGAGCAACAAAGCATTATCAATATGTATTCATAGACATGGATACTGTCTACAATGGGCTTCACCATGCTGACAGGGGGAGAGATGGCGGGAGGGGAAAATGACTACTCGGGAACAGTCACATAATGAAAAATAAGCCAAAGAAAAGCGAAGCACTAGGACAACAAATGTAACAAGAGTTTTTCCATATAATTGTTTCTTTTTTGGAAACGGAAGAGCAATATTTAGCGATGGCATGCATGG
Organism: Apogon hyalosoma; assembly: GCA_037367295.1. Taxonomy (NCBI): domain Eukaryota; kingdom Metazoa; phylum Chordata; class Actinopteri; order Kurtiformes; family Apogonidae; genus Apogon; species Apogon hyalosoma. The sequence continues at coordinate 14,850,826 of JAPQRP010000008.1, read as the reverse complement.
CAGTTTGCACATGGAACACGACTTTAAAGGGGAATACATTCAAAAGCACTTCATTGGGCAGTTCACTCAAACGTACGGGGGATTCTCAGGCCCCGGTGCGTGCCCTGCCTCTCAAAGTCCTTGGTAAAATCTTTGTTCCTTTAGGATCAAAAGAAGTGCATAAGCTGGTTTGGCAGGACACTTGCTTCACAAGACAGTGAGAACTGTTCTGCAGTCCAAACTTACAACTGCAACTGTAAGACTTACAGTAGATGGTCTGATTCATGCTCTACACAGATGCTTTATTCATGAGATTAAGGCCATGTGTCCACCAGGAATCAAGTTTTTTTTTTTTATGCCAAACAAAGGGGAAGTTCTGGTCACGGCTCCTGCTGTTGCCCTGTGGTCAATACCTGAATCTGAGTTATGATACTTTTTAACTGGTTTAGATTGGTGCTATGACAACTAAACACATGCTAAGCTTTCAGCACTGCCAGGACCATGCAACAGCATTTTTGCTTGACAGTTAATGGATGACAGGAAAAAAAGAGCTGTGAAGGCTGCCTCCCAGTGGACACACAGCTTCAAGTACCATCGTAACGCCAATCTTATAAAATATTTCTTGGAGACTGGTTTCCAAAATATTTTAATTGGTGTTGTACAACATAAGCATCTGTAAAATAGAAATGGTAAAATGTGTCACGCTTGAGGAGAGTGCTAAATTTGTTATTAGAAAGGAGTAATATAATTTCCACATGAAGAGTCTTAAATAAACTACATGCCAGAACCGTCTACAAACTTGACCAGGCTTTTCTTTAAAGACGCAAGTCAAAAACTGATCGTACATAATGACAGTGGCATGTTGCTTATCGGAGATGCTGCATTTCTGGGACTGTGTGGCCACCTTATGGATTTTATCTGATCACAACTACTAGTAACAGGCAAAATCAAGAAAGAAAATGCTCTATTTTTGTAGTGCTACTCTTTTCGGAGCTCCATCCAGGGACCAAAGGCCAAACAAAGCAAGACTCTTAACCCCTACTAGTACTAGACTCACATTCAGAGTATAAAAATAATGAGTACCGGACTGGACTCTCTAGAATAGACTCTGTATCAAAAAGGCTCATTCAAAGGTGAGGTTCATTTCATAAGAAAAAAGACCAAAGGAATCCTGGGAAAGGCCATCACTTTAGTCTCTATCATGTTCTCAAGCATGAATTCAGTCAATGTAGCCAACAATAGCAGAAAATGAAAAGGGCTGATGGTCAACTGGTCAACCACTGGGTTTACATAAAACATTGTATATCTGGATCTCCATCTGAACTATCAGGCAAAGCATGAGCTACCAGTGAAAGCATGAGCTAAAAACTTAGCAATCCATTCCTTTCCTGGCATAGTAAAACATAGTTTAGTGGTGAGACTGATGTTTGCATTTCAGGAGGACATACTACATGAGGACATGCTCTTGAACCCAGAACATGATTGGAAACGTTAGTGATACATTTAGGAAGGTGGTACAGTGTACAGTCTTCCTCAAACTCAACAGTGATCCATCCTGTTGTGGTAGATACATGTCTGATGCTACCAGCCCTTACAGACATGTGGTATTTGACAAAGTTGTGTTCTCTCTACTCTCACAGTCATGTGGCAAAACATTCAGCAGCATGGCTTCATTTGGCTGAGGTGGGAGTCGGCCATAAATGTACAAGCAACAAGTAGGTCTCGAGACTGAACCTTCAAGTCTCAATTTTCATCACAGGAACTTGCACTTACTTAAGCAAGTGAAGTAGACTCACTGGTAAAAGCCAAGTGAGACAAGTCAAGTCAAGGCACATGACCTTCTGATGATCTATCCTACGTTGAGCCATTTATTACAAGCCTAAATGAGCAACAATGGCGAGTGATGCTCTGGAATTAAAATACAACCACTGGGTCTAAAGGGTTCCAAAGTAAAAACAGACGTAATTGTGTTTCTTCACACAAAAAATACAAAATCAAATCTAAAATAAACAGAATGGTAGCCTAACACACATACGGTACTGACGGTAGTGAAGTGCAATTTGGTATGTTTACTTACAAACCATTTTACTGCAAAATGAACACTGACTTTTGATACTTCAACTACATTTGTCTGATTATACATAATAACCTACTTTCAATAGTGTATGTTTTGAGTTTACAGTGATTTTTTTCTTGTAAAATAAGTGGTTAAAGTTAATTAAAACTACTAAGTGATTCTTGCCAAAGAAACTGTGGTTCACTGATGTATGGCAGGAAGTAGGTTCCCTGATATTTAAGTGTTGAACTGATTTGCATGCCAGAGAAATACAAAGAAAAGCCACAAGCTATACAACTGCCTTGCTTGGGCAGAATTTTTTTCCACATTAAACTGCATGTGTCATCCACAAAACAATGTTTAATTCAAGTCCCAGTCAACAGTAGTGGGTAACATGCAGCTGCTACTAAGTGTGTGGGTTTTTGGCATTAATTGGCACAATTAAATGAAATCGTAGCAAAGCAAAGCAAGACTCAAGGCATAAGTTAATTTCAGTTACGTGACCAACCAAGCAGCAGTTGTTTCCATTCAACTGTGCAACAGCTTTGTGCCATTTTCCAAGGTGAATGCTGCCATTCAAGAAGTTTTCCTTCAACAACTATGTGAGCCTGGCTGCAATGTCATGTGCGAACCCTCCACTGAAATTCATGAAAAGTAATATTTTCTTAATTAATTTTCTCAGATCCTTTCACATAAACCATGTAAAGTGACTGAGAGTATTATCGTATGCATAAACCTAAAGTAGCTTTGCCTATTTAAGATATTTCTATTCTTAAATTGCTGAAAAGCTTAAAGTGACTGTGGTCAGTTAGCAAACCACTCAAGCATGAATTCATGTTGGTGATACGTCTCTTGACCTAATCCTCTGGCTAAAAAATGACATGTGCTTCAGTCAGAATGCACACTACTGAAGACTGCAGAACTCAAAATGCATAGCCAGTTTTGAGAAAAAGAAAAAAAAAAAAAAGGAAAGAACTTAAATGAACTACACGGTTGCTGAAGAAAGGAACAAATCAAACAAAGACTCAAAGTCTTGTATTCCCCTTTAAAGGACGAGGTGATCAAAAAAGTCCCACCTGCTAACCCCCCCCTTTCAGACATGGATCCAACCCTTACCTATTGCGGTGTAGAGGACCTGGTCACAACAACGCTGCCCAGATAGCTGAGATCAATCAAAAACAAAGCAGGTAAGACTCCAGGAGCCATCAAGAACCACCATACTGCCCCTAATTTATAATGATGGAGACATTGCAGTACATGAGAAGCGGACAGGCCCTGTGACACACTTTGCCCAACAACCTTCCCTTGGTAGTCAGACCTGGGGGTGTCCTGGGGCAATTAAAAGGGTTGGGGAGAGGAGGGTTACAGAAAGGTAAGTAGGGTAGGAAAAAATCTGAAAGGGTGGAAGATAAGGGGGAGAATTGGTTAGGCAGTCAGGTTACTAAGGCCGAGGATGGGCCGCAGGGCCTGCCAAGATGAACTCTTCTTAAAGCATCCTTCTGCATGATAAAGGCATCTTCAAAGGCTTGGAGCTAGACATAACAATGGGTGTTTGTTTTATACGTGGAATCATTTCAATGGATATTATGGGATTCCTCCTGTTAGGTGAAAGCAGGGTAACACATGATAGAGATGGAAAAACAGGGGTCCTGTGGTGATGTCTTGCTGATTCCCAGGCTTTTAGGGGCTTGTGCCAAACAAATTAAACAAATGTACTGGCAGCGGTATATTTCATCAAAGCTCTACTGTAGCCCCAAAAGGTCTGTAATGTCATCTGTGAAGCAAATGCATTGAATTATCAATTGCTTAACAATTTCTTGTAAGTTTTTTTTTTTTTTTTTTTTAAATCAAATGTGACTAATTTTTAACAGTGATAATTTTGGAACAATGCTTCACAGATGTAATGGGTGAATACTCTAACTTGATGTCTGACATGAAAAGCAGCATTGACCGAATTAAAGATGAACTGAAAACTTTCAGGGCTCATTAAATGACAGTAAAATGGTACTTCTTTGACATTTTTCACAAAAGAAAGTGAAAATGAAGCTCAAACTGAACTATAAAACTTACTTGTTAAAAGTTTAATTGATGGATATTAAAAAGCAATTTAGAAACTAAAATGTCAGAGCAACTTGACACATCAAAGCATTATGGGTTGGGGCAGATGACTCAAATGGTTTCCCTCTCTGCATGCCTATTGCACCTACCCTGAAGCTGACAACTGAGGTGGAGAGGGCTCAGATGGAAGGATCTCCTCCTCAGTCCTCCTCTGAGATGGCATCTGCCCAAAAATGTTGCTGCTTTCCATGGGGGGTGACGGGGACTGGGAGGCTGGGTAGCTGGTTGCAGAAGTGGCAAAGGCCATGTGGGAACGGTAGCTGGGACTTGCTCTCCTGCTACTCTGGCCTTGGGCAGGAGAGGAGGAAGGGGAAGATCTTCTTGAGAAGCTGGCTGTGGAAGGAGGGAGGAGGGTAATCTCAGACATCTCCGGAGGTATAGGCGGTTGGACAATGCTGGGACGTGGACGGGGACGTACTACAATCTCTGGGGAGCCCTCATGAGAACTAAGGGGGCTTTGGGTGAGGGGTGAGAGTCGAGAAGGCTGGAGTACCACCTGATGCATGCCAGAATCCATCCTACGAGCCTGTCTGGGACTGAAACGAGGGGTGGTTTCAAACCATCGAGTGTCCAGGCTACTGAATGTGCTAGGGACAATTTGGGCCATTGGATCGGTATAAGGCAAAACAGGCACACCCATGCCGTGGCTTGTGTGTCTTAGCTGCCCTAAATGTGCCTCTTGCATAGCTAAATGCTTGGCTGGGGAGCCATGAGGCTTGGCCTTGCTGGGAGACTTGCTTGGGTGGCTCTTTGGGGCCTCCAGTGGCAGAACAGTTGGGTAAGTTGGCATTGGGAGAGAGGAGGGCTGGAAAGCACTAAGGGGAAGAACATGAGGTGGAGGAGGATAAGGGGAGTCGTGGCGGAGATGCAGGGGGTGGTGAGGTGGAAAAATGAATTGGGGCCCTTCTAGACTGGCAAAGGTAAAATCCAGTCCCTGCCAAATCTCCGGAGAACGAGAGGAAGAAGTGAGTGTCAGAGGAAGAGGGAAGCCAGACACAGTATATTGTGGAAAATCACCCTCTCCCATTTCTTCAGGAATCATAGGGTGACCAAATGGACCTTCAGCAAGATATGGAGGGGAGGACATGACAGAGCTGAGGGGGCTGGTGTCAGGCATGTAAAAAGGAGGTGGGGGATCATGATCCCCGGGGGGGCCTAGATAGCCATAGAAAGCCCTGTGGTGTAGAGAGCCTCGGATCTGCCCAGTGGCCTGGAGCCGACTGCTCTCCATGATGGTCATACCTTCGAAGGGCCTCTGGAAACGAGGGCTGTAGGCTGGAGGCTGCAGGTAAGACTCCTGACTGGAGATCGGAGAAATCTGGTGAGGCCGAAGAGTGGCCATAACTGGCGGCAGAGGCCTGGGATCGTCATTCTCTTCATCTGACTGCCGAAATTCGGGATAAAGATCTGACTCCTCCACAAAGGGGAAGCCCTCGATTCGCCGAGGCTTTACAGACATCTCTATATCTGTTGGATCTATGACAAAGCGACCATCTGGGCCTCGGCTGATGAGTTCAATTGGTGTTGTGGCTTCGGCTTCATGCTTGGAGATGCTGTACTTCTTGCTTGTTATTGCTCTTTTGGTCTTCTTGTATAAAGACAATTCCTCCTTCTTCCCTGGACTTGGGGGTGGTTTTTTCCCACGCTGGTCATGACTATCTTCAGATGATTCTGATGGGGATGCCTTCGAATGGACGCTCTCTGGGCTCACCTTTCCTGAAGATGACCTACAGAGAAGAGTAAAGAATAGGTGTAACTATTTACTGGAATTAACAAACTACGTACTTTCTGGGAAAATTCATTCTTGAGGTTAGTAAGAGTCAACTGTAAATAAAGATGACAGTTTCACACAAGATACAGTATTTACTTGAACCATTTCTTTATTGGCAACTGACTGAAAAAAGAAATTAACTACAAATTATGTTTTTGATAATAAATAAACATCTTGACTAAGACACAGGAAAAATGACTGAACAATGTTAAATCAATGTCTCATTAAGATATCTTTGTCACACATATTTACATGTCAGCAAAACAAAGCAGAAATAAAATGGCCATCAATTCATTTATTGTTGAGGTGCCATTCCAGCTGTTTGTCATGTTGGTAATGGTACTTAATTGTCTTTATCAACACAGAACAGAAAGAAACTGACATAAAAATAACTGTATGAGGCATGTTTGTGAAAATAACTGTCTAAACTTGTGACCACTTGCAGCATGTTCTAGCTCCTGTGTGATCATAAAATATTCATAAACCTGATAAATATGTCTGTAATTATTACAGTCAAGGTTACAAAAATGTGCTATGAACAATCTGACGTATTAATTGTCATTTGTAATATCTGAGAGCCTATTTACACGACATCAGTTCTATGATGGAACACAAAGGTTCCGTGTTTTGGCTTCCTGTTTACACAGGAATGTCATTTTAGAGCTAACACGACTTCCAGAGTGGAATTCTTCTGCAACGCCACAGATATTATTATGTCATTGGGTAAGTTTGTGGATGCCTATTACACTTTCATTCATATTGCCATGTGTGAATTGGACAACAATAACTGCTGGGTGTACTTCTTCCAGTCTGTGGAAGAACATGTAGTGGTCACGTGGGGTGTGTCACTACAAAGTTACATCGCCGTCTGCTGGCCTGGCATGCACACTACAGTATCCCAACGTAAAGAGGGATTTTCATTTTCACTCTGTACACCCAACAAGGCAAAGGAAATATTTCTGTGTTTTGGGGTGAGATGTCGTGTAAATGGGACCTTATGAAGGTACATGCTGTTTGCCAGGGTTTTTGTGTTTTAGCAGCTGTACCAGAGGATCTCTTCATTTGTCAGTATTTTATATGACAAGCAAGACAAGCTCATGTACTCTTTTTGTATCACTGCTCAACACAACTGTGCAACTTAACCTTGAAGACCACAGTATCCAAAGCATGATAACACAGGACAAGTCAAGTAACTGGGAACGTAAAAGAAGAGGGTATGACACTAAAAACATTTTGCTTTTATTCATGCACAGTTTTATTAGTTTTAACAGCATAAAACCATAAAACATCTACTTGTGAAGGCTAGTATGTCAACCACAACACCACTTTACACTTATCTTATGGTGTTGCTAGTTGTCTTTTATTCCAACACATAATAAAAAAAAAACTGACTTTCAGATTTGGAGGCAATGGCATCCATGCTGCAAAAACTTTGCAGAAATGGCTGATCGTTAATAAAACAGGAACAAGAAAGAAAGAGCTGAAGTTGAGTTGGGCAACTCATCTTTTATTACAGCAGCAGAATACAATTAGAGACTCCAGTGCCATCAATACCTGCAGACATGTTTACATACAGATATTGGGGAGTGATGAATAAATATCTGCCCTGGTTTTCAAGATCTGGCAGCAGCTTTGCAGAACAAAAGCAGCACTGACATGTTAGCGACAGAGCTCAGAAACTCTTATAACTTACATAAATGGACAAAATGGAGGATGCATTTGATAGAAGTTGTGTGGGGATCAGCAAGATTTGGCAGCACTGCAGTTCCATTAATGTAAGTAAATGGGCAAAAATATGCCAGGATCAGAATGTTATGAAAGTGTTTGAGTTTGCTGGTTACTACTTCCGAGATAAAGGTAGTTTGTGGCTTTCATAAGGCAATTCAGTTAAATGTGATGAGCTTCTGGAAACAACTCTAGGTTGGGAAAAACACAAATCTAGTGTTAAGGTTGCTTAGTTCCTAATGTTGGGATGAAGAGGATGTAAATTTCCTACAGCTAATTAATCAGATACTGAGAGTACACAACTCCAGGGTCATTACAACATCCCAAGAGGACAAAGCTGGCAAAAGATCGATAAACAACGCTGAAAAAGTAGCAATGAGTCACAGGCCAGCTGTCTTAAAACACAATGCTAAACTCTGTTATGACTGGAAACAAGAGACATCCAAAGAATAGCTTTGAATGTGCTTAAATCTGTCAACCAGGTCAAATATATTTTAATAAAAAAAAGCTTGCTGTGCTGCTTTTTGTCGGTTTGACTGGATGAGCGCCATTAATAGAACAGAAAATTTGTTTTAAAGAACAGCTCAGAACATATGGCTATCTGTACACATTTTACAAAGTTCTATGAGATGTTTTTCATTTTTTATTAGAAGGCTTGTGTTTGTAATAACTTAAAAACTAAAGTCAGTTTATCAGAGAGCTGCCCGTTAAAACACTTTTATACAAGCTAGATTATGCCAAATGTGGTTCCTCTGAAGAAATGTGCTTTATTTAGTTTGAGACATATAATAATGCAGATTTTCATAAACTGCCATCATAATACAAGACCATAGACACATGTGCTGCCAAAAAGTCTGCTAACATTGCAACAATTTTCCCCAAAATTCATTGAATTGACCATGATTCCTGGTGGTGCACTGGTATTGTATTCATTACATTAAAACCCATAACCAGCCTCTATTTATTTTTACTAACATTTTGGTGTGAATGATGCCATCATGCCCCCCTTTAAAAAAAAAAGAAACTGTAACCAATAGGAATAATGGTCAATACTTTTAAGTACAAGCTGAAAACATTTATTAACCCATAAGGACCCAGTGTTACTTTTCTGGCGGTTCCCAAATCAATTTTTGTCTCTATTTAACCATTCTTAAGTGATTTATCACCATTTATTATAATATTATCCTCTGTATTTTTGCATTTTTCACTGTAAATCATGTATTTTCCTGTATTTAATTTCCTATACTCAATCTAGATGTTCATGAAAACTCAGTAAATTTAAAGGTTATTACATTAAAACAGAGAAAACTGAAGAAAAAGTGACTTCATCAGCAAATCTATCAATAACTGAACATAGAACAACTGTCTCCATCCACTGTCGTTTATCAAACTCCATGGGTTTTACTGGTGAATCCATGTTGTAGAAGATTACGGTGTTTCCATGTTCACTACGGAGCCTCTGATGACCATGAAAAGCTGACAAACTGTATTTTACACCAATTATTTACATGTATTGATAGGATTAATAGATCAACAGGTATTTTAAATATTTTAGATCAGTAGATGCTTTTGGTCGCCAGTGGTGGTTTGGGTCTTTATGGGTTAAATTACTAAACACATAGTACAGTTAGCAAAGCTGCTGCTGATGCTCTTAGTCACCAAAAATATGTGGTAATGGTTTCTGAATTAAGACAAGCTCCTTGAAATAGTGTTTAATATTTAGTACATTTATAAGAAATACTAAAACAAAAGAACAGAAAATCATCCTCTATACACATTGTGTCATAAATAGTGATGGTGCAGATTGACAATTAGAAGACTTCCAACAGTAAAGTACAATGACTGATGCTTCTTCGACGGGAAAGAAAAAGTGGAGTCTTTTCATTCAGGACTCAAGAGTGAGATAAAGAAAGTGGTTCAGGTTGATTCAAAAAGCAGAAGTCGTTTAAAGGAGTTGATCAAATCACAAACAGAAGGTGCTCACAAGGCAGAGGAAAAGTGTGCACAGAAAACAAGATAACAAAGAAGTACAGCAAAATATTATATTGAGTTCTTAATGACATAAGACAACTTCAATTCTCTGATCTGAATAAATACACACAACAGCTGCAATTATTTTACTATATAAGTATATTTAGATCATTGAAATTCAGATTAGTGAAATATTTAAAGTACATTTATGTCTTAAAATTGAATCAGTGGTCATCATTTGGACAAAATAAAAATACACGTGGGCTTGTTTTTTTTTTTCTTTTAATGCTCACATTGCTGTTCTAAGTTTTTAACGTCTTCAGACAGGTTACCTAGATCACTGATTATTTTTGCCTGTTTCTGTAAGACCACAAATGACCACACTGGACAACTTATAAGAAAAAAAAAAACAAAAAAAAAACACTTTATAGTAAGGGTGCAAAACATTTTGCCATGATTCATGATGATTTATACAAAGATGCATCATGACTTCCTGTTGTTCACAATAAATTAATGCAGTTTTGTGTGATTGCTTATAGGACTTGATGAAAATAAAATGAATGTTTGTGAAATATAAGGACTAAGTTATCAAATAGTGAAGTAAGTGTTGATTAACTTTTCTAACATACAGAAGTGTCAAAAAATCTGATCATGGTGAGCAACAGGAATTAATGATCTATCTTTCATGTTCATCTTATCATGAGCTATTATGTGTTAGTTAAAGCTGCAGGAGTTGAGATCATGGAAAAATACTGATATCTCCTCAAATCAGGTGACTAAATACACAGCCAGGCCAAAGAAAGTTCCCACCTGGACTTAATTCAGTAAATAGTTCAGATCCTTCCATTAGATTACTACAGTATTTAATATGTTTAATCCTTTAACGGATCCAAAGAGGGGCTTCTCATTTCTTAAACATCCATTAGTTTGATAGAGAACATAAAGTTTGGACCGTGTTTCAATGGAAAAAGGTCATGTGGTCTGATGAACCCAGACTGACTGTTCTAAGTGATTACCCATCATGCCTAGTGGCTACAGTAAAAGCCTATGGGGGACTTTTATGTTATGATTTGGGGTTGATTCAGTTGGTCAGGTTCACATTATGTGTCCATGAAATGAGGTTGGCTGAACCTGAATATAGGGAGTGACCAGAATGAACATCAGTGGATTTTTTTTCTTCGCTGATGACACACATATTCCAGGACAACAACACCAGGAGTAGATTGTTAGAGTGGTTCAGGAGCAGGAGACGTGATTTTATACATGGATTGAACGCCACACTAGAGTCCAGACCTGAACCATGTGAAGAATCTACGGGATGTGATGGAGAAGACAACACAACGGTCCGACTCCTTATCAATAATACAAAATCTGGACAAAAATGAATGCAACTATGGGTGGAAATAAAAGCTGTGACATTCATTGGACATAAATGTGAATGCATCTTGTAATGAAAGCTTAAGGCGGTCCAACGAAATAGTGTGTCTAGGACTTTCTTTTGACCGGACTCTGTATACAGTCGCAGAAAAAATTATTAGACCACCCCTTATTTTCTTCAATTTCTTGATCATTTTAATGCCTGGTACAACTAAAGGTACATTTGTTTGGACAAATATGATGATAACAACAAAAATAGCTCATAGTAGTTTAATTTCAGTGCTGATATCTATCCATTTTCCATGTTTTCTTGATAATAACCAAAATCACTTCAGTTCTTCCGTCAATATCTATGACATTGTACTGACAAAAACAGTGCTTTTAGGCGTTCCATCTTTCCTTTTCTGTCTGTTTTAGTCACATGATACACACAGGAGTCAGGACTTGACTGCATAACCGTTGTTTTTGATGACTTTTGATGGTCTAATAATTTTTTTCCGCAACTATAAATAGAGGTAATATGATGGTTTTTGATGCTGCTAGAGAAGACACTTTTCCAAATGTCTGTATCAAGTCACATCTGATTGAACTTTACAGTGATCATTTTAATAAACATGAAACTGGAGGCTGTAATTAACTCTCTACCTCTGTGGAAACATCTACGAGGGACTGAAACCTCCCCAAAATCTACCTCATCAATCTTATTTACAGTCATATCGCTTGAAATATAATATCCTGAAAAGTGATGAGGATTTTTTTTGCCCGGTGATGCCACAAATTATCCAGCCCTGCAGCTTTAAGCCTTACTTAATTGTGTGTTTTGTGCCCATACTATAAACATCTAAACCCTGAAGGTTACACAAACAAGCTGAGAAATGAGTAGACATTTATTTTATTTTGTTTTTGCATTGTTTTCCAGTCGTAAATTATTAAGTATATTTTTAATAATGTATTATTTTGACACACTCCCCAGAGATCTGAAGGTGGATTGCTGTATGCCACCTCCTCTCAGGGAATCATTTTTAACCTAAATCACAATGTCTGGTGTTGGTGCTGTGCTTTGTGGG
>JAPQRP010000008.1:14767396-14809740 GCA_037367295.1 Apogon hyalosoma | reverse complement strand
ATATTTGTCCAAACAAATGTACCTTTAGTTGTACCAGGCATTAAAATGAACAAGAAATTGAAGAAAACAAGGGGTGGCCTAACAATTTTTTCTGCAGAAACTGATATACTTCATCACATAACAGCAGTAATCTGATTATGAGAAATGGGATTACCACACTTAGATTGCTCCCCAGTACTCTGATATCTTCATGCATTTATACCTGTTAATCTAATTAATTTCATTCATTACACATCGGCGCATGTGAAAAAAAAGAGAAATTGTCGAAAAGAGGGGTGACAGTCAAACATGAGAGGAAAATAATAATAGGCAGTTTGATTCTACCGTCACTACGTACGTATGTACTGCAAAAGAAATCTGATAATTAACTGAACCAGCATTTTTCGATAATGGTATTTCTGAGCTGCATGTAAACACATCAGATTCAATTATTACAATTATCGAACAAGTGGTACCAGGCACAACAAACCCCGCCCCTCACAAACGTTTTAGCTCTTAATGGACATGGATTTGCCCTATCTCTTATCATTGCGAAAACACATTTTTGTGACCTTGATCTTTGACCTACATTCACCAAAATTGTATGGGATCTATTCTGGATCACCACGCACCTTTCCTGAAAATTTAATGGAAATTGGTCCTGTAGTTTTTGTGTAAATTTCTTGACAAACAGACAAATACACAAAAAGACCCCCACAAACAATACCCCTTGCCACCACTTTGTGGGGAGGGGTAATTACTCCCAGTTATTGGATTTTACTGGTACTCAGCATTTTATCACTGTAACTGGTCAAAGGCAATGTGTAAAAGTAGGGGAAAAAAGAGGAATGTGGGTGAAAATGTTCAAACTTTATGGGCAACAGTGAACTATAAACATGTTTTTGGAAACTTTGTCTTCATCCACCAAATGTTTGTTCATGTATTTATGTAACCTTTATTTAACCAGGAAAGACTCATTGAAATTTAAAAATCTCCTCTGAGCATCCTGCCTGAGACTAACATCTACACACCGATCCGAATGCAGACGGTTCTTTATCAGACCTCGGCTGAAACATCACCTCACACTTCTTCAACGAGACCTAAAATAGGAAAAAGCCAAAAATCCAGGCACTTATTTGATCGGAGTGCCTGGACACCCCGAAGAAGGCGCATGCCAACACGCATTGGTGTGTTTTTAACTCCAGCCCCAATTAATTAATCTACAGGACCTCATGAAACAAAGGCTTTTTACAATTTCTAATTTTTCCAACCAAGTGAGTGCCTGGGTTTTTGTCTTTTTACTACTGGTCATGCTCTCTCCATGAGCACCTCTGGTTTGTCTAATACCAGTAGCTCCCTGTGAAATAGTTTTTTGTCTTTTAAGACCTAAAATAGTATTCACTTTTATTCTATTATGTTGACGTGTCCTAGTTGAGACTGAATACATCTACACTGATCCTAACATTTCAACCCAGGCCTCTTCCCCACTTAAACAGCAGCAAAGCAGCAGCAGCAGCAGGACAGAGAACTTTTGGGTCATGTTCAGTTGAGTTGCAACCGTTTTCAAGCGTTGCTCCACAAACTCCAAGATTAGAGATGAAAACGCACTCACATCGGATCTCCATGTATTTCCATCTCTACGCTTTCACAACTGTTCTGAACACAACCCTGGAAAGACATTTTTAGAAGTAACAGAAGAAGTATCGGAAGAAGAAAAAGCAGGAAGCAAAGCATGCTGGGATGACTCACACATGGCCATACCAGACTGAGAATGTCTGCTGGTAGCCTCCGTCATAGCCTGCCTCCCAGGACACATTGGCCCAGGTGGAGGACGCCACCACGTGGACGTTGGTGGGGGCGTGGGGGCTTGTGCCTGCAGGAAGGAAATCAACAACAGAGGGGTTTTAAGAAGGTTAAATTAGTCATTTAACATCAATAACTGAAATAAACACTGTATGTGCAACTTTACATAATGGTTTCAGCCACGTCAATATGGGTTACAGTAGATTTAATTGTACAATAATCATCTGATCACAACATGTTACACTATTATTATTATTATTATTATTATGAGCTTTACAGTGAACCTTAAGACAAACCGATTTTTTGGTTGAATGTATGTGTAAAAGTTCTTGTGTAAATTAATTTCAGTCAGTGCAAAATAAAATAAAAATATTATTATGTTATGTGCCAAGTAGCAAAAAGACTTGATTTTTCCAAGATTAGCTCATTTAATTCTCCTCCTGCATGTCTTCATGGCGCTTCATGTGTTATAATACATTTTGTAAGTTGAAAGTTTCTGTTTAATAAGATTTCAAGTTAATATCAGTTTGAATTGTCACTTTAAGAGTAGCAGGAAGTAAGTGAACGCATCATGGACTAAATCCAGTGATATCTTAAAGGGTAAGTTTTGTTTTATGTTGCCTTTCTATATGATTGTTTGAGTTTATTTTTGAGAAAATGTTCATTTTGTTAAGTTTGAAGTGGTAAACTTTGTTCTGCTGCTATTGTTATTGTCGGCACCTGATATTCCAATAGCTTATTCACTTAGACGCAAAAACAGATCATTTATGTTAAACATCCATGTAATATATAAAATTTTAAAGCTAAAAAATAGTATAAATAGTAAAATACATGCATTGTTAAACAGTTATAACAGTTCTAATGTGACTTAACTCATGTAAAATACGGAATCAGTATATTTTTGACGTATTTCTGTGAATATTAAAAACAAGTGAGGCATTAATTAGGCTACTGCGTGTTTTAGTTTCACCGTTCTTGATGTCAATAAATCTGTGGATGAGGAATAAAATGTCTTTTCCTGCAGCAGTTGGAAAGTGAGTTGAAAGGTGCATTAACACCATTAACTGTTGCTCTTGAGTCACGAGAGAATGTGTTAACTAGTCCTGTAGCACACATCGCACCAAATACTGTAAAGGAGGCAGCTGGAGTCGTGAAATCATGTGAGAATCATCTAACTTCCCCAAAACTGCAGCTTTGATTTAACGGTTTTCTATCTTTAAGCCCCATAAAGTTAAGCCCTGCAACAACCGATGAGTTTTGTCCACAGCAGCAACATGTGCAACATCATACTGTAAGAAGCAAATTAACAAAGCAGCGTTTCAGCTTTCATGAATAATGTATTCTTAAGAGTCCAGAGGATTTATTTTTCACTTAAACTGCCAAAAGGTAATTACATAAAAAGTCCCAGCCAAGATTTAGAATTGACATGATTTAGAAAGATCGGAGCCATAAGAGGATGAGGATCCATAAAAAGAGACTTTCATTCACTTTCATCATTGACAGTAGAGGTGTCAAGTTGTAAATCGGTCCATAACATAGATGGAGAGCTAAAGCAAATATGTGGATACCTATGACTTGGACGTGCGTGCTGGCAGTGATGCTCGTGGCAACGTTGGTGGCGACACACTCCCACTCCCCGTGGTCCTCCTTTGTGAGTGACTTGAACTGTAAGCTGCCTCGGGGCAGAACATTGTGCTTGCTTTTACTTGGCTTCCCTACCTGGAGACCATGAAAAATAAAATAAAACAACATAAACGTTTATCAGACAGTTTACCAGGCACTACTACTGTCCTCTATCATTATACAGAGTGTCCACAAAGTCTGAACTGTTGAAAAAACTGTTGGATTATGCTGTTTCCAATCAAGACAGTTATGTAATGTATAAACTTTTACTTTCCTGGGTCTCGAGAGGATCAGTCTTTATTTTAAACACCTAATGCTGTTTTTTTATAATGGGACACATAAAAATTGCTAATTATAATTAAAATTAAAGACGGAATCAAGCAAACAATTAAGAGAGTCTAATGCGATCACTTGATTGCATATTTTATAGACATCATTAAAATGTGATTAAAAAGGCTAAAATGACATACAGTAGTTTGTAAAATGAACATTTAAGTACCCACTTCAGGCTCACAATTCAGAAAATATAACACCAAATACTGATGACAAAAACACAGAAGAGTCTCCTAATCACATATTACACTCAGATGAAGAGGGAGGAGTGGGTTCATTTGGATTCTCACCTTCCTCCATGTGATGTTGGGGAAGGGGTCTCCCTCCGCCTCACAGGGGATGACCAGTTCTCTCCCAGCCTCCTGCCTGTACTCCCCTCCAGGAACCACTGAGAATTTGGGAGGGTCCTGCCCACGGAGAAAACACAAAAGCAGCGAAAGTCAAATCTCAGACGATGCCACCGTCCACTTCGATAAGTGGTGGATACGGTGATGGCGGTTGTACCTTTAGCACCAGGGGAGCGGGAGGGGACCATCCCATGGTACCCAGGGCATTGTAAGGCATGCAGGTGTAGGTGCCGAGAGAGTCCTCCGTCACCTCTGCCACACGGATGCTCCCATCGTCCATTTGGCTCCAACCAGGGTACTGAGTCACAGTTATAACAGAGATTAGTATCATCACAGAAAACTAATAGATATGATTCATAACAAATTTTAGGGATGCACTACTTTGAACTGTATTTAGTTACACTGTTACATTCTTCATAAAACAATCCTTTTAAGTAATCAGTTAAATGAAATTCTCTATTATTCACTCTTATTCTTACAATTATATATACAGGGTTTGTTTGCTCTTTTTGCTCAAAAAAGTGTAATAATTTTTATTGTTTTGCTTTCAGGAATAGACATGCTGTTTGCTGGAACAGAAAAGGTATTATGTGTATTGAAGTACGCCCAAACTCAGTCAAATGTGAATGTGCAACGTGAATTTGTTAGAACACGTCATAAACAAGCGCCAACAGGAAAGCAGATTTGGACGTGGCATAAGAAGTTTCAAGAGGAAGGCTGTTTGTGTCGGAAAAAAGGATCTGGACGGCCGGCAGTTTCAGAGGAAGTGGTAAACCAAGATCGAGAAAGGTTTAGTTGGAGTCCACATTGAACATTTGCAATAACTTTGGAACATTATAAAATTACCATCCCACAGAATTTTTCATGTGAAATTTGTAGACTAAAATATTTTATGTCCAAAATAAATCCTATTAAGTATCATTTCTCCTGACCATGTAGTCACTCCAATATGAACATCTCAAATGAGGTAAATTTTTTTAGGGACACCCTGTAAATTTCAGAGAATTAGTTGATTAATTTCTTTGTTTAGTTATATTAAGTAGATTACAGTGGAAGTGTAAATCAATGCTGTTTTCAACTTTCTTTACTGATTTTCACTTTAAATAGATACTGTGGAAAATAAACAAGCAGGAAAAACTAGTCTTCATTATTTTTGTCAAACAAAACATCACAGTCAAGTTGCAACAACTGATCAATTAATTTGTCATTTGTCGAATATTTGATTAAAGAGCAACTATTTTGATTTATGACAATCAGTTTGTGTACATTTTTTATAAAAAAAAGGGTAAATTCTACTTCCAGCTGATTATCAAGTATTTTCTTTCCTTTTCTGTGACATTAAAATGAATATTATTGATTATTACTGATTTCCAGCCCAAACAAAACATTTGACGATTCCACCTCGGTCTCTGCGAAACACTATTTTGACCTTTATGTGATATTTTACAGAACAGACAGTAACTTGATTAATCAAGAAAATAGTCAACAGATTAACTGATGATGACTATAATCATCACATGCAGCTCTACATCACAGTGTCTTCTGTTTACATACTTATAGTGTACATCTCTACAGCAGGTCTTATGCGCAGTTCACACTAAAGTTGATAATTTATAAACCAGATACTTTTCTCTACATTTGGACTCGTCTTTGTCCACATGTGCAGTGTTTTAGGTTTTGTGTATCTGTGTGGATGGGAAAACTGAGATGAAAAAACAATGGTTTTACATCAAAATCTGTATAACTGTTTTTGCATTTTTGTTAAGAACCTGCACATACAACATCATATACAGATCATACATACTATAGGTGTACAAGTTAGTGTATGAGCTGCAGTAAATCTAAGGTACATGTACACATTTGGAGATGGACTGGACCTGTTATGAAATCTACAACCTAAATAAAATCTTAAGGTAACTTAAATTAATAACTGACTCATAGATAAAATCCTCTGTGTCTCTTACATCCATGGTTTAAGGTCTGTTAGAATGGTTTTTCTGAGTGTTTGTTCCAGTTTACAGTTGTTTTTGCATTGAAGTGTGGGCAGAGATATTTTGAAAAACAAAGGCGGGGCGCTCACAAAAACAAAAAAAAAAAAAAAAAAAAAACCCTTTATAAAAATATCTGTGTTGGTGTAGACAGGGCATGAATAAACATTCAGAGACTTGTGGTTCAGTCCATTTTAGGTGTAAATTCCACATTCATTCACACTATTGCATCCAATAATAAGGTGTGTTTGCTACAGTTCGAAGTAATACTGTAATCCAAAATGTATAATTTGATTTACACTTTTTGAGCTATTTAAGAATATATTAGAAATTTTAATGTGTGCAGTTTGAATATATTTATATGCGTACGTTCATCATCTGCAGTGACACCTTTTGGATGTAAGCCTCCGAACACAGTTTATAACTTCACAGTTGCTAAAAAAAAAAGTGTCTGCATGTTTTCTCTGAGCTGAAAGTAAAGGACTGTGCTGAAGCTGGAGAGGGTGCACTCTGATTTCCATTCTGAGACGAGTTAAGTGAGTGGAACCAAAGCGGCGGCTACGATTCAGCTCACCTTATCTATCCTAAGGGGGAGGCCATCTTTCTTCCACTTAACCAGAGTTACAGGGGGGTTGGCATCAACAGGACAGCGGATGAAGCCGGGCAGACCGATGGCCACGTAGATGACTGATGGCATGTTTACCACTCGGGCAGGATCTGGTAAAACGGCAGCACAACCAGAAAGAGACGCCAAAAAAAAAAAAAAAAAAAAAAAACATGTAAAAAGAGTCTCCTGGTAGTGTGTGAAGCCTGGTGCCTGTAATATCTGTGCAGGGAAGTAGACTCATAAGATGATAAATGCATTTATTTGCAGCACCGCTGGTCTCAGAGCTGCGTTTGTGTGCTTTTATGTGTTTGCAAATTTTATTCTGCTTCACAACTCACTGTGCAACTTCAGTGCACATCATTTCAAGGTTGTTTTTCTTAATAAATTAAAGAGATGGCAAAGCTTTGTATATGAAGATACACTATATACAGTATGCAAAAAAGAATGTCTTACAATGACGACGTTTAAATACACAGAGAATCACATTTTTTGCTCTTTATCTAAGGAAGACAAAACTGCTAGTCTGGATGTTGATGCATTGTCACGTTGTTGACAACAGAGGAGCCTGTAGGTTCATTTACTGTAACTTATTTCATTCATGCTTGGCCTCAGTAAAATTAATCGATTTAACTCAAATACAATGATTAGTTTCCATATTCAGTGTTTTACCTACAGCGCATTGTGCTTTTAGCTCTAGATCCATTTACAGCAGTGCACTGATCAGCTGTGTCGACATAAGTCATTACTTTATTTATCTTCTTCTGAACTGAACAGCACAAATAAAAGGCTGACGAATGAACACACAGAGTGACGATGTGAAACACCTCATAAAAGCCTTACTTGATATCAGGTGAATGCAGTGGGATATAACGTGAGTTAGCTAATGTGTTAACATCTGCTAGTGCCAACTTTTTTGTCTCATTCGTTTAAAGATAATGTGACGAAGGCCTTGAAAGACTTTTCTTTTTTAAACAATATACTCTGATATTTGTTAAGCTTCGATTATTGCATGCGTTTACCATGGAATTTTTCCAATAAGAACTGTCACAAAGTTTTTTCTGTCCATAGTTGCCTCCTACTTTCAGTATTAGAAATAGCCATGATGGTTTTTTTTTTTTTGTTTGTTTGGTTTTTTTTACAATTTTTTTTCACCAGGTTTTTAAGTCATCTTCAATCATGACCATTTACGATGTCATGATGGCTCACGGCCATTTCTTCCAGGTTTGGACACTTTAACCTAGTTTTTAGTAGTCATTCCATCCCTTTGTTTTCTTTCTTGATTCAGGCCAATAATTTGATCCATCTGAAACAGATTTACATGTTTTCTACAACCACAGGATGCATCATCTGACATGACTGTTTAACCTTTATTTTTGCGGCAACTTCCAAATTAATTTCTCTCTCCAGTCAGCCTTTTCAAAGTGATTTATTTCCATGTATTATGATATTATCCTCTGCATTTTGCATTTTTTAAAAGTGAAAATAAAGTATTTTCTATACTTCTACCTACGGATCTTGTAGATGCTCATAAAAGCTTCAAGCATCTACAACCACTGTCATTTGTCAGACTACCTGGGTTTTATTGGTGAATTAATAATAAATGATGATAACTTAATACATTTATTTTAATATATAGTAAAATTCCATTATGAAAATATTTACATTTATAAACATTTCTTTCACAGTAAAATGTTAATAACCTGAACCAATATGACCAACCTGAAATATCTTATGAAAAATAAGTGCAATTCTAAAAATATTCTGCCTGTTACTAAGTGTTTTGTGCATTTGTCGATCCACTGTGATCTGTAAGTTGTGTTAATAATAAGTAGGGACATAATAATGTTGATATTGCACTTATTTTTCTCAAGAAATTTCAGCTCGGCCATGGTTGTTAAGGTTATTCACAATTCCACGATGGAATTTTACATATTTCACACCAAAACAATGAGAAATCTTTACATTATTTTTTAGAGGCTGTTATGCCTATTATTTTAATTGAGTTCACATTGGGCTGTATGTGGCCCCTGAACTAAAATGAGTTTGACACCTCTGGTATAAACGGTTGTTAAAAATGAAATTCCTTGCTCTCTCTCTGCTAATTCGCCTCCTATCGTCGGTTTCGATGACTGTCATTCGCCGCCTGCTTCATTGTGTTCACAGTCACACCACCTGCTATTCTTTTCTCATCCTCCTCTCTCCTCTGTCGCCTTCTCTCAACCTTGCGTCATCCAGTCACATCTCTCTCTCCCTCTCTCACCTGTCCTCTTTCCCACGCTTCTGCTCAGCCTTGCTCGTCCTTCTTCTATCGCTCGGCTGATAGCATCCTCCTCCTCCTCCTCCTCCTTATCACACGCTGCCTACACTGAATCTCTCCTCCTCGACCTCATTTAGACACCACGCTGTTCTCCCCTCTTTCCATAATTCAGGATTTAGAGACTAAAGTTTTAAATTCTCGTCTGTTAGCCCCTTTTTTCCCTCTACCAGATGGACTTTTTATTGTTCCTTTGTGCCTGCCTTCACCCACAGGTGAGATATGAGGCATATCAGAAGAATAAAAAATAATATAAATACTAATGTTTGTTAAATACAGTAGTAAAATCCACAACAGTCTGAGCTGACGTGATCAGTTTAGGGATAATGTGACACAATGTGAAACTCTGCTCTGTTTTTATAAGAGGGTGAAGCTGATATATGTGAAAAGTGAAAGGTTTTAACTCTTTAAAACCTGACATGTCATCACTGACGCACCCTGCAAATATGCAGTTTGGGTGGCTGTAACTCTTTTGTGCCATTGGAAAAATTCCAACAGTTTCTGAAACCTGAGACGTTGCGCTTTAAAGTTTTTATTGGTCATTACAGTAATTTCACTCACACCTGTAGTAGAAGCTGGAGAAGAGGCCGTTTTAGCAGTATTACAATATGCAGTAAGTTGTAAATGATTGCTAGATTTTGAATGATCTGGAAAAAAAGTGTTCTGGAAAAATGGCAAATGGACTCAGTACATTTTCTAACCTTTTAGTTAGTCAAAATAACAAAAAAAGTCCAGGTGGACCATTTTAGGCTTTGTAAAAGGGTTAACCCTTTATCAAGCAAGTGACTATTTTTGGTCATTTCCACAAACATTAAATATAGGGCCAGTCCCGTGCCTCAGTGAGGTCCAGAAGCATATTGGTTTTTATAACACTATACAGTGATTCGGAGAGATTTTATAGAAAATTTTAAGTTGTAAATTGTGAATATGAGTGATTTTTGTCAGTTTATGAGCTTTTAACAGTCGTTTTATTGCATGTGTTTACTTTTTAGCAAGTCCTGCTTAGATGTTTTATGGCAAGAGGATGGAGATTCACATACTAAGGATGAAATTTCGAATTTCAGAGTATTTCAATGAGTGCCCTATAAAGGGTTAAATGAACCCAGATTGAAACATGCAAATGCACTGAATAACCTTTAATATAACCTCACAGATAAATATTTGAAATTGGCTAACAGCAAATATTGCTCGATACTGATATCTCGGTGCGTCCTTGTAATATTATATTCTAACACTGCTTGAGCTTTCACTAAACTCTTGAAACAGTCAACATTCACACCTCTCTCAATCTATTTTTAATTCCCCGCTTAAACAAATCTGAGCAGTCAGTCCTATTTTCTTTCCTTCTTTTTTCTTTTAACCATATGGAAAACCAAATATAAACATCGAAGGTGTGAAGTTTCACTGGCTTGTCGAGATTCAAATACATCTCAATTTGTTGCATCCCCGACTTTCTGTTTCCTCCGTTACTGCACTTTTTCATAATTCAATAATAAGTCTGGTAAATTTGGTAAACTACACATTTATTTGAAGGAATCCCCACGCCTGTGATAAGCATCCATTTGGTAACATGCTCTCTGAAGGCGTGAGAGGAGTTGAAACACCGAGGACTCAGGGAGATCAATTGATCGCACTGTTGCCAACACAACTTTGTACTACAACTGCCATCCTCCGAAGTCCTGACCGCCAGCCCGGCATCGCTCTGCCACAACGAGCCCAGAGGAGCGCCTCCGCCAGCCCCACAGACCAGAATATCAGCCAAGTTTCTAAATATAGCTCTCAGACGGTGCTATCGCTCACGACACGCTGGTTCCCACTGCAAGACGCTTTAGGGAAGTTATTCAGCAGCGAGGACTTCAGGGAGAAAGACGCAGAGGAGGACGGCGAGAAAATGAGGCTGTGAGAGAAAAGATTTGGACATGAGAGCGAAAGGATGTGAAACAAACGGATTGAGAGGAAGGGATAAAGATGAAACAATGCAAACAGAGGAGAAAGAATAGGACACAGAGACGGAGAGCCCTCTGCAGTCTGATAGAGAAAAGTGCCCTGTCTTACAGCGATGATGTAATCCCACCCCCGACTCCCTTCGCCATCCCTCCCTCTCACGACTGCTGTTGCCTGCCTCAGTTCGTCAGTCGCGCACACACTCGGACACACACGCCACAATCTAACATGCAGCCGTCGGAGGAGGCAGGAGAGCGAGGGAATGCGAAATGTCTGTTGCCTTGACTACTGCAAGCGGCCGGAGAAAGCCGGCAGAGCTAAAATCTGAAAAAAAAAACCCGTCCTGCATCCGTCTATTCGCTCCCAGCTGATGACAAAAAAATATAGCTCTAAGTGTCATGTATCTGGAGCTGGGAGTGACTGGTGAAGTGTTTTATGGGAGGAGTGAATGAGGAGGCGGCAACACATGATGAAGACAGAAGCAGGCAGAGGGATGTGTCGGCGTGAATGTGAATAAATCCAGAATACAGGCAGAAATCAGAATGAGGAGAAGGAGGAGAAAGGCAAACATGGGAAATAAATAAGTGTATGTTGGACAGGAAATGGTTTGGGCGGGATTAGATGTTTGGCTGAGAGGTGGAACAGAGTTTGCCTTCAGTCTGGAAAAGTGTCCAAATCAATTCCACAGTGCAGAGGATGCGTTTGACTCCCAAACAGGACAAACACAGCAGACAGAAGCATCCAGTCTGTCTCTGAAAGGCGATTCCTTCTTAACAATATGCAGAAATAAGCATTAGTTATCTTGTACATCACTCGCTGTAGTTACGACGGCTTCATGTCTCTCAGCATCCTGTTAAAGCTGCAGGTGATTTGACCCCACATATTCATAATCAAACTGTTAAAATCCTTTTCCAACCATAAGACGTCTGTAGCTGTTTCCCCTAAAGACACACATTTATCTCTTTGTAACCCATAAAGGCCCAAACAGCCATTGGCAACCGCAATCATCTACTGATTTAAAACATTTAATATCCTCTGAACCACAGAACCTATCATTATGGTGAAATAACTAAGGTAAAATACAGTTTGTCATCTTTTCCTGGTCATCAGATATGACCCATTTGGACGTTCAGAGGCTCCTTATTGAATGTGGAAACACCGTCATCCTCTGATTCACCAGTAAAACCCATGTATTTTCAGTAATGATAGTGATTGGAGATGCTTGTTTTTACAGTCAGTCAGTGATATTTTTGCTTTTCTCTGTTTCAGCTTTTATGAACACCTACATGATCAGTAAATTAAATACAGGAAAATACATGATTTACACTGAAAAGATGCAAAATACAGTGATAAATTACTTAAGAAAGCTTAAATAGAGAGAAAAAATAATTTAGGAACTGCCACAAAACTAGCACTGGGTCTTTATGGGTTAAAGGGGAAGGTCTGTATACACTTAACTCCTAGAGCGTGCCCTATTTCCTAAACAGATTTGTGATGTTGTCACAGTTATTACTGGACTTGTCTGGGTTTAGTTTGACATTTTTCTTTTCTGTTGTGGCAGGTTTGGTGAGAAAGTCAGAGTATATGCACATGGAGTTCATGGTTTTTACTTAGGACATTCTGTTGCTTTCAGAGGTGTTGTTAGTGTGTGAATTTTAGATTATTATATATGTTTGAAGTCCAAACACACCATTAATACTTTTCAGTAACAAAAAATGGTCCAAAAGGTCCAATGTGAAAGATTTACAGGGATTGGAATTTGACATTCATTAGTTTTCATTCTGTAAAAGAATTCTTTCCTCCCAAATGTCACCTTGGGCTTTGCTTCCTGAGGGTTTGTTGTGTTTCGTCTGCACAGTCTTTTTAATTACAGTGAATTTGTGAAGGGCCTTGAGATAATCATGTATCATGATTACTTGTATTTTTGTTACCTTAGAATATGTTGTGTGAGCGGGTACCCTCCATTCTCCGTTCTCATATACTTCATCTTTTTTCAGTTTTGTGAGTTTTAGCTTTATGTTAATTACTAAAAAGCTACAAATAGTTTTCAAAGTGCAATTTACTGTCATCACTGACGAGACAAAAATCAAGTCGGAAATTAAATTTGTTACACAGGCTCAGCTGCATGCATAATAGATAACATAGTTAAAACAGTTCTGATTAATAAATTAATACATAACTAAAGTAACATGAGCAGTTTTGTGTTGTCTTCCAAATGGATTTTTCTCTGCATCTAACCTTTCCTAAGTTAACTATCACCATTCATTATTTCATTCTCTGTCATTGTCATTGTCTGTCTCTTTCTCAAGGAAAAGCAAATCTTTTCCTATCTTTAATTTATTTATCATGAAGATGTTCGAAAAAGCTGGGTTAATTCAAAAGGGTTCATATCAAAGCAAGCAGAAAAAAACTTTTCCAACAAAATACCTGAACCTAAAAACAAATGTCTACATTCATCAGACTACATGGGTTTTATCTGATGTCCATGAGAAATTGAGAAACTGCACTTTACCTCAATTATTTACATGTATTGATAGTAGAATAATAGTGGAACATGGATGAAAACCCATTAAATACTGGCTCTAACAAGGGTTTTTTGCAGCCACTGTTGAGGAGGGTGAGGTGAGGGGTTTTCAGCTGTTTGCAATCTGTAACTTCACCAGTAGATGTCACTAAATACCACATATTGAACCTTTAACTGCGCTGACTTTTAGATGCAAGACTCTGCCTACTGCTTCCAGTCACTTCTGCAGGAGCAACAATTACAGTTCTATTCCTCCACTCATTTGCAATTATAACAACCAAAACACTGATTGTATTTCACTCGGGGCCAGCAGAACACTCACATTGCACTGTTAGGTAGGCAGAGGCAGTCGGTGGTCTGCCCAGGCTGTTGCTAGGCGCACAAGTGTATTTCCCAGCATCCTCCGGCTTGACTTGGGCGATGATCAGGGAACCATCGATAAGAATACTGACTCTGCGCTTTAGGTCGCTGTGAAAACAAAGAGAAGGGAAACAGCAGAGTTAAGCGTCTGGAGGTTAGCTGTTTATCTGTTTTTGGTGCAAATTAAAGGCCTTTACTGAGTTTTATATTGTACAAAATGACTTCCACACAGTATAATTCTTTCAAAGCTTGTACGTTTGTGTAAAATAATGCAATTTTTGGGCTAAATTCCAAACATTTTCCATCCATTTGAACCTCTAACACGTCAAGCCAATGAATAATCTCTTCAGTTGTTGCACAGCATGTAAAACTATTTTCTAGAAAACACATTTTCAATCATCATGGGGCAAAAGTCACAGGCCGGTGAGCAAAGTGGAGAATATTTATGGGCAGATGTAAACTGTCACAGATGCATGATGGAAAAGTCGTGAAGATGACCACAGTACATTTAGCCAGAGCCACAGTTTGTGTGCATTCCTCTGGGAAACTCTGGATTCAGATTATTAATGTTGTGCACACTGTCTGACTCATGATTCACAGCAGAATAACTGGTTGCAGAGGAACTGTAAGTCTGCAGGCATCAACGAAAGCTCACTCTCCTCTTTTGCAGTTACTGTACAATAAAAGAAAACAGAAAATACCAGCGTGTGGATGATTAATCGATACCAGTACTAATGAGTTTCCAGACTTCTAAAAGTCAACATTTCCATCTTGCAGCGTCTGTGCTTCAGAAGGGGATCACACAGATTTAGGTTCATGCTTGACTTGTCGTCACGCACGGCGGCTGCAGATTTTTCAGCAGCACATTCATCCCTAAAAATCCTATTTTTCTGATCCAAAAGGTGTTAGTGTTAGATTCAGTGTGTCTGTATCTGTGACTCTGGTGAATGAAAGTTACCGTCACAGTTTTGGAGACAATACTGGGTGTAACATTTTGAGAAGAGATTGTGTGTTTTCGATGGGTCTGGACTAATGACATAAAGTCTTACAATGAGCAATGTTTTCTGATAATATTATATTAATCTGATTGTGTTAGAGTGCCATAAGTGTTATGTTTCACAGAGCAATTATATCCTTTAATTGTAAAAACCAGAGGGTCATTAAAACTTCTGAAAGGTGAATTATCCTTATTTCAGTGTGAACAGACAGGAGTTTTGGGTCGGGTCTGACTATTCACTGGCCACTAGCAGCATTCAGGGGAACAGATATTTAAAATATCTGTTTGCGTTTTCCAATGAAACTGTGCAATGAGCAGTGGCTGAATATACAGACTCAACAGAAGCAGAACTGACAAAGATGAAATTGCAAAATATTTAACAAAAATACATATTTTTATATTTTAATAAGTTGCTCTTTGCAAAGCAGAATTTCCGCTGACTGAACACTGACTTGGGGATTTTATGCACAAAACTCTTCGCAGAAAACTTTCACAAGTTGGTTATGAAAGCTGCTTTTTCATAAGAAACAAGAAAAAGGATACAGGATTTTGGAAAGATTGTGCATTTAAATATCAGATTCACATTTCTGCAGGCTACTGTGACTAAAATGTGAGGAGAAAATGAAGCAATTTCTTACCCAAAGGCAATAATTTACAGAGAAAACTGTGTATGAATTAGCTTTAAAAAAAGAAAAAAAACTGACATCAGTATCAGTCCCTGTGTCTGGAGGCACTGAAAGCCGTTATACCCCTGCCTCATTGTTATGCATCATTTTATACAAATATCGTAACATTGGCCATTTGGTGAAAAGAAAATCTCACAAAGCTCTGGTTCAGGCTGAGACCGACTAAACAACATAACGCCTGTGGCCACGAGTCAAACTGGGCTGAGCTGCATTTGATTGCAGAACTGAAATACAATGTGAAAGCATTACTGATTACTGGAGCCTTTTGTCATCTGTTCTCTATGCATGGCAGCGTGTCGATTCACCAGCACAGGATGATGGATATTGGTGTTCAGCATCTCCACCGACAATTAGAGAAAAAAAACACTTAATTTATGCTTTCACAATGTTTGCATCATATAAGGTTATTTACGTCGTTTTATTTATCCTTTGTTGAGATCCTGGTAGAACAGCTACTTTGTTTAAAGGGTCAATATGTAATTTTTGTAATTTCAAATCTTAAAAAATTACCTAAAAATCTTCAGAGTGTTTAGTATAAAGAGTCTGAAGCTCTGCCAAAGATGCCAATATGTTAACTTGTAGAAATATGAACTGAATTTGTTTCCAGCAACAGGCCTGGGAATTTATGTGACCACTAGAGGGAGTACTGAGTCACTCTGCCAATCTCCCATAGTGAGGAAAAGTAACACCTTGGGCCTTTGACAAAAGCATGAGAAAGAAAAAACTTTTAGTCAAAGAGAAGTGATAAAAAATAGAAGCCATTGCTTTCGCCACTGGATGCAGCTCTAAATGAAAAGAAAGGACTTTGATGCTGAAATGGCAGCATTTCTTCTACATGACTGCATGTTATTATGAGGCTTATAAAGTTATTATGTGATGTTTGCTAAATGTTAATTTGTTGATCTGTTCTTTGTCATTCAGAAAACATCAAGTTCCTCCTCTAAAGTTATTTCACATAAGTAGTAAACCCTCAAATCTGTTTTCTAGGACAGATGGCAAGATTTGTTTCTGTTTAACCAATATTGCTAAGTTATATCTTTAAAGGAGAAAGAAAAAAATTAAGCTAAATGAAATCAAACAATTTTATGTCAACAGCGACAGCACAATATCACTCACACTGCATTGACTTTAAATAAATGATTACCGTAACTGTTTCACTGGAATAATTTATTGTATATTTCCAAATTTTATCCCCTAATATTTTGGGATTTTTACTGTCCTGAAAAGTCAGTGTCAGTAACTGGAGAAAATCTTCTCTTTGTTTACTTTATTTACACTCACATATGCATGAGAGGTGACTCCATCCCATCCGCTTCCTCCTCATCAAACCCAATGTACTGAGGCAGACTTTGATTTAATGCGATGCACAGTGAGTGTGCGTCATAAACCTGACTTAACTCTAATTTATGCGGCTGTGGGGCAGCTCGTGGGTGAAAAGAACGGACATGAATGGACAGTTTCAAAGTATTAACTTGGAAATGTCATCGCGTTTGGCTTCAGAGGAAGATGTGGAGACCGAATGACATTTCTGGAAATCCATAGTACAAGATGAGGGAAGAGGTTTTTATCGTTAAGGTGATTTACTCAAAATCAAATCAATATCCAGTCATGATGTTCGTCGAAAAGAGGTTTACAAGGTAGCATAATGAAGGCTACTTTGATGCTGAACAGGTCCACAATAAATAACAACCAAATCTAATACCAACATGATTGAGTGAATTACGGTAATAACCACAGAAAACATGCTTGAGTCAGTAACAAACAGATTTTTAAAGAGTATCATCTTCACTCAGGGACTCAAAATGTTTTTTACTATAACTCTGATGTGTGATTCAATGTCTGATTAGTGTGGAATAAAACATAAAGCACAACCAAGACAAAAATGATAGTGCAAATCCCCCCTGGGCAAAACAAATACATGAATACACAAACACATGAATACTTGCATCAGGTTAAAATGTTCTCATTCTGCTTTTTTTTTTTAACATCACATTACTTCACATCTGCACATTTTCCCCCAAAATTTTATGCATGAATGTAATGCCAATAGACCTTAGATGACCTTATTTCCTCATAGTTATCATCCACCTTAAAAACTCAAGGTTAAAGTTTACAGTTAAAAGGTTAAGTCATTTATCTCTGCATTTTACTCATCCTGATACATCCAGGACCTTGCATTAGCATTAGCATGCATCAGGAGTTTGGGTACCACCTCCAGATCTTTATCAGTACAGTGGTCAGGGGCACCAACAGGAGAATTAACCTGTTTTTAATGGTGGGAAAGTCAAGGACCTGGAGGAAAACCTACACAGTGTGTAGAGAACATGAGAAAAAAGAGAATAAAAGCAGCACATCACAGTGACAGTGACGGGTGAGGGTGATACGGCAGACAATAATGAACCCGATCATAACTTTACTTCTTGAAGAAGACGTTGTCCTCCTCCCAGAACCAGGTGTAGGTCAGGTTGCGAGGATAGGCCTCCGCCTGGCAGGTAAAGAAGGCATCCTGCGAGATGTTCACTGTGATGTTCTCCGGTGGTGATACTATGAACGGCGGGCCTGGGGGACGACACATAACAACAATCATTACACAGTAGTCGAAACAGACAAAGACGGATGGAAAGGATTTCAGCTTTCCTCACATTTTGTTGGGGTTAAAATGAACAGAACACAAATTAAAAAAAAACACCTGTGATGCACTTTTGAGAAAAATACCAATGTCATTTCTCAGAAGTTACTTTTGCTATGATTTGAAATTAAGACATGTTTAGATCTTATACCATTGGAAACATGAGTCAAAGTCTATAAAATCCCATTTGTTTCTGTTATTTTATATACACGGTGACTTAAAGGTAGAGTGCAAGATGTTTTCCTGGAGCATTTTTACTATATTGCTTGAAATCCCCTTCACACCCCGATTACAACCAATTAATTAAATGCTCTAACACAAAAAAAAAAAAAATAATAATAATCACCTGTGGCACGGACAGGACTGAAAAAACACCATCTAATCATTTTAAGCGCCCAATCGAAATGATTGAACAGTGATATGTCTATCAAACTCAACTGCCATTTGTCCCTCCCCCCTTTGAGCGTACCCCTCCTGCATGAATTGTGCGTTCTCAGAGGCTTGGAGCACTGGTACAGGAAACGAAGCCAAAGCTTGGCTAGCTATATTAGCAATACTAGGATGGAAAGTTCATCGGAAAACTGTTCTGTCACTAACATAAATCACTAGGAAATGTCCTATAAGAGTGGGGGTGTTGGAGGAGACTGAATGAGGTATGCATGCATGGATCAGAGCCCGAGCTAGTGTCAGAGCCGGGGTCGGAACCTGAGCTGGAGCCGGGGGAATTGTTGCTGTGCAGCGCTCGTGAACCCTTGGGAACAAGCATTACGCGTGCCAGTATTCTGGAAACGTGGCTTTGGGGGGATGTCTGAAGAAAGGGGTTTGGACTTTGGAATTGTGTATTTTCAAAATGTAGCTTGCTCGAACTGTTTTTCTAAGATCTCGACTAATAATTGGAGCTTTTAGCCTTAAACACCCCAGTCTGAATATTTCTTTTAAAAATTTACTTAATTTATTAGAAACCATGTACAATAACAATCATGTGCAGAAAACATTAACAACATCACTATTTTATCTTATGAATGAACTGGAATACGACCCAGATACGATAATAGTTAAAATAGAACTTAAGTATTGAGTGTAAAGGACAGGACCACTCGCAGCTATGTCACACCCACCACCACTACTACTACTACTACCACTGTAGACACAATACAGGATTTGTAACCTGCTGGTTCAAAGGTCATGTGCAGCATTTCAGGGCATGTAAACATATAGTCCATACAATCCGGGATTAGAAATAAATCCCTCCACTTTGAGTTCACAGTAGTGTAGCGCTGACCTTAACACTGAGTAACAGATCATAACAATGCATTGCTGTGTTGCGTGGATCATCCTCCTTGCACGTATGGATGCTTTACATTGTGATACTTCATAAGACCAACGATTTGCACCAATCTCTCCGACCCTAAACATGTCTGACGCATGGTATGTTTGGTCTGAAGGGAAGTTCAGAGTTTTTGTTACATGACTGGCTTGACAGTCACAAACAATTTGGCTACTCTTGCGGAACAGACTTTACAAACAGCGCGTCTTAGTTCACACGTCTCAGCAAGTTTATAAAATCTATAATGTTCCCAGATGTTCGTTTTCAAGATGCTAGGTGTGTTGTTTATCACCTGCTGTGGGCCTCCACCTCCGTGCATTAAATCTCAACACAGAAATAACATCAGCCTGGAGTTAACCCATGATTCAATTCACGAGGGCAATGTAGTAGCATAACTTTAACACTTTATTGTCCAGGAGAGGCTGAGCAAATTAACCCATAAAGACCCAAAGAGCAACTGGTGACCAAACCAAAGGCTAACTCTGGTACGATGCATCAAATGGCAACACTTATGTTGAAAATTGTATGTGGTCCCTAATAAATAAAGTATAAATAAGTAAAACCAGCTACTGATCCATTAATCCTATCAAACCATGTAAAGAATTGGTGTAAAATACAGTTTGTCATCTTTTCATGGCCATCAGATATGACCCATTTGGATGTTCTGAGGCTCCATAGTGAACGTGGAAACACCGTCATCTTCTGCAACATTAATTCACCAGCAAAACCCACAGAGTTTCATAAATGACAGTTTGATAAATGACAGTGGATGGAAGTCATTTGTTTGTGTTCAGTTATTGATATCACTGCTGAAAAAGTCACTTTTTCTTCAATTTTCTCTGTTTCTGATATAATAACCCTCAGCTTTAATCTGAGCTTTTATGAACATCTACATAATCAGTGAATTAAATACCAGAAAATACATGGTTTTCATTGAAAAAAAAACAAAATACAGAGAATAATATTATAATAAATGGTGACAAAATATTTTTAAAAGAGTGAAATCTAGAGCATCGTGGTAGTGCATCCACTGTTGGCACTTGTATTTGTAGTAGTAGTAGTATTACCAGTCATGGACATTTGCTCTGGTTATTGGCAATTATACTAACCCCAGCTGATCTACTTTTTGACAGTTATCTGTGCATCAATTGCATCCATGTGTCTCCCCCTACTTCTCCTTCTTCTCCCCCTCTACCCCAGTCTCTCTCTCTCTTTTTCTCTTCCTTTACCCTCTCTCTTTAACCCCAATGGGTCAAGGCAGTCATCCATCCTCCAGGAGTCAGCGTCTGCTCCAGGTTTGTGCCCGTTAAAAGAAAGTTTTTCCTCACCACTGTCACCACTCACAAGTGTTTGCTCCTGGAGGATTCTGTTGGGTTTCTGTAAACTGGCTTGAGAGTCTGATTTCGACCGGTTCTATATGTAAAGTGTCATGAGATAACTTTTGTTATGATTTGGCGCTACATAAATAAAATTTGATATGAT
Source organism: Apogon hyalosoma (assembly GCA_037367295.1). NCBI lineage: Eukaryota > Metazoa > Chordata > Actinopteri > Kurtiformes > Apogonidae > Apogon > Apogon hyalosoma. Next base: position 14,788,797 of record JAPQRP010000008.1, on the reverse strand, counting down.
TTGATTTAGAGAAAAAAATTTTGGGGACTGCCACAAAAGTAACACTGGGTCTTTATGGGTTAATAAGTATTAGAATGGTACAATTTTCATGTAGGCTGCAAATGTACTGCATCCATGCAGAAGTCTGCATCATAGTGTATATGAGAATCAACATTTCCACCACCATTAGAGAACTGCAAAATCATTGTTAGAACCAACCACTATCATTTTTTATTATGTTAGTGTAAAACAAATGTCATAAGGAAATACTCATCGTATTTAAGTATAAAACTGAATTCAGGACTGTCAGTATTTTGACAGTGTGGTGGTTTTCCTGCAGCTACTGCTCTGAATCTATGACAGATCAGATAATGCTCTGACCATTTCACACTTACATTTATGAGCCAAACCACAGCAAAACAATCAGTGACTACCAGTCACTTTTTATCATGAACTTATGTTCATATTTGTTGTTTTTGCATTGTCATGTTGACAGAAATTTTGTAAAACGCAGAAGAGAATATCGCTGTAGAACATCCAAGTTAGTGCAGATGGGACATTAAGAGGCAAACACAACAGACAAACTGTTGAAGCTTAATGGTAATATGTCTTTAAACCTGATATCTTCCAAATTTAAATAAAAAACAAACTAAATCTCAAACAACTTGAATTTCTAAAAATCTCACAAAAAGACAAGAGACACAGAGAGATGAGCCAGTGTTGCAACTATAAACTGTTAGTCCCATATGTTAGTTCTGATCTGTGGCCCGTGGCCTGATCCTTTAACAGGCAAAGCATTTCCATCTGCCAACCCCTGAGCGGGACAAGCAGGACGGGGCTTGAGCTGGATGGCTGTGTTTGTAGCTCTATGAGTGGGAGTGTCTGTCTGTCTGTCTATCTGTGCGTGTGTGTGTGTTTGTATACAAGTGCCAGCCCGCCCTATTTGGAACCAGCTGAGTGGTGGAGATTTGTTGGCACTGTAGTCTCTTAGCTCATCTGCTGCTCAGTGGCTTTCCAGGAGGGCCTCTATTAATCCGTCTCTGCCGTAAATTATACAGGACGGGTCAACCGACCGCTGTGGCTCAGCCTGGGAAATATTGGATCTCTGCAAACACAGCTCTATGATAATCACACGCAAATGACAACCGAGGAAACTGAGGAAATTTCTTTTATGTAGCATCAGTTTGATGGATGCAGACTGACAAACATCATATGCATACAGTATTTATTCATGCAAAGGCCAGGAGAGGGAGATGTGTTGTGTTCTTCAAAACAAAATCTGTCTTGAGCAGCGCTACAAAGCATTAGAAGAGGCAACTGCAGCTGGTTTCATGAAGGGTTTCAGACTGGTGCATCGTGTTGAACCCTGGAGGACTTCGGATCTAAAATGACGCCAATGTGGAAGTATTTTAAAGTTGCAATAACAGCTGACAGCCACTAAATGCTACTCCAAAAAAAACTGGCTCTCATAGACCTACACTGAACTACTCACTGAAAATATTACATCAACGTGGTTTTTCCAGGAGTCATTCTGGACTGATTTGTTTTAAAGCTCTAAAGCTTCAAAGTCTTTCCTCTTCCTCCACTAACAAGATCTCAGGGTGAGGAGGAGGTTTGATGTCTGTCGTGTTTGGTTTTGAGTGTTAGCTCTAATTACTCGCCTGCTGAGTTGGACTTTCGAAGCTTTTGTTTATTTAATAACACCTTTTTTTCCTTCACTGTAGTTGTGCTCGATAGGTTACATTAAAAACTATTTTAAGCACTGCTTGATGGGGTTTACCATTTTACAACATTCTTAGCCTAACAATTAGTCCATGATGCCTCATCAGTGATTTACTGACAACATACACAAGATTTCAGTCATTAGGTGTAACCAGAGTGTGATCTGTCTGAGTGCCGAAAGTGGCTCAGTGAACAAACAACTATTTAGTGAAAACTGTTGGTAGATTTTTCTATGATGATTTTTAACATCTTATCTACCGTCTACCTGCAGATCTAACATTAACTACATGATCATTTTGTGAAACAAGTGACAGTGGAGCCCCATTTCCAGCAGTTCTACAGTCTCTCATTATGCCAAAACATGGGACAAACACCTTTTTAAAACTCATTTCTTCTTTAGCTTCAAAACTACACGGAAAAATGGGACCAATGGCCTTGTAGCTCAGCAGCATGTTCTACCAAGAATCAATAATAACTTGAATATGTGAGTTTATCAGGTTCTGCCGCTATTTTAGAGTCCTGTGGTCTTGATGCAGGAAATCAATCTCCCAGTTAAAGTGGGCGGTACTTTCACTGGAGGAAAACTCAACTAATTAAATGAAAGCCAGGACAATGTTCCATATTTCATAGAAAATTTTAAATTAATCTGAGCAGTAGTTTCATCAGAGGATTTGTTTGAAGAAATTACTAATGACGAAGAAGTTGACAAAGACAAGCATAGCGCCTTCGCAACAGACCATGGCCTATCAGCTGGTGAGCTAAAAACTCCATTAAACTCACCAAACATATAATTAATCTCTCCCATCACAGCTAAGAAATCTCTGAACCAGAAGATGAATTGTCGTAAACATCAAGGAGTTGATATGATTGGTTCACAGTGATACGTGATTGAGGCTTAAGCTAATTAGCTCCAGGTTAGCCTTATGTTTTCATCCACAGTGAAACCAGCCAGACTGGAATCTTCAGTAGGCTGTCTTTGGGCTTGTGCTCAAACAGCTCCAAAAAACAGCTCCTTTTGTCCAAATATCAAATATCATCACTATCAGCATCAAAAAGCCAACATGGTGATGGCCAAATGGTAAATAACTGGCTTCAAAACAGCTCAGAACCCAATGTGTGATGTCACAGATCCTTCATCCACAGTCAACGAATGGATCAGTGTCCGTTTTGTTCTTCAGATTAATCTGGTGAGAAAATACATTTATTATCTTAACAATTTATTAAACTAACCAGTGCTCCAAACACACAAAATTGAGGAAAATAAAGTGTTGGTTTGTGTTGATCAGCTAAGAAATATTAACTAATGAGGAGACAGTTAATTATTTATTCAAAGGTGACTATCCTGAAGATTTTCCAGATTACTTAGCAAACACTGTAATTGAATCCCATTAATAAAACATCTTGTAACAGCTAAAATTTACCCTTTAAGTTAAGGATTTCCAGTTGGAGTGAAGTGAACTGAGTAGTGTGAAGTGGTGGCACATGTTTTTAATTCAGCAGAATTCACTCAATGCATTAATCCTACTTAAGATAAGGAACAATCAAACACGTATGTCCATGTCCGAAATCTGACTTTTGGTTCGATCTAAGCCTTAGAGTCTATTGACGTGAAACCTGCCTCTGTTCTTTCCTTTTTCATGAAGTGAACGTGCCTGGTAAGAATCCGTCTGGTGAAAACAGGCTGAAAACATTTCGGTTAAGAGACCGAGCCTCAATTCCCTGGGTTCAGATGAGGTCACGACCACTGAGCTGTGTTCATCTGGGACAGCAATCTTTAAATTAGATGACCTGGAACGCCATGTTTGCTGCTTTATCATTTATCCTCTTTGGCGAGGCGTATCGAATCTGAGGTTATACTCAAAACGCATCTGAAACTGTGTTTACTTTCCATTTCAAGTGGGGGGAAGAAAAGTGACAGCATTTATGTGAGCATGATGTGCACATCAGAGACGATAAATGATTCATTTGCTAAATGTGTCTTGATTTTGTGGCAGACCATGGACTGATACAGACAGATTGCTTTAGTTACAGATGCTGACATTTCATTTAAAGCTGGAGGCAAAAGGCTCCACATCCTATGACTTTATTTTTGCAGTGATGTTCTATAAATATTAAACTGCTCCAATGCATAAATACAATTGTTATGCCCCATCAATTTTTAAATATCCTGATGTAAAACTCAGTTGTTAGCTCATTTCAACATGCTCTAGCCTCTGTCTTAAACATACTGCTGCATTATGAACTATTTAAGCTGTGCTCAGACTGTTGTATTCACACGGATGTGACAAGAAGCTCGAGGCATGAGCTGATATAACAAAGGTTATGACTCTTTTACAGCCCAATGAAGATCCATTACACTGGTCTATTTCTTAAGGAGCCTTAATACCATTTTATCATAATTATGCACTTAACTAAAAGTGCAAACAAGGACAAAAGCTGTTGTCGTCCTCACAGTTTGTGTTTCTGTTGTGGGTCTATATATATCTTGTTCTGTGTCCTTGCGGGTGTGCAGGTCTGGTAGCTTGCTGTGTGCTTCATTGATTTTTTGGGGAGAAAACATTTCTACTAGGTAATAGCACATCCGCAAATGTGCTCCATCTTAATTATAAAAACAATTTCTTCCTGATCTCTCTCCGCATAAAGCTTCTCTTCTGAACTAACCTGTTCTCTTCCAAACTCACCTCAGCAGGAAACTTTCTGCCTGTAGTTGTTCCAAGAGTTTACACAAGTACATTTGAGGCTGGGAATTTACATACACCTCAGGCGAATGCATTACAACTCAGAGCCCTCTCCAAAATTTCAGCATTTCATTTCTACGTATGTATATATATATTCCCTCTGTTAGTTCAGTTACCCTGACTTCTCCTTTTTGATGATGAGAAATTTTGTTATAACAGCAGAGAGAAGTTCCGGCTTTTATTTATTCTCACACATTCTCAGGGGGTCAAAAGTTTACATTTTCAAGGTTTTTGCCCATTCCTCGGGGGAAACCCTGTGCGACTGAGTCAGGTTTGTCGAGAGAATATATATATATATATATGTTGAAATGAAATGTGAAAAACTGAGTGTGAATGCATTTGGCAAAGCAGCTAAATGTCTGACCTCAGCTGAAAACACCCAGACACGCTGAACTGAACGCAGGCTTTTTATTAAACAGCAGGACACTTCTGTAGCTGTAATGAAAAGATAATATCGGCCTCAACATTAGCCTCAGATCATTAATCACTGATGGACACATTAGGGCTGTGTAGTGGTGTAGTTACAGTACAAGGGTTAATGACTACCTATAATGTGAAATACTGTAATTATTGAAATGTAATCTTAGAAAAAACTGCCATAGTAGAAAGAACACACCACTATATATATAACATCTGCATAAAATTTGCCATATCACAGTCCTGTATCAAACAGCATCGCACTGCTGATTTTTGTGCCAACTTTAGACCAGGGCTGTCAAATTCATTTTAGTTCAGGGGCCGCATTAAGTCCAGTATGATCTCAAGTGGGTCAGACCAGTAACATAACAATGAAAAAAAGTGAATTTACATTATGAAACAGTTTACATCTGCAAAGTTTCCTCAAAAAATGTAAATAGCATGAACAACCTGAAATTTCTTAGGAAAAATAAGTGTAATTTTAACAATATTATGCCTTCGTTTTATCATTTACACAAGTGCATTACAACCTACAGATCACAGCGGATCTACGAATGCACAAAACGGGTAGAATATTGTTCAAATTACACTTCTATTATGATATTTTAAGTTGTTCATATTTGCTGAGGTTATTCACGTTTTATGTGACAGGATAGTTTGTAAATGTCAACATTTTTATGGATTTTAATTTTTTTTTTTATAGGTTATTTTGATAGTATTTTACTGGTCTAATCCGCTTTAGATCATATTGGTCTGAATGTGGAATATAAACTAAAATTATTTTAACACCCCTTATTGTTAAGATCAGTGTAATTTTTGCATTTCGCAAATTCATCCCATGGGCCAGATTGGACGGATTGGACAGTTTTGGCCCATGGGCCATACATTTGACACTTGTTATTTTAGACAGATTTGAACTTTGCTATCTACAAGTTTGGGGTTTAGGCACTAGAGAAAGATCAGATCTCAAGACAAAAGGTTATTTTAGAAATTATGTACCTGTACTGGCATACGCTGGTACCGGTAGTGGCCTATTCAAACAGGACTATTATGATCTGTGGACCTTTTGTGATATTTTGCAGTAGTAGCAAAGTCTGTTTTTTTACTTGAATTTAGTGATGTTATTCCCAGGTTCTGATGTGAAAGGGAGGTTTCACCACTTACAGAAAACTGTTGAAAGAGAGAAAAAAAATGTTCCTACTATATCTGTTATCATCGTTTGAAATATTTCTCTATTGAAGGATTTACATTTGCTCTTTCAGTGAACATCCTTGCTAGGAAAACTGTCATTAACCACCAGTGAAGCCTCCATTGTCCTCGACCAAGAACTAGGCTGAATAAATGCACTGAGGAAAAAACTGTTGCATAAGATCACATACAATCCAATCACAGTCTGCAATTATTATAAATTACCTGAGGTTCACAGGTCGTATTTGCACTGGTATAGTTCTTGAACTCTTCATTTATCTTGGACTTTTACTGTACATGACAAGATATTGTATTTGATTATTTAGCATATGAAAGTTGTTTTGTTATGTCTTGATTTGTTGTTAGTATGTCTATGTTGCTCTCTTGGCCTGGTCACTCCTGGAAAAGAGTTTTAATCTCAATGAGGATTTCACCTGGTTAAATTAAAGATATACAGCCGAGGACAAAATTATTAGCCCCCCTTATGAAATTGGACAAAACTCTTGATTTCTCCACGGAAATGACCATTAACAACAAGAGTCTATAGTGTATTTGTTTCTAAAATAACAAAGACAAAATGTCCACTAAGTTCTATTAGGATATTTTATTGATACACTGAGTTGAAACAAGAAAGGGCAAAAATGAGACGTCCAAAATTATCAACCCCCCAACCATTAATAGTCAATAGTGAACCCTTTCAGAGCCACAACTGACAACAACCTCTTAGAGTAGTTCTTTACTAGGTTGACACAGCTCTCCTGAGGGATTTTGGCCCATTCTTCCATTGCAAATTGTTCCAGGTGGTCCAAATTGCGTGGTTTCCGAGCACGTACATTCACTTTGAGCATCCGCCACAGATTCTCAATAGGACTGAGGTCTGGGCTCGGTGTGGGCCACTCCAGGACCTTGGTTTTGGTAACCTTCAGGGACTGTTGGACCAATTTCGATGTATGCTTTGGGTCATTCTCTTGTTGGAAGACCCAGCGATGACCTAAGGCTAGACTACCAGCAGATTTCTGCATATTTGCCCTCAAAATTTCAACATATTTTTCTTTTTTCCTGATGCCATCCACCCAAACGAGGCTCCCTGTGCCTGAGGCTGCAAAACAGCCCCACAGCATGATGCTCCCATCACCGTGTTTAACTGTGGGAACTGTGTTCTAGGGGTTGAAGGTCTCTTCCTTTCTTCACCAAACATAAGCAACATCCATGCCCAAATAGTTCCAGTTTAGTCTCATCAGACCAAAGCACAGACTTCCAAAACTCATCTTTATCTTTCAAAAGTTCATAAGGGGGGCTAATAATTTTGGCCTTAACTGTATAGCACTAGTCTAGTGTGAATGGGGCTTTAAAGGGAGAATAATTCCTCCAAAGGATAAAAACTGCTCCCACCTACATGTTTAATGATTAGTTTGATGTTCAGTTTCATATCTACTGGTGAATTTAAATGAACTAAGTCTGATGTTAAATGATTCATACAATGACATACTACAATAAGGATTGTCAAATACTGTCGTTCAGTATTATATTACCTTGTTTTACTGTCACCATCATTTTAAACCCAAATTCAGTTATTTTATTGGTTTATTTTTCAGTTTTATGTATGCAGAGCTGTGCTGTGAAGTTCTTTTGGCTGGAAACTCAGGAGTATAGCACGGATATTCACAGAAAGAGCAAACTTAAAGAGCAAACTTCCTTCAGAATCGCAACGTCCCAAAAGGCAATGAGATGTCTTTTTCTATCTTTCAGCAGTTATCTGTTTATGTGGTGAATTTTGACATGAGACCCGGGGGAAAATGTCAGTAAATCTGAGTAAAAAACACACTTCTCTTATCCTGCACAAACACAGACGTAGGAGATGATAGGCATGATATGAGCCAATTTATCAAACATCTTTTTTTTTAAATCATTTTGACACCTAGGCTACACCTCAAAACATACAATGTGCCACACATTTTTGCACAGAAATAAATTAAAAATTAATATGATGTTTTGAGAGTTAATATAATATCAGAAAACATACACAGAGTTATATGGCTCCAATGATACTATCACACCTCATACTGTGTCACTTTCTGATCACAAGGTGCTACCAGATAAGTTGAGAATACAGCACTACTTTAATGTTTTTTAACCCATAAAGACCCAAACATCTACTGGCAACCAAAATCATTCATTGGTATAAAATATTAAATACTTGTTGATCCACTAATCCTATCAATCCATCTAAATAATTGAGGCAAAATGCAGTTTATCATCTTCTCATGGTCATCAGATATGACCTATTTGGACGTTCAGAGGCTCCGTAGTGAACGCGGAAACACTGTCATCTTCTACAACATTGATTCACCAGTAAAACCCATGGAGTTGGATCAATGACTGTGGTAGGAGACACTTATTATATGTTCAGTTAACAATATTTTTTGCAGAAAACAATCTTTTTCTTCAGTTTTCTGTTTTGGATGTAATAACTCTCAACTTTAATCTGAGCTTTAACAAACATCTGCATAATCAGAACCTTAAATACAGGAAAATACCTGATTTTCACTTAAAAATGCAAAATACGGAGCATAATATTAGAGTAAATGCTAATAAATCTCTTAAGAAAAGTTGAAACAGAGTAATTCATTTGGGAACTGCCACAAAAGCAGCAGTGAGAAAGAGAAACACCACTATTCTCACATGTGATATTTTCTTATATATTGTAGAGTTTTAATTACCTGTATTGTATTTGTATCTGCTTTTTTTTTTTCTTTTGACAGGTAAAAATGACTGTTTTGTTAAAGGCATTTAATACAGTGCATCTGTCCATATCAAATAAATACATCAAAATCTAATAATGTCTTTATACTAAAATGTGTCTGTATTTTCTTACACTTCAAACACCCACACACGCCGTTGCATTGTGCATGATACTGGTGACACTGCGCCTTAACTTTTCCTCTGCTATGTTGGCCTGAATGTAACGCAACTTGGAAGGAAGTCATGTTGTGTTTCGCCACTGCAAAAGTCTGCCCAAACTTGGACTGCTAATACTTTATTCCTCCCACATACTCAATAATGTATTCATGCTCATTGAGCCACTTGTCACCACATTGTGCTAAGACTGCATTTGGCCCTCCAGTCCAAAAAACTTCTCAAAAGCCCCTAATAATATATTCTCTAGAGCCCCTAGGTTTGTGCCAGTACTAAAATGAGTTGGGTCCCATTATATTTCCGATTTAGGGAGTATAAAGTGACAAGTAATGAAATGTAAAGACAGATAGACAGTGTCACCAAAAGTGCACCATTGTCTTATTGCAATAAAGAAAATACAGTCACAGAAAAAAAATATTAGACCACCCTTATTTTCTTCCATTTCTTGTTCATTTTAATGCCTGGTCCAACTAAAGGTACATTTACTTGGACAAATATAATGATACCAACAAAAATAGCTCATTGTAGTTTAATTTCAGAGCTGATATCTATCCATTTTCCAAGTTTTCTTGATAATAAGCAAAATCACTTAAGTTTTTACATCAATAGCTAAGGCATTGTACTGACAAAAACAGTGCTTTAGGCATTCCATGTTTTCTTTTCTGTCTGTTTTAGTCACATGATACACACAGGAGTTAGCACTGGATTGCATAACCATTGTTTTTTCCGTGACTGTATGTCAGTTACACAAAGAAAAGTCCAGTTCATTCACAGTCCTCACGACTTGATCTTTCAAGAGGAACCAAGACTTAAAAGCACCAGTCTGACTGAGTTAACATGACACGGCATCAAAGAGACGGCAAAAATAGCAAATGAATAAAAATAAAGATAAAAAAAAGCACATGAGAGACAGACCAAAGTAAACACAAAATGTACAAGATTCAAGTGCGTAGTGTAATATGTTGATATTCTACAAACCTCTGAAGTGTAGCTGAAAATCTTTAACAGTCTCACTGGAGAACCGAGATACTGCGTCTCCAAAAACATGTCAACTGGAAAAATTAAGTCAATTAGTGCTCAGCGAGTTGTTGCTCAGTTTGCCTTCGTTTCAGTCATATTTCACATTGAATGAAGACGGAAAGAAGTAAAGTGATAAATGGGATACAGACCAATCTACAGGCCCGGGATGGTCTGAAATATTTATATTTTTATGGCTTTTGTCAGATTATATTTGAATGTGTTTGACCAGAGCTGACGAGACAGTGGACGTGACATCATGTTCACCCTGGACCTACCTTGTACTAGCAGCCGTGTGGTGTGGATGGCCTCCCCCTGAGGGCTGAAGGCTCGACACGTGTAGGCCCCGCGGTCCTCCCGGGTGATGGATAGCACCGTCAAACTCCCATCAGACACCTGGACGAACCGATTAGCATGGAACTGTTAGGCCTAGAGCAATAATTAGAATACTTTGCTTTCATTTAACCATCATAACTATCTCTTTTCACTGGCACAGCTTTACATGTGTCCTTTTTTTTTTTTTGCAAATGATGCATTTCAGCAATAAGTGATGGCAGATATTGTATTAAGAGGTTGATTTCACAATTCTGTTTGAAATGACTACTGTAAATGTACAAATACTTTATTAAAGTGGGGCAGAAAAGATAAGATGGTTCTTCTTTCTGCTCCTTTTCATTCATAATGTGGTCGATTTGGTGACATGTAAAATCAGCATTTTCTTTTTCTGTGTCTTTCTTTTATCTTATGAAATGAGTGAATAAATGAATATAATTTCCATTTATACTCTCATACCTGTCATACTGTGTCACTTTCTGGTCACAAGTTTCACAATCAACTGTAAAACCTGTCAAATCACTATATCTACCTGAGACCCAGCAGTGCATTTTTGTCATCTTTAATGGACAAGTTTCACAGGTTTATAAAAAAAAAAAAAACAAGGAAAAAAAAACACTGTCCACTGCAAAGGACATTCCATAAAATAATAAAAACACACACAAACAAACAAAAAGAAAACTAAAAACAAAACAAAACAAAAAAACACTGTCCACTCCAAAGGACGTTCTGTAAAATAAATAAATAAAAAACACAAACAACAAACAAAACAACAAGCAAACAAAAACCAAAAAAAAAAAAAAACACTGTCCACTGCAAAGGACATTCCATAAAACAAAATTAAAAATGTATCTGAAAAAACTGCCATTTCATATTGTTTCCACTCAAGGCAATTATGTAATGTAAAAAAGTCCAAACTCTAACTTTCCTGGTTCTCAGATATAACAAGACAATAAAAATTCTGCACAAAAAAGCACGTTCAGGCTTCTTCTCTACAGACTGAATTTCTATATTCAGTAATTTGGACATTCAGATCTTTAGAAGCACAATGAGTTGAAAATACAAGACAAATTTTACTGTTAATTATATTAAATATAACAACCTTTGAATCTACTGTGAGTTCTTATGAACATCTACATAATCAATAAATTAAATATAGGAAAATACTGGATTTTCACTGAAAAATGCAGAGGATAATGTTATAATAAAGTTAAATGTAGAAGAAAAAAATATTTGAAAGTTGCCATAAAAATATTACATTAGACCATCATAACCATTTAAAGAGCTTTATGAAACTAAAATTTAAATAAAAGCAGTATTTCCAAATCGTTTTCCAGTTTGTGCTTTAACTGTTGCCCATCACATTTCCATCTCCTGCTATGGTTTAGAGATATTTTTTAATCAAACCAAATTAAGTTTCTATTCTTATTATGAACATAAGCAGCTGGAGTACAATTAGCTGCACACTAGTGAGCTGAACAGTATTTAACTTCTATTGTTATCCATCATTGTCAGCTATCTGCATCCATTGTGTATTTAATTCTTATTTATGTCATGTCTGGCCGGCGTGGTTTTCATTTACAAAGCTGACAAGGCAAACAAAAAGGGAATATTTAGGGATATGTCGAGAATTAAACTAGTGTTAGGCTTGTAATGTAGTAGCGGCATTACAGAAAAAACACAATTAAATACATTATGTATGTAAAAACTGATCAGCAGCTGAACTTCTATGATCATGAACCCTCAAAAGTTTCATTTGTGGATATATTTCTGGTGACGCAGGGACAAGGTTACTCCGTGGCCTGAAAAATGACAATAGGAAATGTTCTTTACGAAGCAGCAGAAAAGGCACAAAGAACTGTAAATGTGAAACTACCTATGTGACGCCCACCAGCACAAATCTCAATAACTGCAGCCCGAACCGAGCGTGTCAACACATAATATCACCCTCAGGGCTGAACTGAGAGGTAATAAGAAGTAAAATAGTTTCAAATTGTAAATCAGTGTTTGTGCAACGGGACATATTTTGCAGATCTGGACTTTCTAGAGGTCAAGGTGTCACAAGACTGAATTTTGACCACATCTTACTTTTACAGGTGCATTACAATAAACATATTTAATCCACATTGTGACACTTTACGGTGGAGCATGTGAATGGAAGCAAATAGGGCTCGTTTGAGGTGGGTTTTGCCATTTTTCTCTGCTGCGCTTCCTCCAGATATTCCCACATTTCCACCTTTACAGTTTAAAAGCTTACATTCACATAAATAACAGTACAATGGGCCTCTGTCTGTGGTGGCACTGCATCAAGAATTACTGAAAGAGGAAACAAGACAAACAATGAAAAAGAAACTTTGCTCATCTATTAAATAATCCAGGGCAACTTCCGTTTCCACCATGTGTTTACCCATAATGCCCTGTGTTGTAGTCCGCTTCCTGCATTTGGTTCACTTGAAGCGGCCTGTGTTTTTAGTTCAATTGCACATTAGCCCTTAACTCATGTATTTCTGATCTAAAATCTTTGTCCTGACTTACTGTGCACTCACTAGTTGTTTTCTGTTGACCTTCAAACTGCGCGAATATAACTTGCGCATAAAAATGTACCTGATGTAAAAACAAAAATTTCACCAAAACTCTCATTTTTCAATTTAAAGATTTTGTGCTGGCAAGAGGTGGTTGCAACTGCAATGGAAAGACAGTTTTCTGTAATTAGAATCACATGAATAAAAAAAAACAAAAAAAAAAAAACAGATGTTGACAGAGTGTTACAACAAATGAAGAAGAGTTTTAAAAGAAACATGGTGCGGTTTGTGTGGACACACCAGGAAAGTAAGGGATAGAGGGGCAATTTATAATAATTATAATGAATATATCTGTAAATCAACATGATATTAACATTCATCGCCATGTTTATGGAATAATGACTTCTTGTGTCATCTCTCGATAATAAATAAACAAATCATGGCATTTGTGATTTAATGGAAAACCTGACATTATGCATTTCTGTTTTTTAGACATTTAATAAATAATGGTAAAGTTTTGCGCATATGTCCAATGGAAAAGCCACTAGTGTAACTGTTGGTGTTCTTCAGCATTTATTTTGTACCTCTTTCCTCCTGTTTTGTGGAAACCTATGGAGTTCAGCCTGTGTATATTGTGTTTTCAGCCAGCTTGAGTTTGTTTTCTGTATAAATATGGGTTTTCGTTTGTTGTAGGTGCCTTATTTTGCTTCCTTCCACCCTGCTGGTGGTCATTTAATTTATGACTTGTTATTTTTATTTTGTTCTTATGTAAATAAATGTAATTTGTCCACCTCAGGGGAGTTTAGTGGCTCATTTTAGCATAACGATTATGCATGCGAAAAGCCTTTGTTACTCCTTTGTAAGGAAGGAGTGACTTTTTGGTTTTTTTTACTTTTGAGGTGAAATATGTCGAGATAATGGTTGTTTTGGTGGTGGTGACATGTATCACTTTTGGTGAGGGATGCAGTCCATTGAGTTTATTTTACTTACATGTTACTTTACTATTCACAACAAACTGCAACTTCCCTGTTGTGTGAAATTGTCTTTAAACTGATAAATATATGGTGGCACAATTCAAATGAGATTGAAATAAAAAGCTCCCACGGAGCACAGCCCATGGGGCATGACTTAACTGCAGAGGAAGAACAAAAACAAAGCTAAATCAAGCAGAACAGAGTAAACTCACAGGTGGATGACAGATTACCTTACCCCAAAGGATCCAGATAACAGGAACCTCACCTCCATCAAAACTCTCATTTTATTTTATTTCCTACAATAGAAATTTATCAACGACATTGAAAAAGCTTTAAAAGTCATCTGGTGCACATCCATCTAAAGTGTTTAACTATCACCTTTAGTGCATACCACAGTCTGATGTTTTCAATTTCAGCCTTAGAAAAGTCCTTCTGCTTCATTTTGCTATTAATTAGACATTGAATGTTCTGCTTCTGTAAAAATGCTACAAGTTTTTGCAAAAGCTTTTTAAATACGTAAAATATGTTTCTATGGTAAGTATTTCATAAAATCACCTCAAAGGACAGGTTCTGACCTCACCGCCACACGATTATATTCCTCCAACCTTCATTTTATATAATCTCGGAATATAGGGAGGTAGTTGTGCAATATGACAGTTTAAACTGATGGTAGAAATGTGTTTAATAAGGGGTTTTAACATGTTAAAACCAGTAAAACACTGATCCGATTTGTCTTGAAGATGAAATTATACAGTTTTCAGATATTTAGTCACTGTCGTTTATCTTGGAAGTGTTACTGTTTTCATTTGGGAACAAAAAAGTTTTACTGTTTTCATTCTTAAATGTTTGACCCGAGTCTTTATCCAAATAAAAGAAAGAAATAATTGAAATATTATTTTAACTGTTTTTGTAGTTGAATGTACATGACTTAGAGCTAACATGAGAGTGTTTTTTTATGTTGTCCATATCATCCACATCTACGGCTTCTTTTACATTAAAAAAGGTAATTCTGCACTAACATTTTGTAGTAAATTCTTTGATTTTGATAATGATTCTGAGGTTGTGTATGCAAATCACCAAATCAATTTCCTCAAACATGCTCATCTGACAGCAGAGAGCAGAGCATTATGTAACAGCGATAAGGCATGTTCACCGTTTTTCTGATTTACCAGCGAGCGTGTTGAATATATACATGAGAACAGGCTGCAGACGTTCATGTCAAAGCCAAATGAATAAAACAATTAAACAGCAACTCAATCACGAGTCAGATTAGTCGAATTAGAGCAAATGAATGTACATAATATGTAGCGTTTTGCTCTGGTGAAAAGCTGCTGCCTGATATGGGGAAAAAAATTTAGATGTGTAACTCTTTTATGAACAAAGCTGGGTTCATTTGAATAATTGATCTAATGTGGGGGAGTCGTATCCTTTCCATCATGCAGCGCTCAACGCCACATACTGCACTGAGGATGAGAGTGTGTAAGCCAATATGGAGCGCCTTCTAACACATGAAAGCAAAACCAAAGCAAATTTAGAGGGGTTAGGGAGATGATGTTTAAAGTTTGAAGAATATAAATGTAATTACCACAGAACTTAAAGAGATTACAGTGAGGCACAAGTAAGAATAATATGAAAACGATAGGGAAATGTTTAAAAACCAACTGAAAATTAAAAGTTCTGCAACAAAATACAGTTGCAAAGGCTGTCAAAGCTGGTTGTCAAGGTTACTCGTGTGTAAAGAGGCTAAATGTAGTATTTCTACTTTCCAATATAAAAAAAGAAGACCTCAGATTCTCATTAGTGTTAGAATAAAGATAGTGTTTTGCCAAAAATGCCAGTGTATTGGATTGTAGAGATGTGAACTGAGCTTATTTCTAGTGATAGGCCGTGGGATTTACGTGACCACTAGAGGGAGTAGTGAGTCATTCTGCCAGCCTCCCATGGTGATGAAAACGAACGCCATGGGGCCTTTGACCAAAGCATCAGAAAATGACCAGATGAGATAAGAACCACTAAGAAACAACTTTTAGAGTCAAAGAAAGTGATAAAATGATAAAAGCTAAAAGCACCGTCGATGTTTTCACCACCAGACACAGCTCTAAATGAAAAGAATATGAGTTTGATGCTGAAATGGCGGCGTTTCTTCTACAAAGGTGAGTTTGACTGAGGCTTATGCCGGTATAAAGTTATTATGGGATGTTATTTTCTTTGTTAAGTTGCCGTTTGTTTGACGATTCCAAACAGATCTTAATTACGCAACTTACAACACAAACTGTGCAGAAAATAGAAGTGATTTATGGTTTTACTGCGGCTGCTTTCTGTCTAAAAATAGAGCTATAATGTAAACTATCAGCTGACCCTATGAGTTTTAGTTTAAGAAGTAAACATGATGATACCATAATACAAATAATGCAGATATGTGTAAACAATGCGCTGTGTACTTTATACAGTCTGTAGATTTAAGCTAATTCATTGGTGATTTTGGTCCTATAAGCGTGATCTGGTACCAGACTTTCCCCTGCTGGTGAGAGTTTGGAATATCAACACTACATAGAACCACTTTAAATATTAAAACAAACCATGAATGAGCTAAAGTAAGATAATATGCATACGGTTTAACTACATGTAAGTGTGGCTATGCTATTAGGTACCAGCCACATGAGGATAAAGTGACAAGTGATGCAATAGTTCTTATGTATTAACGTCCTATG
Source organism: Apogon hyalosoma (assembly GCA_037367295.1). Taxonomy (NCBI): domain Eukaryota; kingdom Metazoa; phylum Chordata; class Actinopteri; order Kurtiformes; family Apogonidae; genus Apogon; species Apogon hyalosoma. Next base: position 14,772,280 of record JAPQRP010000008.1, on the reverse strand, counting down.
TCACCAAATAACGTGCAAATCTTCCCCTATTTATTTACGCCAGATTGTAACTCTTACAGTGCTATTATTGGCCTACAACTGTCAATTACAACGTCAGTAAAACAAATGGCACATTTACCTTGTACTTGGCACTGCTGACCATGAGGTTGCCTTCTCGCAGCCAGCTGACCGAGGGTTTGGGGTTGCCGAATGCCGTGCAGGTCAAAGTGATGCTGCCCCCCTCCTTGGCCTCTACATACTGGGGTGGAGTATCCGTGAACGTGGGGGGAGCTGGGGGTCAAAAGACAGGGACAAGATTCACATTTTATTTATCATACTTGAACTTTAACAACTGTTCCAGATGCTGGAGGTTGACTTGAATTCTCTTGCTATTAAAAACAAGCAATATCGGTTGATGAAAGGTGGTTTATCTTGACATTACATTCTCGAAAAAACACTATTTTCAATCAGCTTCAACCAAGCACTACATCCAAACTATTTTTTAGGACATGTCAAGCCCTAAACTTCTAATCTCTAACACTTTTTACAACCCACAGAAAACCCAGCACACACCGAATCCAAACCCGCTTGCACATCTAAACCTCCAACGTTTTCACCGAGGAGACACTTGAAAGCATGTAAAAGAAACCGTTAAAAATGTATTATACATCCTCTGAGGTACCAGCCAAGTGCACATAATAACAGGAGACTGGTCAATCAAACAAGACACCAAGACACCACTGAATAATTCATGTGCATAAACCTTTACCTTTACTCTTCTGCTTGTCTGCTTCCACAAGTCTCACAGTCTGTACTTGAACATTTAACTTTGCAGAGACAGGTGGGTCGAATATGGTGGAGCCCGATGGAGGAAAAAGAGTCTACATGAAACATCTGAACATGCACGTGTCTTTGTAGCCCTAGTAAAATATTTTCTAAAGCAGCAACTGTGTCTTTGTTCACAAACTGGAAAACTTCACGTCGTCTTCCTTCAAGGGCAAAGAAGTTTGCGTTACATTGTACGTTTCTTTATTCGTTGTGGTTCTATCCATAATGACACACACTTAGCGGTGTAAAAACATATTTTGCCTAACCCTCATTTTATTTTTTGTAACACTTACTTGCCGAACAGTGCCAGGCGTGCTGAATTTTCTAAAAACCGTTTTCAGAAATCCTCTCGTCTAGATTATGAGAAAGGATAAAGGGACAGATTGGCACATCTTCCTCAATAAATAACCTAAGCCATGCTTTCTAGCGCCACAAGCACATTTAACACGAATCGAGCCCTTCTGTTTTTCATATATGTCAGTGTCATCGTTGGTGATCCAATACAGATTTTGCTCATAATTCCCCTTTTGGTATTCTCAATCTAATCACCTTAGAACTGAAGCTGATCTGCTTACATGTGTAATCCCGTAGCCTCTCAGTTGCTAACATGTCAGTTCATCTGCAACCAAAAGCCAGGCCATACTGCTAATTCAACGCCTCCTGCTACGCCACGCCACAGAGATGGCGGCAGCAAATAAAAGTCCAAATTTTGTAACGCTAACACATTTACATCAAAAGTCCAATGTTAGCTTTCTTGGTTCAGTAAAGTTCTAATGACCACACATATGCATTTCTGTCTGTATTTAGATCCAATTTGTACATATTTGAAGTATGCACAGCCAGAAAGATAAGTTTTAGGGTAATATTCTATAAGTCAAAGTGGTACTATTTAGTTCGACCTCCCTTTGCACTTAAAGGTGCCCTGCCGCACAAACCATTTTTACTTGTATTTTTAAAAATATGTTATGTCCATAGGTGTTTGTGTTATACAGTGAATTTGAAAATAAACCGCTACCTCCTCTGTCTGCTATTGTCATTGAAAAGAAATGAGCAGCGAAATCAGGTCAATTCGAAAAGCTGGTCAGTGTGACGTGTTAACGCCTGAGCTCATCACTATTCATGAGCTCACCTGGGTGAAACCACGCCCACAGAATTTGTCTAGCTCAGTGACAGTTTTTGTATACAGCAAGCTGGGGCGCCGTAAAGGGGGGGTGACCATGACAAATTCATGGGGCCTGTAGAGCAGTGGAGGGGGCCCAGAGGATACATGTTAGAAGTGAAAATTCTATAGAAGCCAGGAGTTGGACGTTCAAAGCGTGTTAAGTTTCACTTTCAGTTTCCGCCAGTTCCTCTACTTGCTTCGCAGGGTAAAGGATACTAAAAGTCAGGCTCTCATTGGCTCATTGAGTCAAGCATGTTGAATATTCATGAGAACCGGTGCAAATCGAGCTGAGTCTTCCAGCAGACTTTCTATACCACGATAGAATGGCTTGAAACTCGGTAACCAAGGCATTTTTTCCACAAAAAATGTTACAGAGTCCATGGTAGAACTTCAGACATTACCACAAAAATAATGAAATATGTGTGGCAGGGAACCTTTAACATGTCTTTAACCTTTTTGTTCAGAAAATATAACATTTAGTCCATTCATTTTTTGATGTTTTACACCAGGTTTCATTCAACACATGTCAGGTGTTTCTAATTGTGCTCCTTCTTGTCATGGGGTCAGATGTAACAGTAAATAGTGACTTTAACCTTTGGAACCCACTTAGTTCATTTTTTTTGTGTGTCTTTTAAGGCTGTCCTGTATTTTCTTGTATCTGGAAAAAATGAGCATGTGAAAAAAAAAAAAAAAAAAGTATTAGCACATTTCAACCCTGCAAAAACAGCAAAGATGAAGGGGGAGATTTTTGCATAGTAGAGATAAATATAGTTAAATACTGACAGAAACATCTTAAAATATGCCATCAATGTCACAAATGTTCTTAGGCTTGTCTAAAAATGTCTACTGCTTACTGACCTCCTGATATGAAGCAAAAACCCTGAACGTCTCTTAAATTCTTGATTATTATTTTTCATTATCTTTTTTTGCACCAGACTTAGAAATAAAATGAGTATCCCAAAAGATAATATTAAAGTTAAATTTCTAAACTAAACACCAGAGCAGAGTTTTACTTATTAACTTCTTTGTCAGCAAATAATGAGCATAATCCTAATGAGAATAGTAAATAAAAATGTGTCTTTGGCTTCGTTCCCTTACTTTTCATTACAAAAAAAAAACACTAAAAAAATCCCTTTGCAGATCCTTGAAACTTGCTTAATGTAGGTAAAGTCACCTTTACTTTGTGTAAAAGTTCCATTATTGTCATGTGAACTGCAGATGTGAGGACTATTTTTATACCTTTCCTCAGTGGTGCATTCAAGGACACGTTGGCTTCCAATACTTAATAGCCATCTTCTGCATTCACAAGTTACACTGTGAAATTAATTCAGGTCTGAATGTAAATCAAAAAAAATATCTTCAAACATGTATCTTAATTAGCTTTTTTGGCAGGTTTTAACAGTTCTGTCCCTGCCTTACCCTTACCATTTAACACGACCTAACACTATTTTAACTTTAACACCTGAAAACTTTAGCGGTGAAATTCACAGAAAACCTTAACTTAACAATTAGAAACTTGCAATTCAACGGAATGCTTGCAAATATAGATAAAAATACACAACTATAGTCACCAATATACAATATATTATACAGTGACATCCTTCATAAGCACCTTCATTTGTTACTTCTACTCCATTTTACAACTGTACACTTCTCAGATTATAGCTATGACTTTACATTAATGTCAGTTCTCTGCAGAAACCTTCTTTCATAATATTTTAAGGCTGGAATTTAATTGTTATAATAAATTTGTTACTAAAGCAGTGGTTCTCAACTGGTCTGGCTTTGTGACCCACTACCACCCCTCAATAACAAGCTGCGACCCAAATTAATAACAGTTAAACTGCTAAAATATATTTAATAAAAGATGGTGTGTTATGAACCTTAGATAATACGAAATATCACAGTATGATAAACACAGAAGACCAGTTTAATGACAAACCAACTGACCAGCAGGTGGTGATGCTAAATATGGAAATATTCCCTTTAACACTGAAATGGGTACATTTTATTCAAAAACCAAAAAGTACACACAGTTAAAAATTAAAAGTGCATTCAATCATTTATTCAAGCATTTACCCATAAAGACCCAAACATCCACTGCTGACCAAAAGTATCCACTGATGTAAACTGTTTAATACCTGTTGATCCATTAAACTTATCAATACATATAAATAATTGGTGTAAATACAGTTTGTCATCTTGTCATGGTCATTAGATATGACCCATTTAGATGTTCAGAGGCTCCGTAGTGAACATGGAAACACTGTTATCATCCACAACATGAATTCACCAGTAAAATCCATGGAGTTTGATCAATGACAGTGGATGGGCAGGCTTGTTTTTATGTTCACTTATTGATATATTTGCAGAAAAAAGTCATTTTTTCGTCAGTTTTTTTCTATTTTGATACAATAACCTTTGATTTAACTCTGAGCTTTTATGAACATCTACACGATCAGACAATTAAATGTAGGAAAACAGATGATTTTCACACGAAAAAATGCAAAATTCAGAAGATAATATTATACTAAATGGCGATAACTCACTTAGGAAAGATTAAATAGAGAGAAAAATTGATTTATTGATTTAGGGACTGCTACAAAAGCCACACTGGGTCCTTATGGGTTAACACACAGGTTTTTGTCCTCAATGTAGATAAAACCATATCTGATGTAATCGTCATACCTGAGTTTCACTAAATTTGGGTCTTCTTTTGTGCCGTGAAATGTCTGGTGTCAATTTACTTTTTTGCCATGTTTTGTGCATTACCGCCACCTACTGCTGAGGGGTGTGAATGGGTGGCACTCAGCTCCATAAAAGCTAAAGCACAGGACTGGTTTATTAATATATATATATATATATATATATATATTTTTTTTTTTTTTTTTTTTTTTTTTACCAAACAAAACCCC
>JAPQRP010000008.1:14747084-14758521 GCA_037367295.1 Apogon hyalosoma | reverse complement strand
TCCAGGGTGTACCCCGCCTTCGCCCTTAAGTAGCTGGGATAGGCTCCAGCGACCCCCATGACCCTAGTGAGGATAAATCGGGCTCAGAAAATGGATGGATGGATGGTTTGGGTTTTTTTTCGCACTATCTTTATGCATGTACACTTTATTCTTGCAATGTATTCTGTTGCTTCTTTGATCACTGAATTTCCCCATTGTGGGATCAATAAAGTCTAATCTAATCAAATAAAGGCAAACATATTAGGAGCTGTTACAGTGGTACTGAAGATTGATAACAGCAGCATTTGTAAAAACTTAATTTTGGTTACTAAAACTGGAAACCGATCAGCTGTGTCCTGTCCAACACCACTGCTGCCTGTCTGACTGGTGCAGCTGATAGAAGTGCTGCCGCTCACGCCTGATGTGACGACAGGGTTCTAAAGGATGGAGGGGGTGGGGGGTTGGGTGACAGACAGGAAGGAGAAACGAAGCAGAAGCCAGAGGCCTTAAAACACTTCTGGGAGAGAGAGAGAGGAGAAAGGCGAAGTCGAACAGAAAGGCAACTCTGATGAAACTGAACTAATGTGCCGTGACCACGAGAAAGGTGGCGGCGGGTGATGTGAATGTGTGTGTATGTGTACAGGACTCTGCTGCGTCTGTTACCACAGCAACTGGCGTCATCATTTGCTGCCTGATAAAGTGACTTAATGAATGCTTGATTTCCCAAGTAGGAAGCGTGAGAATATTCTCAGTTTGCGTTTTCAGGTCCCACGTGTGCTTGTGTTGGTTACATGTTTCTCCACTCAGGTGCTTATCTGGTGTTTTTCTCAGGGGGCGTTTATAGCACCTTGTGTTTTGCTAAGGAATGACTTAACAACTTGACATGATACATGGTTGTTGATGCTACCGCGAGGCTTGAATCCAAGATGCTCCGGACACAGCGCAGACTGAAATAAGTCGGTTCTAATGCCACGAAGAGCAAAACCTGTTGAGGAAACGTTTCATCTGCTGCTACGGGACATGAACCTCTTCAGCTTTGACGTTGTGGTTCTGACTCAAAACTGGTTTAAAACCTGACACAAACTTTACCTTTGGGTCCTCATTCCCAGCACTTTTTTGCTTTTTAGTGCAAAAGTACTTGTTATTAAAGTGCTTCCATTTTAAGCAACTTAACACTTTCACTCATACTTATCTCAGCTTTTAGTTTTTCATCTCTTTTGTCTATATGGCTTGAAATAAGTAGATTTTTAATGTTTGCAATAAACTGAAGGATGAAGTGCGGTACCCTCTTAAGCCCAGTTGCCCCTGCCATTCCATCTTTGTTGCCGTGGTAATACTATGCAACATTTTTAGCAATACACACATGCTATACATACACGTAACCAGAAGAAAGTCAGCTAAAAGCCCAACAAACCCAATTGTTGAAAAACAAAACCCAATCCAAACCACAAACACTTAAATGGGCAAGTATCTAAAACAAGCTAACAGTCTGAGACCAGTGTATGTCATGAATAATTTAATAAAACAGCAGACCTTTGAGACAAGCTTTGCAGCGCTATGCTAACACTAAGCAGCGCTAAGCTAACACTACGCAGATCCAACAGTACTAACTAAGTATTATTTCTCTACTCCTGAAACTCACTGAACGAAACAAAGAAGTGTCAAACTAAAGGTCGCATTATGAAGCGATAAATAAGAATTTTGTATTACCTTTGCTGTTTTCTGATCATAACTTGGTTTTGTATGACTGAAGCTTCTGCTGTTGGCTATGGCCCAGGTTTAACAGCTAAGAAAAATTATGGTTTACAAAAAAGAGCTTATGTCAAGTTGAAAATGTAAGGTTTTCTTAGGATAATGATTCTCCAAACACGAGATAATCTTATAAAATATGATGTATTGATTTCGATTAAACTACAAATTGTTAAGTCATACAAATGAGCTCAACCTATATTAAAGTAGCAGCAAAATGACTGAATATCATCATATTAGTAAAACGCAAAGAACAATTTCCATTCATTTTACTGATAAAACAATGTGAATGCTGAACTTGCAGTGGAAGATTTTCACACAGGAGTTTCAGTACTTCTGCTGAAGTGAATGATGTTATCCACCACTAAACTAAAATTTCTACTCTTTTTAATTTGACATAAAATTAATTCAAAAGTTATCTATAATTTCATGGGAAATGTGGAACACTGCCTGTTTGTATGCGATTACAAAATGAATAAAGCTTGTAAAACAAAACAAACCACTTGATGATATAGCGCTGAGTTCTGGGAAAGATTTTTCTGACATCCGATAGAAGATTATTTAGTTAATTAAAAAAAAAAAAAAAAAAAAGTGCTCGCACTAGAAACTCTAAACTTGACCTGAGGACATTTTCTAAAGTTACTGCAATTGTCTACACTTTCTGCCACTTTCAGAGACCCTTTCCCATCATTGTGAATGTAACTGAAAACCTATTTCACATGTTGTGTTGAAGTCTAATGCTCCCAATGTGGATTCAGAACAGGTTTTGATGAGGATGAGTGTTTGCTGCGGATGTATTATTTAGTTTCTTTATGTTTTTCTCTCTAAAGCCTTTACATCTAATGACCTGATTTGAGCATTTTCTTGGAGAAGATACCGCAGACTTTTTAACCACCATCTTCAAACCAGATCTCTTCAACTTACACTCACCCATATTGGATGAACGCAACATTCAAAGCATTTTCCTTAGTACTTCTAGAGATACAACGCGTGCAAATGTCCTAGTCTAACATTAGGGTTGTTGGTTTAGTAGACGATGTAACGACCACACACAGGCATTTCTCAGTCTCTGTATTAAGATCCAACCTGGATATATAGTAGTAGTATGTACAGAAGTAAAAACTAAAGTTTCAGGGAAAAAACAGCTTCAATAAACCAAAGTTGTATTTAGTGTAACCTCCCTTTGCACTTAACATGTCTTGAACCCTTTTCAGGCAATGTCAGATTCATGGCATTGATTTACTGATGTTTTACACCAGGCTGCTTCTTGTCATGGGATCAGGGGTCACACTAAACAGTCACTTTAACCTTTAAAACCCATTTAGTTCAGTTCTTTGTGAGTCTTTTAAAGCTTTGCACATATTTCCTGTATTTTCTTGTTGTATCTGAAGAAAAGAGAATGAAAAAAATATATATATACTCATTTCAACCCTGAAAAAACAACAAAGATAAAGGTGGCCAAAGACTTTTGGACGGTACTGTACATTTTTCATACTTTTTTTTGATAATGGACAACACCAGACTGGATTATTTGCTTCATGCTGGTTTCATTTCATACTTCTGTTACATTGACTTTAACACGCACATAATATTTTGTTTATTGGCTTTATTCTAAAAAAAAAAAGACAAAATACCTAATAAGCTGTTTACATGACTAATGAAAATGAATAGTCCCCTAATACTTCTGTTTACATGCAGCTGCAAACTCTGATTAAAAATAGTTTTTCACTGGAGGCAAATGTTCCACTGTGCGAACAAAGCCTCCCTCTTTTGTTCCTTCAAACAACTCTGGAAAAGGTTGTATTTTGATAATGTGGACTTTTCTTTGCATTCATCCATTTCTACTCCAGCTGGAGCATTCATATCCAAAGAATCCTCATAAAAAAGAATAATAATCAGTGTATCCAATGTTTTAATTAGAAAATGCTCCATTTGACAACATTTAAAAAGAGCCCCTTTTCCACCAGATTCCCAGGAACTTTTACCAGGAATTTAATTACCTGGATAAAAGAATTCCTGGTAATCTGTGTGATTGGCATTTCCATTGGACCTCAAAGTTCCTGAAAATTCATTAAAATGAGGCTCGGCTGTTTAGAATTTCTTTTAAGTGTATTCAGCAAATGCATTCAACGAAGTCCAGGCTCTTTTGAGCATATTGGCCGAGTTCAATCTTTAATGTATTTGGAAGGAAAGACGGATGATTATAATGCGTTTGTAGGAGCGGAGAGACAAATACACTCAAAAGAGTATATTCTGCAAATGTATGCGGTAGGAACACAGGGTTCCTACGGGTTTCTACAAATTAAATTTAAAACTTTTTAAGACCCTTTTAAGCCTACTTAGAACAGAATTTAATGAATATAAATTGTTGGGTTGGAACGGATGGAACTGAGTAGAATAATTTTACTTTCTTTGCAGCTTGGACATTTCCCAGACACATTAAACAGAATACAACCAGCAAGTTTATGGCAACCTAACTTAAGACCACCATATCAAATTTAATACCTTTAAAATATTTTTTAAGGTATGAAATGCAGATTGGGAAATTCAAAACTTTTAAAACTTTTTAAGACTCCACGGGAACCCTGCAAACACAGTGAAAGTTGTAGAAATAAAATACACAAGGTTACAGCCACACTGGCTGTAGAACTGCAAGTGTGCTCCACCAATCAGCATTCTTCAGCACACAGCCCTTCAAGGATTTCAGAGAATGTGAAACATCCTACTGCTCTACCGGGAACTTTTTTCAGGGAAAGTTTAGAGTTGCAGAAAATCTTTTTACCTGGATATTTTATATGGAAACATGGCAAGGTTTTTAAAAGTTCCTGGTAAAGTTCCTGCAGTGGAAAAGAGGCTATTGAGCTCAAACCCACCAGAGTGAAATTCCAACAACTTTATTAAAGATAAACTGACTTCATGATGACCTGACTTAAGATATTTCATGACCTAAATAAATCTGATTATTAGATTTTTCCAAAAGTTCCAAAAGTCAGAACAGAACTGGGAAAGAAAACTTTTAAATGTTCTGCTCCCACTGCCTGGAACAACTTACAGAAGGAGATTAAACTGAAGGGACCGGTCTGTTTAAACACATTCAAAGTAATTTTAAATGAATGGGAAAAGGATAAATCTGGATGTAGATGTTTTTCTGATTGACGGAATCGAGTTCAGCTTTGAGATGCTTGTAAGGAACACCGTTACATACTATTAGTTCCTTTAAAAATAATGGTAGTGTTTTAAATATATGTTCTTATTTTAGTGTTGTATGTATGGTATGTGACTTTTATTGTGTTTTATGTATATTTTTAGTGTGGATGTATGGCTGTGATGTCTATTTTGTGTAACTTCTGCTGCTGTCTTGGCTAGGACACTCTTGAAAAATAGATTTTTAATCTCAATGAGCTATTTTCTTGGTTAAATTAAGGTTATAAATAAATATCTAAAATAATTTTAGATTTTTCAAGGTGATGCATTAACCCGGCATCTGCGCGCTGCTCTTACCGTTGACGGTCAGGTGCACCCAGCTGCCGTTGTGGAAGGTGTCAAACTGCTGCTCCAACATCAGCACCTTACACTCGTACCAGCCCTGGTCGTCCGAACGCACATTCTCTATCCGCAGGGAGGACTTGCCGTGCAGACTGGCCCGGCCTGGCGGCGAGAGAGACAAAGATGAGGTGTCAGCAGGAAGGGACACGGAGAGGTGAGAAGGACGGGCGGATAGAATTTAATGAAGGAAATGGAGGGAAAGAGGTAAGAGGTGAACAAAGAGCAGAGAGAGAGGAGAAACACCAGATGAATGTTAAAGGGAAAATCAACTTTTAGACAGTTCAGATATAAATATGCAGGGTTCACAGGGTGCACTGTGATGTGTTAGTGTAGGTGTTAACATCTCAGTGCATCAAACCTGTTTCTAAACAAAGACACCGCTCGCTGTTAAAGCTCAACTCTGCATCTACATCAAAGTGGAGCTGCAGTTGTGTATGCACAGTGAAATCTGTCACTTAAACCCGGTGCTGTTGGGATGTCCTCATCTCCGTGTGTGTCTATTTTAGAGATGCACTGAGGCAAGGACAGGTCATTACTTCCTTTGAGGAGAGGGAAGTGGCCAACATGACAACAGAGGGCCCTCAGGGTTACGTGGAGTCACAATCCATCATAACAGATATTGGCTTTTGACTCTGCGAGTACGGAGTCAGGAGTAGCCGCATTTTACTTTTACAGATCAAAAGCTGAGGGGGGGGGGGGGGGGGGATTNNNGGGATTGATGATGTTGCTCCAGGCAATCTGGCAACTGGATCATAACAGATGGCGACTGGCAATAAGGTCTAAACAAAAGGCTTTCAGGGAGCACACGCCGGCTCAAAACCTCGGTATTATCAAAGCCCGGCTATCCCTCATTAATCCCTCACCCTGCCATATCCTTCCTACTTTGAGAGTATTCCACACTAATTTTCTGTGTTTGTCTTCTTGAGTCCCTTCAGCAGAACAACATGCCAGGTAAGTAAATGCATCAGCCTCACTGGCGGCTGTCTCTGAGAGTTAAGGAAGACAGTCAAAATGATGTTTGTTCCCTAGTCGGTGTGTGTTTGCGTGACTGTGTGTGTCCTGGTTAGGCTATTTATATATCAGATTATATTTGTCCAGCTTCCAACCATGTCTGCCTCTTCTCTCAGCTGACTGGAAGGAAATGAGAGAGGAGACACCATGAGTATCTGACTTAATGAGTGTGAGCTGCATATTAATTCTACTGTATACAGTACGTGGATCGTCTCTGTGACTGTGTTTGCTCATACAACGCCTGCCCTTTGGTTCCCCTCCCATTTCTCTGTGCCCAAGATTAAACAATTTGTCCAAACAGTTTACTGGATGTCCTTTTTTGACTTGATGTATTCAAGCATAAAACTAAATGAACAAGAAGCCATGCATGAGGGTGTCTGTGCAAACACACAGTGATACCCTAACCTCCGCTGTATGAAAGCAGAGCGGCACTCCTTTTCTCTTTTTCCACAGAATTACGGTCATGTAAATTGAGATAAAATGGAGAAAATTCATTTTATAATGGACTGAAAACACCAAAAATCCGTTGAGGCCATGCATTTATTGAATATACTTTGAAGAAGTGTTAAATTAATTGTTCAAAGTGGAGACGAACCCCAGTGTGCAACAAATTACCTCCTTTGTGTACAATTTTCTGCACTTTGCTCTTTGCATATTTATTAGTCGTATGTCATGGTGCATAAGCATTCCATCTTGTCTGTCAAAACGGCACTTGTACTGACTACGTAATTCCAGTGCAAACACATATTCACCCTCGTCATAAACACGCTGTTGTGGAAAAATCAATCATTTTCGTCAGTCATTCTGTCTTTGATATTAAAGTAAAATGCTGTTAATGTGAACTTAAACAGCTGTTTTTTGTTAATTTATAATTTACCGCTACTTATGCCCATTATTTTTCTTCACACAGGAAAAAGAAATATATTGCAAGCTCTACTTCCCCTGAATGTCAAAAATATCCCATACTGCACCACTGATAAAGATGTACATTGTATTTACTATCAGTTTCTGCTGTGGTCCCCATGCTTTGCCCTCCAAGGTCACATCAGTGGCTCTGCTTGCTGTTTACTAAAAGCTGGGGATATTTTTAATCACTTGACAACCAAAAACCATCAGGATACTCGTATTTTCAACTTTACTACCATTTTCTTATCAGTGACGTCAACTGTGCTTGACAGCTTGTGCTTAAGGAAATGTCAACAATCTATCAATTATTTCCAAAATGTGAACTCCTCGATAGTAGTTTTGATGAAGTGGTTACACTTAAACGGTTTTATCCACCACTAAAATGAATGTGTTGAAGCACATTAACTTCTTGTCATACCTGAGGTTCCATTTGATGCAGTGGCAGCTTCTGCATGTAGAAAGATGTCTACCATTTAATAGAAATGCGCCATCAAAGATAATACTGCATATCTTTTATTATCTTTCCACTCTACGTCCTCCTCTTCCATTCTATTCTCATTTATTTACTAACACAGTTTGAGGATTTTTAGACTGCTGACTATCTAAGAGGTCAGGGCAAAACAGTATCAAGATAAACTGATTTTAAACCATCAATATCAAAACATCAAATCATTATTCCTGTCTAGTTTAACCCCCACAGACCTAAACAGCCACTGATCTAAAATGTGAGGTAAATTCTGATCCACCAATTCTATTATTAAATGTAAATAACTGAGGTAAAATGGAGTTTCTCATCTTTTCATGGTCATCAGATTTAATGAGTCATCAATAAAACCCATGCAGTTTGATAAATGATAGTGCTTCTAGATATTTGTTTCATGTGCAGTCAATGATATATTTTGGAGAAAAAGTCACTTTTTCTTTAGTTTTCTATAATTTGATATAATAACCTTTGAACTTACTCTAAGCTTTTATGAATATTTATGTAATTAGTGAATCAATTATGGAAAAAAATCCCAGACAAATAAGCAAAAAGCACAGGATAATATTATAATAAATGGCAATAAATAATTTAATTTTGAGAAGATTCCACTTGGAGATTGCAACAGAAATTGCTCTAGATCTTTTGGAGTTAAAGACTTTCTGAAAGTTAAGAAACCAGATGTTCATTCCAAGTTTTGCATTTCTCACAAAAGATGTAACAGGACGTAAAGAATGAAAGACAACTTCATTTTGATTCTTAAACAAAGAACAGAATAATTTTCAAGATGAAACTGATGAAAAATACAGATTTGTGTCCCTTCTTTGTGGTTAAAATGAAAAAAATCTGAATAATCTTTAGATCTAAAGCCAGAACAGTCAGAACTATTATAATAAAATGTTTGTTCAACATCACTATATAAAAAGCTTTTGCTACTGGCAAAAAAGAAGTGATTTTAACTGAGAATGTGGGCAATGTGAACATCACAAACAAAACAAAAAAAAGTATTCATTGATATTTATCATGATAATGCCCTTTCTTCTACATGACTGTCTTAGGTTTGTTTGCATGAGTATTGAACATAAGATGAGCGATTAACAACAGACAAAAGCAAACCATGTCTTTTCACCCAGTGTCTCTATAAATGTTACGCTGGCTGAGCTTTCCTTCTGCCTGGTGTAAAACAGGTTTTCATTTACTGTTCACAAAGTGCTGCAGACCACAGATGCACAGGACATCAGACCAGACTGACGACAATATGGCAGCAGTTTACAATGATCCTCAGTGTGCGACACTCGGTCCATCTAGAACAGAGAATAAAGCTGCTGTCCAGCTGGTTTTCTCAGATCTGGGCAGGGTATAGTCTCATCAAAACTGTCTTTGTGCAGTCTTTTGGAGTTGAAGCCCGGGTGATGCCATCAACATGCAATCCAGCCCTTCAGATTATTTCTGTGAAAATGATGTCAATGGTACAGTGGCATTCAGAGCTACAGAACTCATATTCTGACCTTTAAGGGGAGCTGCAGGGCTGCACTGGGATGTTGTGGGCAAAAAATATCCGGTTTTCAGTTTTAACTTTCCAAAATAGAGGTGACAGAGGCACCCGATGAAAGAGTCTCTGTCACAGTTTTTACATTAAACAGGAAGTGGTACATCCAGTCGCTCACAGTGCATTTTAGTTAAGATATGAGCGTCATTTTCAATCAGGGTTTCAAAGCTTTTCGGTTCACTTCTATGATACAGCGAGTGTTGCATCATGGGTATTCCAGTAACTAAGCCAGTGGGTTTATTTCAGTCTGTTTGTTGTGATTTCTTTACGTTTCCAGTTACTTCACTTTAACCTGCAAAGGTTTGTGCAAAGGTTTTTGGCGCTGCTGTAACGTCAAGGTGTCGGAAAACGCCTGTGAGCCTGGGTCCTGGCATGTTGGTCATGTCCTAGTTTACATATCCAAGTTAAAGACATAGACTCATAGACTCATAGACACATTTTATGTTATGTTGTTATATGTTCTATTTATGGTCTTTATCATGTGTGAAAGAAAGGAGGAAAAATGGAAGGAAGGAAGGAAGGAAGGAAGGAAGGAAAGTATGGAAAGTATGGAAAGAAGGAAATAAGAAAGGATGGAAAAACAGAAAGGAAAGATGGGAAAAATAGAAAGGAAGGAAAATGACAAACAGAAAGGACAAAAAGAAAGAAAGAAAGAAAGAAAGAAAGAAAGAAAGAAAGAAAGAAAGAAAGAAAGAAAGAAAGAAAGAAAGAAAACACTGGATGGATAACTGTTTGAAAAAGTATACAAGTCTTACCAGTTCCATTGTTAACAGTGGGCTATTCTCTGTTGTATTTTATATTATATAATAGTATTATTGGCTCATTTAGAGACGTTCATCCGAACATGAAGCTTCCAATATTCACTGTTGACTATATGCAGAGCTCAAGTGCTCAGAAGAAGGCATTCAATTCCCAGAAGCTAAATACATACAGAAATGTCCCTTTTAGTTGTTGAAAAAGGCCAAGTCTTCATTTGTGGAGAACAGTGTGTCACTGAACCCTGCAGAGAAGTGTCCATGTTTACGCTTTTATTTGCCCACATTTCACTGATGGAATGGAGCAAAAATGCAAGCAATGGGAAGGAAGTCAATATAGGTAGAAATTTCATTTAATACGGAGAAATTAAACATTTCTCAAAGCATCATGAGGAGTTGTAAAGTTAATCTGGGAAAAAGTACGAAGTAACTGAAGAAGTCACAGAAGGTCGTTAGTATCGTTTAACGGAACATCCTGCTGCTCATTCAGAACTCATTCTTATCTGCTTTCAGTAGCAATTATGTTAGTCTCACATACACAACACAGTGTGTGCAAACTTCATGAAACTCGCATATCGGTACATTGCACAACAGCAAATTAAACAGAGCAAAACCCCACAGCATCAATTACTCATTTCAAACAGTTTCCAGTGATTCAGGAACATGTACTGATCTGAAATAACAGGACAAGATGTGCCAACTGTTTGTGCCTAATGGAGGCATCAACCTGAGGACAACATCCCATCGGCTTTAGACAACAGACCGTGATGTTCTGTACGACGACGCGCCCAAAAATGTAATTTGTGCGTTAACACAGTTGCAAGTCAACTTCATGGGTTAATTAAAGTCATGGATGTGCTGCTTTACTAGAACTGGAGGCTGAAATGCAACATGGCAGCTGTTCCTTCCAATGAAGTGCAAATGTTTCTGTTATGCCGCTCAGTGTACACATGGACTAGTGTCTAAAATGAACATCACAAAGTGCTTTTTCTGAATATTCCGGAGGTTTAACAAACATGCCAATTTCTCGAACAGCTCATTGTACACTGATTAATATCCAACTGTTTGCAAATGCAGTGTTTGGAATTTTTTTAATGCAGTACCATGAGTAACCACTAGGGAAACTGACAAAATGCTGAGCAGCAGTAACATATTCTATTCTCTACGTACTTTCATAATTAAGAGTCAATATTATCAGAGTAGTTGCAGCTGATCTAATTTAGTTTTGAAGTGTGCAGAACCTATGGGGAGCAGCCATTGTCGGCCTGAAGTGATGCACCAGTGTTGACTACGGAGAATTGAGTGCAAGTAAACAAGCAGCAGTCAGTGAGCAAGATTGAGTGGAAAGTATGTTTACTCTAGTTTGTGCAGCTGCAAGCTTTGCACTAAACCACTGTCCTATGTGTGTGTGTGTGTGTGTGTGGGGGGGGGGGGGGGGGGGGTCCAAAATAAAAAAAAAAA
>JAPQRP010000008.1:14724114-14746523 GCA_037367295.1 Apogon hyalosoma | reverse complement strand
ATGACAAACTGCATTTTACACCAATTATTTACATGTATTAATAGGATTAGTGGATCAACAGGTATTAAACAGTTTAGCTCAGTAGATGGTTTTAGTCGCCAGTGGATGTTTGGGTCTTTATGGGTTAAGATGGTAATGCAGTGTGCCTTGCTGTCTTGAATGTGCCGTAACCTTTAGGTGCTTTACACTGTATAATTAATGGTTAAATTATAGCAGATATACTCTCTACTTGTTCAGAAATTGCCATTCTAGATAACCTGTAACTGATGACAGATGACTGAGTAGAATTTTATCTCAAATGACATTATGCAGAAACAGTGATAAAGTATCAAAGGCAGCAAAAACACATCCCTCTAACACACTTCAATCAAAGCAATAATTACAACACGAGTCCAGCTGTGCCTCCAATCTTGTTCTTTTCATCCAGTGAGTCCAGTTTTGTCTCTTCTATTGACTCTGTCACCCAGCTCTGCTTGTCGTGACTGGCATTAACTCTGATACCACAGGAGGACTGGCCTGGGGTTGAAATTTCCAGCTTTGAGTGAGGCTGCCTCTGATGCTTTGGGGTCACTTTTCACCACCACAGCGGCACGATGCGATGTAATAACAGCAGCTGTACTAGGCCTGAGTGTTCATGGTAAATGAACACCAAGAGGAGAGAGGTGTTGAGTATGTAAGGATGCATCTTGATTCATATGCCCTGTCCAAACTAATGTAGATACTTTTTTCCAGGTCTTTTTTTTTCTCTGGACATGTTACAAGATAGCTACAAAAATAACTGAAAACACTCAAAAAGATTTCCACTGACTGGACTGGCACGCCTGTTTTAAGAAGGCTGACTGCTTCTTAAATCACTGTTTTATCACTGTATTATATTTAATGGATCGTTCATCTTCTGTGCTTTGCTTTTTCTCCTCCCTACCTATTGGGGGAGCTCTAATCTGTCTCCTAGTTATTGTCTGATTGGATAGAGGCTGATAGTGTTAGCTTATAAAAAAAAAAGGACATAGCTGGGTGTTCACCTCTCTCACCACGACAACAACCATGAAGCCAGTGTAGAAGTCTGTAGAATAAAATTAGTCCTTCGCCCATCTGTAAAAATTTGCCTGTCTAGAAATTCAGCAGTGCATTTTAATTTGTTATGCTTTTTCTTTGTTAGGTAAGTGGTTTCAATCTAATCCTGAAGCTATAAAAATTAAATACTTCTAAAAAAAAAAAAATTGATTAACTCGTGAGGAGCTAGTCTTCTTTGGGAATGGGGAAAGAAGAGTCTGGTTCCCTTAATCCAGGTGCAACAGTTGTTTCCCCTTCAATGTGAGAACGAAGGAGGTCACTCAGAGATAGCACCTCAAGTGCATGAGGAAAACTTCCATATGTATCTGAGGATAATAACCCCATACTGGAAACTGTTCCACCACCTGCTGATTCAACTAAAAGGATTATTTCTGGAGGTTTTTAAATACTGGACGCAGGAGATGTGGAGGCTTTTGTGTGAAGTGGTGCACCAGCATCAAGTTAAACTGTACTTGACATTATTGTTGCTGTTGCAATGCTTATAGATACACATGCCTTACGCAAAGCAACAGTGGGCACACATGAATCTCTGATGGCACAGTTCACCACTTTCCCAGTATAATTGCTAAAAATGTACACTTTTTTGGACTTAAAATAGGGTTTACCTGTGGACAAGAGGCTAAAACTTAGAGAAAACGATCCAAAATGTTCCTATTAGTGTGGATTAGTGTGGGTAGTAGACGATCTATACGAGTTACCTTGGTGATTGGATAACATGGCGAACGGTGGGGAATCCCTACTCACAACCCACCTCATGTGACTGAATCTAGTTATTATCTTCCTACCATTTAGGCAGGAACTGTGGTTCATCCATTATTATGAGCTTCACTCAGTCGCTGTGAAGAATTAGCATTTTTTCTTTGTGGAACTGCTGTTGTATGTGAGGGTTTATATCTTCCAGAGTATCAAGAGTTTTTCTAACCTTTATAAAACTCGCAGCAGCACCAAAGCCAAATGAAAAGCGAGTTCTCGACAACATTACACATTTACATTTTTGGTTGTACTAAATCCCAGTTCAGATCCACTTTCCATGTTATTTTGTGATTATTATTTTTATGGCACACAAGAATGGCTTCAACTGCAGCCCATAAGTACTCCAGAAACCTCGGGAAAACCCCGGTGGGCATCTGATACGATACTAATTTTGGTTGAAGACATTTGAGTGGCTGCAATATTCATGTGCAGATGAAGATGATAAATTAAATCCAAGTACTTCCCTCCTTCTTTAGTTTTTTTGACATTATAATAATGCGTGTGGCCCTTCCTTACAATGGAAAAAGGATGGATGTGATCAATGTTTTCTGAAGTTTTTGGATGGGGAATTTGATGTTAACAGCTGAGCCACTGCCACTGTGCATTAAACTGTAATTAATGTCTAACCAACATCAGCTTGTCTCAGTTTGTCTGGAATAAACTTCATTCACATCCATATATCATAAGAGAGGGAAGCACATTTATCACCTGCAGGAAATGTCTGCCACAGTAAGTCATCCTAAATGTCAAAATTTTTTTGATGACTTTTAGAGATATGCTTTTCTTTTGCCTTCTGCCTCATCTCCCTGCACTAAACGCAAAACATAAACTTCACATCATCACAAGAGCACGTGAAAATCTCCCATAATGCACTTTTTATGGAAGACTTGGTGTAGGTTGTTTATGGTGGTTTCTTGTTGCTGCTGTCAGACTAACTCTGCATTTTGTCATCATTTTGGGGCAATATTGTTGCAATATTTAGACAATAACTGATGAAGTAAACACCTTTTCCTAAGTGTAGATACAGTCAGGTCTATATTTATTTGGACAGTGACACAAATGTCATCATTTTGCCACCACAGTTGGATCGGAAATGAACCAATCCAGATGTGATTGGAGTGTCGACTTTGAGCTTTAACTCAAGGGCTTTAACAAAAATATTGCATTAACCATTGAGGTATTACAACCAATTTTACCCGTCCATTCTCAGTGGTTTAAAAGTAATTGGACAAACTCAGTTCGAAATGTGATTGTTGTTAATACTTTGCCGTTTCTGTCACTGAACGCTGTTTCCTCCTGAAGATGCTTTTCCAGGCCTTGACCAGAGCTGCCGTCAGTTACAGCTGTTTATGGGTCCGCGTGCCCTCAGTTTAGGTTTCAGTAACTAAAAAGCTGCTCTATTGGGTTGAGATCTACATTACTACAAACTGAAGTGCCAAGCAGACCGCACATAATTTACATTCATGCAATGTAAATGAGGGAATAAGCCTTGTTGTAAAAAACATCTAATACACATAAGACCAGCACAAATTGCTACATACAGTTGCAGTTAAATTATTATCAAATTATTGCACAATGAAAACTAGTGTCACAATGAAAATTCTTTCAAACTTCCTCCAAATCTTTCTGGAATATTACTGAATATCAATATCTCCACACTGCTGAATTAAAGTGTAATAACGCCAGGCACTAAATCATCAATCATATGCCTGTTATCTCCTAGTTTCAAGCTCTTAAATATGAAAGGCAAAGATGTAGACTAGACTGCTGTATTACATACCCATATATTCTTATTGTTTCTCAGCGTAACAGTTGCAGAAACACAACAATAATGACCATCAGATCCTGACTGATCTGGTCTGAATGAAGTTACAGCTGCTGCTCGGTTTCTTTTGGACATCAGAGACGCCAACCATAAAGCCAACTGTGACAACAAACAGAACAGCAGCACTAATGTTTATGCCAAATCCCAGACATATTCAGTGACACATGATGTTATTTTAATAGTCAGACATTAAATTACATTAACAAGCCTTTTTTCTACATTACACAGACTATGACCCTAATTTGTTCCTTCTGAGATTCATACTTAACTCTAAAACTGTGTAAATTTGACACTGGTGTTCAGAAGCTGGATCAGTCATCATTTCATCAGTCAATATTTATTTGTGTTCCTCACGTAACCACACAATGCACAAACTCTGCAGGTTAAGATGGACTATGCTAACTAAAGAAGTCTAAGAATCGCTTACTCAGATGATGTTAAAGCTAGGAGCTCATGACGCAACAATCTTTAAAATACACTAATTACACTGATACAAATGGCAAGTGAATAGGAAAGTTTGGGCATTGCTGTTATTGAATGACAATCTGTGCTATCGCTCTCAAATTAAGATTGATTACATCTGAGACTGCAAGATCACTCTGTCCTTAGATAATATCAAGAAGGTCCATTGCAACCAAATTCTTAGAGTTAACTTGCATTTTTAACTCATGTGTGAAATGGCCACTGTATTATAGGTTTTGAGGATTTTATATTTGTTGTTTTCATTTGTTTGCTGTTTCTATCAATATACATGTGCAGATATTATGGTAAAACCAATCCAAAACCTTCCTCCATCCTCCACTTTTTAGATTTCAAGGCCAAGTGCAGTGCTAATAAGAGAGAAAAGGTCTATTTGTTTTTTTTTTTAACAGTGTATCATAGTACAATCCCTTTACTCTGTCCATTCATTTCCACTTTCATCTTCCATCTCTTTGGCCCTCTTCCGGCCTGGTTATCGCTCCATGTCCATCTCTTCCACTGAACACTTTTTATTAAACAGTAACATTGTTTATCTGCCTCAGTTGCTCTCACGGATGTTTTCCTCTACTTCCTGTCTCAAAAATAAGACAATGGCTTGTTTGAGACCAGGGGCAGATGGGTAACTAGGGAATGGGACTCCAGTGGTTGGCACAACTCACTGACCCTCGACATCGTCCCAATCTAAAGAGGGTACAATGTACGCCTCTATTATCTCAGCAGCTTTGACCATAACTTCTGACCTCTTTCCATGATGGAACACTGCTGTCACGTGGATTCACAGCAGGAGTTTAATATCATTATTCATTTGGCTATAGCTGAACGAAGGCACACTTTAACACTTTGTTGCTTGGTTCAGATGTACAGCTGTATTAAGTCATATTGCTCTACATTAACTACTAAAAAGCTTATATATTATCCATGAAAATCGGTTAAATGTAAGGGATATATTTACAGCCACATCCTATATGTCAAAGTTTAAAGGTTTTAACTCACCACAACCCAGAAAGTAACGTTATATCTATACGTAGTATTCCTACATTCAACTGGAAATTCTGACTTTGTTTGGATGATTACAAACAGATCTTTAGTGCAGCTAATAACAAAACAAACCATTCAGAAAATAAATGTGATTTGTGGTTTTGCTGTGTCTCTTTCCTGTCTAAAAACAGAACTAAGCTAACAGAGCTATAATGTAAACTATCAGCTGATGCAGCATGTGAAGATTATAAAACAGTGTTATTTTGAGTGACTGTCAAAATAAGCAGCAATGAGTTTTATGTTGAAGAAGAAAACTTGATGATACCATAATACAGATAAATGTAAACAATTTATACTTTATTCAGTGAGTGATACAGTCTGTGGACACGTAGTGTTCATTCTCTGGCAGTTTTGGTCCTAAGTGTGTTCTGGTACCAGACTTCCCCCTACTGTTGAGAATTTGGGATATCAATCACACATTTGACCTCTTTAAGAAGAGGTAAAAAAAAAAAAAAAAAGGAGGAAGTCCTGCAATGACAAATTACACTGAGATTGCATAAACATACAAATGCAACTTTTCATTCTGCCGAGTGGGTTTTCACCATGATATGAAAATATTCAGTTCCCACAATGGATGGTGTGATTCCTATCTTCAGGGAATTGGTGTTACATCCATAACTGGCTGCTCTCTTTTTGTGGTCAGACTTGTGTAACTCAAACCAAAGCTTCCTAAACTCAGCAGCCGTTCCTGTCAGGTGCTTGTGCTCTGCGATCTAATCAATGAAGACAGAGTGTGTAAGGATGCAGAAAAGATTACACAAAGCGTCTGTATTTTTGCCACAATCTCTTAGTCTGTCAGACTATTTTTCTTCCTGTTGTGGTAGGTGGACGAGCTGGAAAGGGCACTTTTAAAAGAAACGTTTTGCCTTTATCTGATCAAGATTTCAGCCAATTCATCAAAAGTGCTGAACCTAATATATCACAGTCAAAGCAAATGATTACTACAGTAACCTTTATTTTTAAGATTTTCAATATTAACAACCATATTACATATTAAGTAATTGATTTTGCTTCTCTTGGATCTGAACATTCTGCAGAAAGAAGTGGTTATCGATTATAGATCGCTGAAATTACCTATTGTAACTTTCAAGAACAGAACTTTTATTTCAATTTCTATCAACTTCTCAGAAAACAAAGAGCAAGATCCACAAAAGGCTTAAATGGCTTGGCTTCAAGGGGCCCAAAGATATTGTATGTAATGCACAAACCACCCACAAAGGGTTGAATTTACTGCAAACTGCAGTGCCAAGCAGACAGCACATAATTTACATCCATGCAATGTAAATGAGGGAGTAAGCCTTGTTGTAAAAAGCATCTAATACACATAAGACCAGCACAAATTGCTACAGTTGCAGTTAAAATTATTATTAAATTATTGCATGACGAAAACTGGTGTCACATTGAAAACTCTTTCAAACTTTCTACAAATCTTCCTGTAATATTACTGAATATCAATATCTGCACATTGCTGAATTAAAGTGTAATAATGCAAGGTATCGCTGAGCTTCAAGCTCTTAAATATAAAAGGCAAAGATGTAGACTAGACTGCTGTATTACATATCCATATATTATTATTATTATTATTATTATTATTATTATTATTATTATTATTATTATTATTATTATTATTATCATTGTTATTATTATCATTATTATTATTATTATTATTATTATTATTATTATTATTATTATTATTATTATTATTCACAATGAAAAGGAAAGACCACCGAGCAGTAACTACAGAAAGGTAGCTACATTTACAAATATATAGTTTATATACTTAGTCTATTGGATGTCGATTGAAAAAAATAATGGTATCGGCACATGATGAATGCATGAAAATGGTCAATATTGGATTCAATACTGGACCAGTCCAATAATTAGTCAAATTCTACCTCATAGCTGTTCAGTAAAGATGTTTATGCTCACAATACCAGTAAATGTACTACGGAGGAGGCAGCCACTCTTTCCACCTCAGTTTATTTATGTACGGTGCTCAAGGTGAAGTTCGCAGCAAAGGTGAAAGGGATACTGGTTCACCATGTTACATAAAATTTCAGTAATTAATAATGAAACCAACATTTCATTATCACAATTACTGTTCTGCAAAAAACAGACGCAAATAACTGCCCAAAAATAATCCAATAAAATCATTCCATTTTGTTCTTAAATTGCTGCTGTTGTTGTTTATAACTCTGTCTCAGTAATAACATGCAAAGTACAGTAAGTTTCCACAGGTTCCACTAAATATTTGGGTAAATTTGCATGTGCACACTGTGGACAATTATGTATTATTCTGTATTTAATTTGCAATGACAAAATGACAGAATGAGAGGATGATAAAAGCTCTCCAAATCAAGCACATACCAGAAAGGGGGGATTATTTCTGCAATGTAATGATCAGAGGAAAGGAATTCAAGAGCAGAGCAGGGGAAAATCCCTTTCACCTTTGCTACAAACTTCACCTTGAGCACCGTACATAAATAAACTGAGGTGGAAAGAGTGGCTGCCTCCGTAGGAAATGTCATCTCATTAAAGCTGTCAACATTAGTTAGTAAACATATTTATTACTGTGTCCATTAGTAAGCACGCCGCTGATCCGACCCAGTACCATCAGAGAAAAGGCGACGGTTTACTGTGTAGACTAAATACAAGTACTTTTACTGATGGGAAAACTCTGCACAAGACTAAAAAATAGTAGCATCAATACTGTCAGCTACTGATATATACTCTGATGATCTGATATTTGCAGTATTATTGACCCAAAAAAGAGACAAATCTGATAAGGATTTGGGGGAGGGGGGGGGGTAACCTAAGATTTTATAAGATAATCCTCAATCCAATTTAAGATCCACACTGGCAGAAAAACTGCAAAGTATGTGAGGGAAAATAGGATCCCTTCAAAAACTTATAAAATAAATAATGCAGTACACGAGATGTAGCAGGTTTAGCAGTAAATGTTCTGTTTCTGAACTGGCACCGTTGTAAAGTTTCATTAATAGGAATAAGTTGAAGAGGAAGAAGAACAAGAAAAAGAAGAACAAGAAGAGCAAGAAGAAGAGGAAGAAGAGCAAGAACAAGAAGAGCAAGAACAGGGAGAAGAACACGAAGAAGAACAAGAGCAAGAACACGAAGAAGAACAAAAAGAACAAGAAGAAGAGCAAGAAGAACAGGAAGAAGAGGAAGAAAAAGGACAAGAGCAAGAACAGGAAGAACAAGAAGAAGAGCAAGAGGAAGAAGTGGAACAAAAAAGAAAAGAAAGAGAAGGACAAGGGGGAGAAGAAAACATTTAAAAGTGAAACTTAAATTAACACAACTTTATTCATTTCTAATCAGTCATCTCGAATTAAATCAGTTACTTTAAGAACTGTAAAAATTAAAGGCGCTTTCTCATCAAAGTCTGAATAAGTTCTCATCCACGGTTTATGACCCTTATTCGTATCTGTAACCTAGTCCAGTTAGTTTTAAGAGTCGACTGCATCCTTCTGTCATCATCTGCACATTCCTCCAACTACAGACGACAGCGGGTCATTTAGTTCATTGATCTTTTCATTCTTCCTTCTTTGTTGTGGCCTTTTATACTTTCCAGTGATGCCTCAGAAAGTCTAATTAATCTAAAAAGTTCAGACTTCCTACAATGCGTGGATGTGATGGCGGTCTTACCTGCGTACTCCGGGTCCACATGAGGAGGGTAAAAGCGGAAGTTGATGAAGAAGGGGATGGGCATTCCATACTTGAACCACTCCACCACGTAGGGCTGGCCGTTCAGGGGGCGGGACACGTCGCATCCCAGGATGACATTCTCTCCTGCACGTGCCGTAATGAACTGGGGCTCCTCTCGCACTCCGTGGGCACCTGAACGGACAGAAGGCGTGGGTCAGCCTGGGTCGGAACCACACGGACCTCAACTCAGATCTTTATGTGAAGGAAGATTTATGTTTCATGGTTAGAGCTGCCCATGACAAATCGCAATTAGCATTAGCATTATTACCTTTTCCAATTGTTTCCTGTGTTTAGCATTTATTGGCCCTTTCACCGTCCCGTTTCTGAGCCTCCTCCTGATTGGTCGGAGGTGCTGCTTCCGTCCACTGCTGATTGGCTCTTTAAAATGACTGGGATTTCTACATCATCCCACTCTAAACCATTGTGTTTATTTGTGTTTCTGAACTTGAGTCATGTGCTGTAAGACTCCATATATTTAACTTATAGAATATAGATTAACTACTACAGTACTTTTACATAGCACTAGTAGAGGTGAAGTACCTTTCTATTTGCACTGTTTTTCTCCTGTTCTGTTTCAGTAAATGTACTTTAACTTGGTTATTTTCATTTAGGTTTAGCTGCTTCTTCAGAGAAGATAGTTCTGTTGTTTTAGCCTGGTTTACCTTAAAGCAACTAATGTCTTTTTGGTCATTTGTTTCACCTTGCAGATAATAAATTGCACATTTACTGAGATTCACATGCTTCCAAGGTTTGGTTTAGGGACTAAGATGCAAAAACCTTTTACACATTTATGTCGACGAAGCGTAACAAGCCACAGAACAATGCAAAAGGAAGTGAGAGCAGGAAGACAAGGGAATTACATACAGGCAAATTGGTTTCTCTATTTGTACAAAACAAGCCGTGTCAGACCTACCATTTCCAGTTGCACTTATTTTACTTCAAACATATGGAACAGAACAATTGCTAGTCTGTTCTTCAGTGACACTGGAAATAAGCCACTCGCTCAACAGCACTTGACAGCAGTCTGTCAACTTCTCAAATAGTCTTGTACTTTTTCATTCCATTCCTGACGTTCCTTATCAACATTCCTCATCCGTAATCATTAAGCTGTCAAACGTTGTGATTGCACTGTCACATCAGTCGACTGGTGTTAAACAACTTCAGCTAATTCCTCTAGTTTAACCCAAACGCCACACTCGAGATGGTTCCGATGAGAAAACAACGGACCCAAAAAAAAAAAAAAAAAAAAAAAAGGGTGTAAAGAAATCACCGTCTAACCCAGCGAGTGAGTGTTTACGTGTGATAAGGCAAACATGTGCTAAGCTACAAGTTCCATCATTCAGGTTGGCAGTGGCTGCCAGAGACAAATTCAATACCGAGCCAAGGCCAGTGGGTTGGGAGGAGGAAGATTAACGGCCGCCGTGTGTGACATGAATGTGATTCATCTTGACAGAATCTTTTTCATCTTATTCGTCTGACAGCATGTGGGCAGATAAAAACTTTAAAAGAGAGGTAATGTAGCGGTAATGATGTTCAACAGCACCTTGGACCGTTAACGCTTTGGAAAAAGGATTCACTGGTAGCTTCGCTGATGGAGCTGTGTGTCTGGGATAGCTGCTGGACAGTGGCATCGATTCCGGGCTAATTACTATGTAGCCTGGCTTTATGAGCGGAAACCCGGTGTGGTAGCATTTTACCAGTCGATAACAGCTAATCAGATGTACTCGCTGCTCGTCCCTCTGCGGCCTGTAAGGAAGCTGGCAGTCAGGGAGGTTCTTCAGCGCTGACACAACGGCCTACAGACGGCCATCGACTCATTAGTGAGCGCAAACAACAGAAGGCAATGCATCAAGTTGTGAGCGCAATAAACCGACGGGAGGGGACTTCATTTATAATTAAAAATATCTAAAAAAAAGAGGGAGCAGGAGTGAGGGTTTCTGTAGAAATGAGTAGCTGAAATATGAGTCTGTGAAAACACGTTCGGATAAATTACCCCTGTTCTGAGTCCAACTCCAGCTTCGATGTGGATCTGAAAAGAGGAGTCAGAAAGAGGCTGAGAGACGCTGAGGTGCCAAATAATTAGAGACTTCAGTATTGATAAGTTCCAACAGTACTGAGGACAGAGAAATAGAAGACAGATTCCCTATGTACAGTCGCAGAAAAAATTATTAGACCACCCTTATTTTCTTCAATTTCTTGTTCATTTTAATGCCTGGTACAACTAAATGTACATTTGTTTGGACAAATATAATGATAACAACAAAAATAGCTCATAGTAGTTTAATTTCAGAGCTGATATCTATCCATTTTCCATGCTTTTCTTGATAATAACCAAAATCACTTCAGTTCTTTCATCAATATCTATGACATTGTACTGACAAAATCAGTACTTTTAGGCTTTCCCTGTTTTCTTTTCTGTCTTAGTCACATAATACACACAGGAGTTAGTACTTGATTGCATAACCACTGTTTTTGATGACTTTTGATGATCTAATATTTTTTCCACGACTGCATTACAGCAGCATAACAGCTGTCTTGCAAACTTTTCTCACTAATGCCATTTCTCGAGAAGACGTTCATCTGTCCAGATAAGAATACCGTTAAAATACAGTATTGATAAGCAGTTAAAAAGAGCAGCAGTATCGGATAAAATCTTAACAATTCTTATGTCCCAGTGGGAATATTTGAGAAACTGTCTAGTTCAGGAACATCAGAAAATCACAAGACACTTCAACAGAGGCTCTGAAAGAGTCTGATTGTGTTTTTTCCTTGGGTTTCTTTCTGGTTTACCAGCTAAAAAACAATATGAGGAGATATGCACTAACATCAGTATCAGCATATCAGGTCTAGATAAGCTTTTCCTTCAAGCAAGTGAAGCCCTGAAGCGATATTCAAACCAACCAGATTCACACAGTGATAACACTAATTCTGCATCCGCCTCAACTACCAAGCCAGCTGTGTTACTGTGTGACTCTTGTGTTTTTAGCTCAGATCCAAACTGGTAAACAAGTCCATAAAGGCAGCGGTAAAAGATGTTTAACTGTTAATGGCAAACACATTCACTCTACTGAAGATAAATTAAGATTTTAGAAGTAGTCCAGGAGGAATATACAGTACTGTGCAAAAGTTTTATTCCACCTTTACCTGTTGATTTTTTGGGGTTGAAATGAGTAAAAATATTTATTTCTCATTGTCTTTTCTTCACATATAATAAGAAAATACAGGAAATATGTGCACAGCCTTAAAAAAAATTTAAAAAAATTAAAATATATACTACGCTTCAACTTGCCCGGACACAGTCGCAGTCAGAAAACCGGACTGAACAGAGAATGGCCCTGCTAAAACATCTCCTAGAGAAAAATGTCTCCATTTTGAATGTCTGGGGTCGCCACAAATTTGTGATGTTAAAATGGGGTCACGAGCCAAAAAAGGATGGGAACCTCTGACTTTGACAATCCATCTAAAAAAAGACCAAGGGGGAAATTACTGGAGGAGATGGGTTTGTTTTTACTGTATTTAGTTAGTATTTTTTCTTTTCTTTACCGGCTTATCTTTGATGCTACATATCACTGGAAAAAAAAATGTTGTCGCTTTGTTTGTTTGGCATATAAAAGCGATGAAGAAGAATGGAGGGCAGTGGTATTAACCCTTTAGGCGCTGACGTGTCATTGGTGAGCATTCTGGATGTATGCATCAAAACATGCTGACAGAATAGACCTTGCACTTTCTGTAGACATCTGAGCATGCTCAGTGCACCCCGTCTTGCCTGTGTAATGGGGGCAAAACACAGAGCAGTGAGTGAAACTGACTCACTATAAAAATAGATGGTTTGTTTAGTTTTTGACATTGTTCTGTCTTTTTTTTTTCAACTGTTGTTTGCAGTATTGTCGTGACTTTTTTTTTTTACTGTGTTTTTACCAAGTTTTGACCATGTAAATGCTTTTTGGAGTTAAACTAAAAAGCAGCTGGATTGATTTAGAAAAAAGGAGCCCCAAAACAAAAACTAAATACCAGTTATTCTTTAGTGTGTTCCAGTTCACAGTTCATGTTCAACATCCTAAATCTCTTATTGATGCACATGCTGAATGCTTTATTTAGTAAAAACCTGCAAAACCTCAGTTCCTTTCTTTGTCTTTTTCTGTTATTCCACTCTGTTTTGACCTTAAAACACACAGTAAAGCACTGAAAAAAAGGAACACAAGCACATACTCACAGTAGTTTTTATGACACTGAAAGACACAAATTCACAGCAGCACGTTTGAAATAATTGACATAATTTATTTCAATAACTGAAATAATGTACCAGGAGTTAAAAGGATTTACTGAAAAAGCAAACTTAAATCCTTAAGTGAAGTCATGAAATGGATGACATGATCAAATTTTTTTTCTGCAAAGGGTGAGTCCTGACATCAAAACCAGAGATTAATGTCAATGAATTCAAGCAAAAAGCAGATTTTACTAATCCCGAGAGGATGCACATGAAATGCAGACATGGGGGTTAATTTCTAAACCCTCCGAGGTCCACAGGCCTTAAAACGTTGGTTCTGAATAGAGCGATACCTTCAGGATACCTTACGGAAATGATTTGTCAGACTCCAACTGAAGGACGAGTGGGTCGCACATGGTTGATTAGAGGGTGCAGATACTGATATTGATTTTTTTTTTTTTTTTTTTTACACAAAGCTCTTGACGTAGAGTGAATCGACACATTTACATCAGCGAAACAGCTTCAGAAAAGGAAGAGCCATGTTGAGTCTTTTTCACCTATAAAATTCAGAAGTCGAAAGTAACCACAGAAATGCAATGTCCATACCGCTGCTTGGATTTGAGTCCGTAACACAGATGTGCATTTATGTTGCAATTAAACTGAAATACATTCACAGGACTAATTTGTTTCTGTAAATGACAATGCTTTTGTGCAACATGTTATCACTACCAGTTCAAATGGGAGAAATCAGGATGATGCAAATAACATCTATATTGATTCCATATGCGTTTTGGTATATTATTGGTATATATTGTATCCAGGTAACTTAAACAGAGGTTGTATTTTGTCTAAAAGATGCAGGAAAACAGACAGGATTTCATTCAGTCCAAGCACTTTATTTTTATCTGCTCTGCAATTATCAGAATCTGCTCTTTCATAGACCAGACCAGATAAATTACTTTTCTGCAATAATTGAATATCACTCAAGGCTGGCCATGATTTTTCAACAGCATTAACCCAAATTATCCACCTTGACTTGACAGCATGAGCTTTCAAATGCATATTAAGGCTGTGGAGTGAAGGCATGAAAACCCTCCACAGTCACCTTGAACTGAGGTCACCAACTAATTGTCTAGCTCTAGCTTTTTGCACTAAACAGAAGATTTTTATCTGGTAATTAGGTCTAAATGTAATTGCAGGACTAATTAATTAAAAACACACCGATTCCGAGGGAAATTTGCATCAACAAGTAACAGAGGAGCTGTGTTTCTGCAGATTCTGCAGCCATTTCTGTGCATAAAATGTTAAAATGCGCTATAAAATTATTTCTGTATGTACCAGTCACCTTCGTACATCATTAGGAGCCAGCTGCATCACATGAAGCCTGTGGATTCATGATGTGATGTGCATGTATGCTCTCATGCTTGCTGGCAGAACCAGATAATAACTGAACAAGTGTGCTTTTCCCAGTGGTGACCCCCCCCCCCTTCTCCACCCCCATCCCCCACCGAATGCACACACACATACATGAACACACACACACTCTGTATCAAGCAGCACTACGTGTTGATTGGCTGCTGGTGACATCATCGCCGATAGCACAAAAACAGGCCCGTTGGAAGGTATGACTTCACTGTTTATACAGATGAGACGGAGAGGGAACGCGAGCGCCAAAGACAGAGCGTTGATTCGCTTGCCGTCTCCCCCCATAAGGGCTTTAGCTCATTTACAATCAAAGACTCAGGGGAGGCCACCATTGCAAGATAGAAGCGCCGAGGTGCACTCAAACATACACACACTTGCACGGTATCAGGGGTATAAACGAAGGCGGAAGAGAGAGGGAGGGCCTGCTCGCCGGGTATTTATGAGAGTCGCAGGAGTATTGTAGCAAGTGTGTAAGCTACATTATGCTTTGAAGACACTGACTGATTAAAAAGCACTAGTGCAACCAGTGTGTTTGCTCACTTGTTGTTCTCTCCCAACAGAGTTTTATATAACACTGGTCTATAATTTTTTTTAGAAATTGCCTCTGAGATTAATCCTTTAAAACTTACATAAGATGAATTGGAAAATAAATGACAAAAGTGCTGGTCAGCTGGTGTTTTTAATGTATACATACTGATTTATGTACATTTATACAATAGATTTATAAATGTTCCAGTACAAAGACAGTGTTTTAAAGTCGATGTGGTAGCTCTGAGACAAACATTCTTTTTAAGTAAAACCCATTCTCTCATTAATTCACACAATTTCACTATTTGACCCAAGACTGTATCTTGGAAACTACAGCCAACCAGCACTTGGACTGAACTTGTCTTTATTAGTGACTCGGATTTGGTAAAGTTTCTCTACTTTTATTCTGGAGGCCTGCGATTGTGCTCTCCACAACGCTGTGAAAAGGCTTGACCTGTTTGTTGGTGGATGTGGCCTTGAATGCAAATTTTTCCTAAAATCCATTGTGCTTATCATAGCACAATTCCCAGAAGTTGCCAATGAATGAGTGAGCAACACAAAGGGGTCATAATGAAGGGGACATCATTTTACTCACACAAAGATTTTAGTGAGAGCTGAACATGTTTTAAGATACATGTTGCATTTTCACAATATAATATCTATCAGTGACTGTATCAGTGTTAGACAGTAGCTTCGAGGCTTATACTTCAATTTACGAAGTGACATGAGATAATCATCCATTATTATTAAGGCTATATAGATATAACTGAATTGAAAATTTAATGCAATTGAATTACACTGTTGCCCATGAAGTTGGAATCACTCTTTTTTTTTAATTCCTTCTCATGAACTGATTGTGCCAATGTAATATACAGATAAAGTAGATAAAGTGTAACTTGGACTTAGTATGTAATCACTGAAGCAAGTCAAAGGTGATCACGGATGTGTTTTAATAGGAATAAAAAGAGGAATATGTCTGAAAACTAAAATTTAAAGGTGCAGCATAGTTGCAAATGTTGTAGATGACATTCAGTATTATGTTTATTTGGTTATTAATCACCTGTAAGTATAGACTAGTGTGTCTATTTCTACAGCAGCCATGACCGGACAAAACTTTTTCACATTTTTAGCATCTACTAGAAAGGGAGCAGTAAGGGAGAGCTATGTAGTTGCAACCTCAAGCTACTAGCTACCACTAAATCCTACATAGAATATGTTTAAGAGTCCATCTTAAGGAGAAAAATAGAACTTCTTTATCTGTTTCTTATTTACTGAGGTTGACTCCAGCGTCTCAGTGACTCTAATGATTGGACATAAAGAGGTACTAAGAGTTAAACCACTGAAGTATTCCAAGGCAGATCTGTTTTAACAGCTGTGAGGTCTGCGTTCGGCCATTATCCATCCCAGGAGTCACAACAGAGGAACTTCATCTAAAGCTGCTGAGTCCTGTGGGAAAATCCGTGAGTGGACACGACGCAGTGAACACGAGTCTGTCTCTATCGCTGCTTTTCCAGTGACGGTATCAGCTCGACTTGCCTCAACTGGTCTCAGTTCAGTTTTATTTTCGCACCACTGTAGGTACAGAGCTCCCTCATCAGGTTGTCATAGCAATGTAACGTAAACATACTGCGACATCGTATTCAATGCAACAGCAGCTCCAACAACTGACGCTGGAAGTTATAATTCTAAAAACGCTGCTTTTGTTGGTTTACGAAATGTAGTTTTAATGTTTTTTTTTTATGCGTGAGTGTAGGGCTTTATACTGAAATCTGCGGTCGATGCATCAAGGTAACAAGAGAATCTGCTCTAACATCTTTGCAGACTTCCTGCTAGCTTAGCGTATCTTGTTAAAAATCACGCGCATGATGAAATACATATTGATGCAGTAATGATTACAGTAGTGATACATCATGTTTAGTATTGTTTTAGCTGTCTTGGAACTGCACTGATGGTGGTATTTAAAATTTAGAATAAAAGACTTGATGGAGCCGTAAAGAATGACCTATCAAGTGATGGAAATGCAAAAAATGCTATGCCGAGTCGAGGTTACGTTGAAATGATTCCGGCTGGAAACAAATGACCCAGAGCTTAACAAGTTAATTTAAATGTATTAAAGGCACGTGCTGGAGGCTGTGTTATTCTAAATTTTGACATAACTGCCAATGTAAATCAGCTCCATATATCCACTATAAGCCCCCATGATTGGTAATAATTTTAATTTGGAAAAAAGACATTGGTCAAAATCACACTGACTTCCATCCTAAATATTTCACATACATAAAACTAAACTTTCATTTTAAATATATTCTTTCTGCTGGAAAAAATTCAAACACCAGAACATTTCATTTCCAAGCCTAATGAAACTGAATGGAACAGCGTGATGTATGTTTGATAAATGATTCCAGGTCCAGGGTTTCCAAAGTTAGGTCATTT
Organism: Apogon hyalosoma; assembly: GCA_037367295.1. Classification (NCBI taxonomy): domain Eukaryota; kingdom Metazoa; phylum Chordata; class Actinopteri; order Kurtiformes; family Apogonidae; genus Apogon; species Apogon hyalosoma. The sequence goes on along the minus strand of JAPQRP010000008.1, from coordinate 14,729,037 downwards.
ATCTTCTGTTAACAGTATAATAGGTGATATATAGCAGCATAAAACTATATATGGCAACACCAATAGGCTTACCTTCATGTTGGAGGCTCACAGAAAACCGCATTTCTATATTTATTCTGGGTGACAAATGAGACTGTGCATAAAAATTTAGTGAGAGGCAATAAATAAACAATACGAGTGTGATGCATGGCCACACGCGACACAGTCTAGCATAGTGTTTCAGTATGAGACACTGCGCTGGCACTTAAAAGACTGAATACACTCAAGCGTCCTCAGTTCTTGTCTGCGCTGGCTCCTTCCTGTCACTGTGTAGCACTGACAAGATGCCAACACTGCTAAGTGCCAACAAAAATTAAAAATAAATGAGATTTTTACACAATGCGACATAAATTATTGATGGCTATAGAAAGGTCGGTGCATTGTCATATAGCCCATTATTCATGCACCTGCACTTAGTCTTTGAGTATCTTATTCCAAAGTTGAAATCATATTGTGGCGCTAATAAAACGACAGCCCTGTGAAATTAATGGAGGTATTAATCATTTTGTCCATCAGACCACTAATCCACAGGAATGAGCAATGCATAAAGGGAATTTAATACACAGTAAATGGCCACTACTTTTAATCCTATGAATGGCATTGTTTAGTGCACATCTTACAAACCCACCAACGACACAACGCTATGTATCCACAGACTGTATCACTCACAGAATAAACAATGAAGCTTGTTTCCATACATCTGTATTATGGGTATCATCACATTTTCTACTTCAGACTAAAACTTATAGACGCTTATTTTGATAGTTATTAAAAAAAAACCACAGCATTTTATAATCTTCACATGCTGTGTCAGCTGATAGTTTACATTATGGCTGAATCCCAATTCACCCCTTGGCCCTCCCCCTCCATTTTGCACGTACACATGAAGGGGTAGTGTTGTCCCAATTGTCGATTTTACAGAGGGGAAGGGCTAAGGCAGAGGGCTGTATAGCCCTCGAAAAGGAGATTTTCAAGGACCACATTACGAATGGAGGGGTAGGAGAAATCTCCCATAATTCTGTTCAAATCATTGGCAAGATGGAGGTAAACACAGCAAAGAAGTGCAGCAGTGTGATGAAAGAAACACACAAATGTATGTATGTTCTTCATAAACAACTTAATCATTTTATCGACTGTTAAATGCCATTTCAATGTGTTATAGATCGCATTTCTGCGGTTTATAGTTGATAGCCACAAAAAGATGCCCAAAGCCCATGGAACAGAGAAGGTTACAGCTGCTGACGGTATGGACAATACTTTCAGAAACCAAGTTTTCGCATCTGTTAATAGCGGCATCGATGACTGATGATGACATAACAGGTTGTGAAGGGTTGTCCCATTTCATAGGAGAATGTTTCAACCCCTCCCCCTCACAGCTCCAATTCAAGGGGTAGTGTCAAGTGCAAGGGCCAAGGGGTAGGGGTAAGGGGAGGGCTAAGGGGTGAATTGGAATTGGGCCTATAGCTTTGTTAGCTTAGCTCTGTTTTTAAACAGAAAACCCTAACCCACAGTAGACCCACCCCCCCACCACCACCACCAGTGCGTGGCCCATTGCTGTAAATTAATTCACTTCATTACTCTACGATCCAATACATTACCGTCTTAGGCAGAACTTCACAGCTTTTTATTCTAAACACACTAATGTAGTCTTTTTTTTTTAAGTAGAAATAGTACATATAGATGTTTTATACACAGCCTAATCTCTGGCCGTTTCTCAACACAAGTTCTTTTCTGTTCTTCCATTGTTGTGATCATGTGAATTATCATCAGTTCCATTTAAAAGTTCACACAAACCAAGAACACATGAAGTGCGCGAATGTTGTTCTTGTCTGCTAGCTTAAACCAAGGATGCACTGACTCGTGTAGACTTGGTTGGCAAATATCCCAAGATGCATTTCATACTATTCTTGAAGGCAACTCTGTAACTTCTGTGATAACTTAATTCAGAAATGTTTTACTGAGTAACTGACGGTCTCCAGATGATGTGATACAATGTTAGAACACACGGAAGTGGCAGAATAGCGAGAAATACATCTTCATTATCATGATTTGGGATTCAACAGAATTTGTTTATCCAGTTTTGAAGAATATACAAAATTTCTAAAAATAATATAAAAGACATGTAAATAGTCGTACAAATGTATGAAATCAAATCGAGTGACATATTGTGGTGGATTGTGGGAATATGTTAAGGAGCAAATGGCAGAAATACAGCAGAGCCAGGGAGGAAAGTTCAGGAGTACGCAGCCGTTCCAATTACAGAGAGACTGGCGATCTTAGGAAGGCCGTTCTTACCAAGATCGTACTTGCGGAGTTCGCAGTACGGTACTCTGTGAACTTGATATTGAGAAACGGCCACTGTTTCCTGCAAGATAACTTCAATAGCTTTACAAAAAAACTGCAGCATAAAAGCCACTTTTCTGTGAATGTCTGTGATCATACAATGCTTCCTCTCTCTTCCTATCACTTGGCCTTTGAATTTCAGCTCTATCTGATACTTACGTCTCGATGCTCAAAGCAGTCTTTTACCGAATACGCTGCAGACGCCAAACATCAAACAATGGTGGAGTTTCAGCTGAAAATTGGGTGTATTTAATTAGTCTGAATCCTGATGTTGGTATGAATCATCCCATTTGTCTAACTGTTGGATTCATCTGAGTACAAGACAATTATTATCATGCATAATCAGCGACATAATCCAGCCTGATACCACACTGATAGAGCATCTCGTCAGATAAAGTGGCCACTCAGTAAGCTACTAAAAGAGGACTGAACACAACAAAAATCAGCATTTTAAGTCCAAACAGGGAATTTAAAAATGGCATCAAAATAATCTCTAACCCAGCAGCATTAGAGGGAGCCATTAGTAGCTTCTATTCCCCGGTGTGACATGAAAGAGAAGTACATTACAGTTTTAGATCAATAACGCAGAATGTGCAAAAACATGTGCGTCTGCTAATACTTTTGGAGTTCTATCTGACCTAAGAACATGCTGTACGGTGTTTTTAATTGCAATAATGAGACACAATTTAATCTGTGACAGTATTTTTCAACTTTGAGATGTACCGCAGACGACAGACTAGAAACAGCTGATAGATTTGTGTGTTTGTATATTTAAATCACAACATCACATGTTCCCAGAGTCGATCATCACTTTGTTTTCATGTTATTGAATGTTAAAATAAAGTGGGAAGTGACTCAACTTAATAAAATATGGATCTTCTTTAAAATAATATTGTAAAATTATAATACAGTGAGCACTTCTTGACGTTTTACTCAGTCTTTCGTCGAGGTGTGAAAAATGTGTGCAGGTTGGCTTGTCATTTCATAGATCTACATACCATGATTAGAATTTCCAAACAGTCAAGTCCATAAGTATGTGGACCGTGACACAAATTTAGTAATTTTGCCTCTGGAACAAATATCCAAGATGTTTGTTTCTGATCATAAACATGGAAAAACAGTCTCTGTGCATTTGATATCAACAGTTTTAATAATAAACATGTGCATGTTTCTGATCAAGACACAGATTTTAGTCCTCATGGCTTTTGTCTCATTGTGATAGCCTTTACAAAGACTGGAATGTACAGGAACCATAAGGTTAAACTAGTAGAAAGTGATGGACTAAATCTGGTTTGTAAAGTACAAAAACAAAAGGGAGAGACAAAAAGAATTTCCTTTTGAGAAAATAAAGAAATGCGTAAAAGCCAAAGTTCAGAATCCTGTTTTACAGGTAAAGTCGATTAAATTTCACAACACAGTGCCAAAAAAAAAGTCCCATGATCTAATATTTTGTTGGACCACCAGTAACGTGACAACATTCCTTTCCATCATTTTTCGGATATGTAACGTTGTGAATCTAGACCTGACCAACAATCCCACCAACCCCAGATCATAACGCTGCCCCCATATGCTTGTACTGTAGGCACTAGGCATGATGGGTAATTACTTCATTCACCTCTTTTCATTCTGGAACAGGTTCGATCTGGACTCATCAGAGGTCCAGTATCCCGCATGTTTTAGAGATTTCCCTCTTCCATCACCCCTGGGAGCCATTACATCGTTATCAGGCTTCTGCAGAGCTGGATGATGAGCTGATCATGTATTGAACCAGGTGTGCTGGAAGAGGGAAACATCTAAAACATGCAGGATACTGGACCTCGAGGACCGGATTTGAATACCCCTGCTCTATAACAAACTGATGGCCGTGAAGAAATGAGAAGCTCCTCACTGTATCAGTCAAAGGATTAAAGAACTGAAACATTTTAATCCCAGCTGTAAATTTCAAATGGAAGGATCTGAACTATTTGCAGAGTTAAATCCCAGTGGGAACAGGCAGTGTATATCACAAGAATAAGAACTTAAGTATTGTAAATAAATGTGTAAATATTTACATTCATCTGTTACTGATTTTAAAAGGATAAATACGTAAATACTAATCAAATTTTAACATTTTTAATTCTAATTCTCTGTATATATAAATATTTATATAAATACAAAATTTCTCATTTTCTTTTATATTAAACTTCTCACTCGTTTGTGGTTTTTCCACCTGTCTTTTCTTTGCACTTGTTGCACTGTTGTATGTTGCTGCTGTTAACTATGAAATTTCCCTCTGGTGGAATAAATAAAGTTTTATCTATGCATCTACAGTCGTGGAAAAAATTATTAGACCATCAAAAGTCATCACAAACAATGGTTATGCAATCCAGTACTAACTCCTGTGTATCATGTGACTAAAACAGACAGAAAAGAAAGCATGGAACGGATAAAAGCACTGTTTTTGTCAGTACAATGACATGGATATTGATGTAAGAGCTGAAGTGATTTTGGTTATTATCAAGAAAACATGGAAAATGGACAGATATCAGCTCTGAAATTAAA
>JAPQRP010000008.1:14705800-14724014 GCA_037367295.1 Apogon hyalosoma | reverse complement strand
ATCTATCTATCTATCTATCTATCTATCTATCTATCTATCTATCTATCTATCTATCCATCTATCTATCTATCTATCTGTTAATTGACTGATTCACTAGCTTCCAGCACCAAGATTTTTCATTTCAAAAGATGAATAAATATGTAAAATGTCAAATTTATATCCTATATTTTCATATTGGATATGTCAAATACACACACAAAATCTTTTGTACGTTAAATTTAGTGATTTTTCAATATACTTCAAGGATGCAGGTAGAATCTGGATATTTCCAGGTCCAATTCTGAGCGTTTATGGAAGTATCTATAAATACATCCAAAAAAGCTTCCAGACACTGTCCATATTTTTCAAAGATACTGACAATGTTACCACCGTGGATAGCACAATATTTCTATGCTTTTCTTCTAGTGGAGGAGTTGGATGTTAAAACAGCAGTATCCCTACATGAGCGCCTGTGGTTCACAATGACAATATAAGATCATCAGGTCACACATCCATAGGAAGAATCGACTGGGAGGAGTCGCCATTTGTCAGCTTATGCTCCATCCATCACATAGAAGGTTCTTCAACACCACACTAAAGGGTAGAAGACTTGACCTGGATTCTGGCCCCATACCCTCAAACTCCAGTTGCACTCCTCATCATCTCGCCAGTGTTTAGCGGCATTCGATCCCTCCTGCATCACATGGCGTTGAGCAAAGCAAAGCCTAGAAGTTGAAATGCTTGTAGCTGTTTTCTTGCAGTGCTGCAATATTAAGTGACAGCAGAACATCTAGCACTTCCAGACTATTTGTATGACAGCGGAATAATACAAGCTGATTTTCAAAGGCATTTAATACTGGATGCAATTTCCATCTGTTGTTACACAAAGAGCCAAAGCCGCCCGGTCAAGGTGACTGTCTGGCTTCTGTCAGGCAACAACTTTCAGACACAGACTTCAGGTTAGCGGCTTTATCACAGTGTTCCTGTCAACAACGACTCTGCTAAGTATTCTGTCCATTAATCCTGTCCTCCTCTATGACCTACTTCTATAGGGGTTATTGATGCTTACCACTAGTGTCCTTGCAAATATCTGCCAAATATTTGATAAAATAACTGCCTTAATGACACATAAACAGCTGCTACTTCTCTATGAGTGTTGATTATGTACCTTTAACACAGTGGTTCCCAACCTTTTTTGGCTCGTGACCCCATTTTAACATCACAAATTTCTGGCAACCCCAGACATTCAAAACAGAGATTTTTTTTTTTTTTTTGCTGAAATTAATTTGTTTTTGATCATGTAATAGCTTGCTATACTATGTTACAAATCAATGTTAATTTTAGATGACATTTAGGCTATATAATGTATATTATTATGGACGGAGGCAGAAAAGCCAGGTGTAGATTACTGCACAAAGGGAGAACTTTATTTTCTTTGGTCAGGATATGTACAGTCAGTCCAGCTTGGATTTACAAGGCTGACAATTAATACTGAAGAAACAATAATTCAAACTATGAATTATGAAAGAGCTGCAGCATCTTACACCAATCACAATGAACATTTGACAGATAAACAGTACCACAGTGCTTCAGTTTCAGCTTCACAGTTTGTCATATCTTTTATGGACCGTGATCATCTCTCTCAACTCACCATATACTGTTTATTAGTAATTCTTTTTTTTTTAATCAATTATTAGACATTTCAGGCGACCCCACATGCGGTCCTGACCCCAAGGTTGAAAAACACTGCTTTAACACCTCTAGAAAGCAGTTGTTTCAGCTCTCTAAACAGTGTCTCCTTGGCCCTTTGCCCTCTAGCTTTACCCTGAAGCCCCCCCTACATGTTTCCTCTGCCCCACCAGAGATTGAAAGTGATTCCCTGTGACATGTAGCTGCGGGAAATTCAGACAAATCAGACGGTTGAAACAGAAAATAGACAGAGTAGGAACAAAAGATAATGAGCCTGTTTACATGCACACTAATATTCCGATCATTATCCAATTTCAGATCATTCAGTGATGACATAAACAGCATAATGTGATATGTTTTATCAGATAACAGCTGTAATCTGATTATGAGAAATCAGATTAACACACCTGGACTGCTCCTCAATACTTCAATGTCAATACCTGATTTATTTCATTCTTTTACATCTACAGATGTGTGGGAAAAAAATCATAGAAAGAAAGACAATAATAAGAGGTTTGAGTCTGCCATCACTATGATACGATAATGGATTGAAAACTTCCAAACCAGGGTTTTTCAATTACCTTATTTCTGAAGTGCATTTAAACCATCAGATGTGATTGTTACAACTGTCTAATTACTCTCAGTTATCAGATTTTTATGGTCTTGTAAACAAGCTCAATAAATCTTAGCATCTTTGATCATTGTGTTGAGGTTGTATTCAAGTGACTTTATAGAAAAAAATGATGAAAATTTTACATTTCTGCCAGAAATTTAAAAAGTAAATAGAAACAACTGAAATTAGATCAGTTAGACTAGTTCAATCACAGTTAGATGTTGAAAAATAAAATGCTTTGATTTGCCAAATTAGACAGATACTACACTGTCCTGATAAACTCTACCGGTACGGGTGCATTTTAAGGAAAACTGCTGCTTAAACTATTGAACCTGTTGAAGTCTCCATAAGAGTCTTAGATTTTACTATGGAGTGTCTGAAGGCAGGACAAAGAAGTGTTTTTGAGCCTCTTACCTCCTGCTGGCTGGCTCGAATTAAGGTCAAATGGCTGAAGTTGGATCAGGAATACTCATGAAAAAAAAAATGAGGGTAAGTGCTTATGGTAGCACATTAGAACCCTACTCGTGTAATTTCTCTACATACTAGTCTGTGTTTCGTCTCTTTAATTGAGGAAGTGGAAATGTGCTGAAACTAGGGCTGCACGATATTGGAAAAAAGTGACATTGCTTTTATTTTTAACCCTGCGATATATATTGCGATATGAAAAACTACTCAGGAGGATATAATAGCTGTGTGGTGCCGACGTAAATGGTCAGAAAATTAGTTGTGTTTCCTCTCGCTGTGGTGACAGGTGGAAGGCACTGTCGACACAGAACACGCATTTCAATATCATTCTTCTTGTAGCCGAAATAATTCCAGATAACTGACGTTGCTTTTCTTTCTGGTACCAAGTCTTCGTTTTAAGCTGATTTTCTCTTGTTCGTTGCTCATTTTTCAATGTTGTTACCAGCGACTCACTCCACGTGCAGGGGCGTGGCCTGCTTCAAACTGATAAAGAATAATTGTGATTGGTAGATCGCCACGTGCAGTGTGTGTTAGGTACCCAGGTTGAAATTAGACTAGAACACATCGAGTTCATTTGCCTCCTACATTGCGGGACCTGCGATGTGACTATTGCGATGACGATGCTCAAACAATATATTGTGCAGCTCAAGCAATAAGCTAAATAAATCTGACGCTAAAATTTTACCGTGCTGCTTCCTGTCTGGTTACGGCCCTGGAGGTGATGAAAACAACACTCTTGACACTGTGTGGAACTTTTACCTGCATTCTCGCTGCTGTTTCAATAAAGGCCGCTGTTTCGATAACGGCTGCATGGCAGGTGCTTACACACCTGTCAAGCAGCAACACAAATCAGATTCTGGCACATTTACGCCCGTGATGCAATTCTGCCGGGAAGGTGAGAACGCCCTAATCAAACTTTGGCTCGAGGCGGAGAGGTGCTCTTGGAGAGTTTCCAACTGAAGCCTGGAACGTTATGTGAGTAAATGCTACCGATTATGGGCTGATGACAAAGTTATGCGTTCTTGTCATGAATGGACGTTTTGCATCTGTTCAGCTGTCCGAACAAATTAGAAGCATCGGCTGCTTGATGTGTTTTTCTTGGAATGGGTCAGGATATCAGTCAATCACAGGTCTCATTACACATTTGCTTTGTAAAGTTTTAGATCAGTATTTAAGTCCTTGATAGATTACACACATTAGCACTAAAACACTGTATGTCCAAAAACGATGATATAATTGGCATTTATTACCTCATGTATGAAATGCTGGTTTTCTATTAACCTCATTAACATTCCTCTGTCTCTCACATTCCTAGGACTTACAGTAAATATCTTCCACTTCATTGTTTCAAATTGTTAAAGCATGCATGAGCATAACAAAGAGAACGAATATGGGTAAAGCATACAGCCCATAAACCAGGGGTCTCAAACTCATTTTCTTTCAGGGGCCACATTCAGCCCCATTTGATCTCCAGTGGGCCGGACCAGTAAAATAATAGCATAATAACCTATAAATAATGACAACTTCAAATTTTTGTCTTTGTTTTAGTGCAAAAAAAACCCCATTAAATGATGAAAATACTACTTTTATAAACCATCCAAATAAAAAAGATGTGAATAATCTGAAAAAATGAAATTTCTTCAGAAAAATAAGTGCAATTATAACAATATTCTGTCTCAACTTATCATTTCTACATGTGCATAATGGATCAGATCTACAAAGACACTAAACACTTAGTAACAGGCAGAAAATTGTTTAAATTGCGCTTAATTTTCTTTAGACATTTTATGTTGTTCACGTTATTCATATTTTATTGTTACAGGATAGTTTGTAAATGTAAATATTTTCAGAATTTACTGTTATCTTTTTGCACGAAAACAAAGACAAAAATTTGAAGTTGTCATTATTTACATGCATAATGTAATATTATTTTTTCACATCAAACCGAGAAGAAAATATGGAGTCATTATTTTTGTAGGTTCATCTGTTATTATTTTACAGTCGATCATATTTGTCTGTATGTAGAACCTGAATTAAAATGAGCTCCACAGCCTTGACTGTGGAATTTTTGAACTTTGCAAATTCATCCCACGGGCCGGATTGGAACCTTTGGCAGGCTGCATTTGGCCCCCGGGCCGCATGCTGGAGACCCCTGCCATAAACCGTCTGAAACTACTGCCTGGTGTGCTTTGTTTGGGTGAGGAGCTGAACCACTGAAGACAAACCACAAGTCCAAAAGTGCAGAAAATATTCAACTGAAAACCATGGATCCGCTGTCATTTACAGCTCTAATCTCGGCTGCCGCTCTGTAACATAAATGTCTGCAAAATGAACAGGTTCTCTGTCGTTTAATAAGAGCACTTTGACATTCCTGAAGTCACGCAATTCCACATGGAGCTAAAGATCATCTCTTTAACGGTTTAATCCAGGTATCCAGGCATGTTCCCTTAGCTTTATGATGTGTATAATTGAATCTACTTAATTGAGAAACACAAATTTTGCGCATGTGATTTTGTCTACCAGTATTTCACAGCATATCAGTACATTTACAATCACAAGATCCTGTTCTCTGATTATACAGCCACTGTCCCATTACATAACTGTTATCTAAGCTGTAGCAGGTTTTACTTGGTTCTTTTCAGCCAAAACCACTGGCTGTTCTTTTCTGCCACTTCAGAGGATTACTATGAGGCCCGCTGTAAGCTTTGGCCAGCCTCGGCGGTAAACTGCACAGTGCATACAAATCAGTAGCACTGAACTTCACTTATTATTTATTGCGACTTCACCCTTAATGTGTCTCACCTGACGACAACAAAAGACGACCACAACTACAGGAGAGGTCACACTTCAGGTGCACCTAACTATCTTTGGGAAGTAGTTGCTGCTTCTTTTGCTGATTCTGGGGAAAAATCATTAAAGTTTTCTGCAGCACCAGCAGGCCATGCACCGTCAAACCACACAGAGACACCATTACCGTATTGTTATTGGAGATGAGAGGACAAAGAACTACAGACTTTGCATGCACACAGGCTACATACACTTCATCATTTAAGACACTGGTTGTGCTTTTGTTGTTAGACCTATTTTTTCTCCACTTGTTTTACAATGAAAAAACAATTGCTACACCATACTATGGGGTGGTATGTTTTAGAGCTGAGATACATGCATTCAGTTAACCAAGTTTTGGCATCTAATTGATACTGAGTCTTAACTTAATATTAATGTTTTGTCGTTTTCTGCAAAATTGTGAACACATCTTTATGAATATATTCCTTCAGTGCTTTATTCTATACCAAATTTAACTTTTATTTTAGTGCACATTAATGTCCTTTCCAAATGTTACTAGATTTGATACAGAAACTTGTTATACTTTTCTTATATCTTAATTCATATACACAAAGAAAATATCACGTCTCATCCGTAATACTAACATTATCCATCATCCAGCGCCGGTATATTGATAACATTTATAATCAATTAATTCTAACATTGCATCACATATCCCATTTTTTTTATTCTTTGGGTCAGAAAGTATTTTTAGACTTCTAAGTTCTCAAAGATCTAACATTGTTCTATACAGACATAAATCAGCTATAAAACTAGGTGGACTGTTTCATAACACCTGCAACCAGCAGCAGCTACACAAACTCCTGCGGGTTAAAGTGAACAAAAAGTTGACAAGCTAGATGTGTACAATTGATCAAACTGTAATCATAATCACAATTTCAGTCTGTGCGATGTATGATCACAAAATGAACATTTTAAAAGGTTCACATAAGAATGAAACTTGTTTGGTGATAACAGAACTTCCAAGTATTTACGTTTTTGTATTCTTATTATTATTTGCAGTTTACTCGTTTGTGCATTTTATTTGATAACCAAGCAAGTAGAGAAATCAAAATTGTAAATCCCAATGTAACTTTTCACCACATCCTGCAGCCCTAGGACAACTTTAACAACTTGTTATGACAATCACTATAAACAGACTTAAAATAATTGTTGGCTTTGCAACATTACCGCCACATACTCCCTATGACACATACTTTACCTGACCCAGTTAACATTAGCATTACATAATGGTTTGGCATGTATTTAATGATAAAAATATGTGATTCCTTTGAAAAGTGGAGCTTATATAACAGTGAAACTCTCATTAATTAAAAAAAAAAAAAAATTGCTTGCCCAAATCATGATTTCATCATAGTCAGCGTTCCTTACATACCGCTATTGCTCTCACATCAACACTTTTACTTTTTAACCTACAATTAAGCGAAAGTGTTTCTAAAAAGAGTCATTTACCATCCAAGCCAGTACAGCGAACTGTTGACATCAGAGGGAACGGTCACTTTGAAACATATCTTTGTAGTTATTTGAGCTATCACTCCGATTAGTCACCATCTTGTCTCCTCGGACCTGACCTGTGTTTGCCGACCACAATCGATAAACAAAGTCCAATTGAGATCTGACAGAGGGAAAGGCAGAGCTGAGTGCCATCAGCTATCTGAGGGATCGCTCATCAGTGAAGTCCTAGTCACGGCTGCTCATTAGGCGATAATGTGCCGCTGTCTTTCCTCCGACAAAGTCACAGTGTCAGGACACACCAGATAAAAAAGCATTGTGAAAACCTGCAGGAGCAACATGAAAGTCGCAGTGAGGAAACATTCCCGACTGCTGCCAAATAAGACCACACACCTCTCGCTTTAATACCAAAGGTCAAAGGAAGGGAAGGAGACAGCGCTAACATTACAACTGTGGCAGATACTGAACAACTTGCTCTGATGAGATTATACGACATTATCGGATCTACGGAGGATGCAGGACAAAAATCCCGTAATGCTGGCGAAATGCTGCAGTTCAATTCTCACCATAAGCAACTTTTACCTGCTGCTGGAGGAGACACTATGGCAGCTCCCACTAATATGTCTCTATTTATACATGACAGCGACTCCCACTCACCTGCCGTCCATAGTGCACTACCTGCTCTGAAGCTGCTTTCTTCATCTGTCTTGTCCAAAGCTGCTACACTGCACATAATCACTAGAATTCTGTCAGGTCTTCAGCAAACTATCATCTATTTGCTTTGAATCTTTGCTGAACAACAGTCAGACCTCTTAATGGGACGATTAAGAACAGATAATGTCAGCAATAGGTTAAGTAGGTTGTTACTTAACACCATCAAGCCAGCCGTGGAAAAGAGCAAGCTGATCCATCACCCATCCTTTAGAAGAGTCGTGGACACACAGACTCAAACAACTGCTAAAAGTCCACAATAAAATGATTTTTTTTTAATGATACAGCGACACTTTCTGCTCTGCCATGAAGTGTTGAGTTCATATTCAGACAGTAAACTAACAGATTTTGGTTTTAAAGAGCTACTCATAAGCTGGGGTGCCGCAAATAAGGGATAAACATGACAAATTCATGGGGCCTAGCATTCCCAGGAGGTCCAGTGGATATAGGTTAATAGAGGTTAGAAGTTGTGAAAATTTCGTGTAAGCTCCGGAGTAAAAGAGTCGAATGTCCAAAGTTAAGTTTCACTTTTGGTTTCACGCTAGTTATGGTAGTTACAGCACTTACAGAATGTACCCCCACCTATATACCTCCCGCCTCTACATCACGTACATACCCCCATGCTCAGTCGACAAATTTACAGACAATTTATTTTAGAAGGGCCCACAACGTTTACCTTTCATGGGGCCCACAACTGATAGCGGCACCCCAGCTCGTAAGTCTCAAAACAATGAATAAACCTGCGATGATCGCGATAGTATGAACCTACAAGTCTAGGCATTAGGACATTAGGACAGTTCATGCAGTAGCAATAATTGACTAGATACGCATGATGCAACAGTTTTTTTCAGATACTTTAAAGCTGTATATGACTTTCAAAACTAATTTTTCTTAAATTTGTAAAACCTGAGTGATAGCCTCCTCCTCACTAATCCAGAAGGCTTTCCATGCTCACTTCTCTCACGGTGAACAACTTCAAAGTGTACTCCATCACAAGCTGTCTGTTTGTTTACATACCAAACCGAAACCAAAGCGTCACTCGGGCCTTTTCGGAATTCCACACAGCTGCAGCAACAAGAAGCAATAAAGCCGTTTCCGTGTTTGTTGCTGCTGTGACCATACTACGGCTGCGTGGAATTCCCATTCCCACAATGCACAATGCAACAAAATTTCTGAAAAGGCCCGAGTGACATGTTGGTTTGATATGTAAACAAACAGATGGCTTGTGATGGAGTACACTTTGAAGTTGTTCACCGTGAGGGAAGTGATTTAGGTGCGTTAACGCAGAAAGGAGGCTATCACTCGGGTTTGACAAATTTGAAGAAAAATTAGTGATGAAAGACATACGCAGCTTTAAAAAAAATACATTTATGGAAAGTCCTTTGCAGTGAGCGGTGTTTTTGAGGAGGATAACTTTAAAACGAATTAAAATCACAAGAGTTCTGGAGCCAAATATTGGTGTTTTGTCAAACAAAATGGACAGAGATGGTTGAGCAAATGTTATAATGCTAGCTTACTATTCTGTAAAATTTTAAGAATTTGCATTAGAGAATCCTCTGGTGGTCTTATTAGTGGAACTTATTTAAAACAACTAGAGTCAAGCTGTCTGAATAAAAAAAATTGTTTCATTAAATACGCAGAAGGTCTGGCGAGCACGCCAGTGAGCTGTCAATCACAACTGTCAGTCAAAGCCTAAAATTAATGCTTCCATTTGGCCTGAGATCTTATTATAGAGGAAAAATCTAAGACGGACTAGAGCACTTATTAGAGGGTCCAAATATAATAAATGAGACCAGAATGAGTCCTGGGAAAAAAAATCTTTACTTAGATTTTTAGATAGAAGTTCAATGTAAGTCTATGGGAGCAAGATCCTTTTGAAACAGCCTCTAGTGGCCGTCAGTGGTATTACACTTTAAGATATTTTCAGACTGGCTTCATTTCAAAGAAGTTGCACCTTTAGTTAAACCTTACTCATATTATTCAAACTGTAAATTTTGAAAATCATTACACCTATAATGAACCTTTACTTTGTCTTCCAGTCACATCTCATGATTATTAAATCTGAAGCTGTGCTGAAATGAAGCAGACGGAGAGAATCTAGTGAGTGATTTTGCTGTGGTACTTACAGTTACACCTCCTCTGTGGATGCAGATAAATGAAAAGGACACACCTAAGTAATCGTTAAATACTCTTATTATTATTTTGGGCTTAATTAACGGCAAACCACAACAATTTATCTGCAAATTCTATCACCCTACGTTCTCCGACAGCGCTGCCGTACAGCATCGAAGGTATCGTGTGTCCTGTACTGTGCCAGACACCAACACAATCAATGAGTCCTGTTTGTCTACCCGGTGCATATACAGCCATTCCTATAGAATCTGCCTCTTGGTTTGCAATATCAGGGTTATGATGTGAAGCTCGGGGTCTGAGGCTGACTTTAGAGTAGAACAGCTGAGGCCATGGCGAGATATCTTATGGCCCTATCCGATGAATGTTTAATGGGTCTGGAGAAGTCGACGTGGAGGAAGCTGACTGTGCTGCATCAGTGGGCCAGGCTGTAAAATGAGACAGGGGAGGAAGCCGGCCAGTTCAGGATGACAGGAGGGGAGGGGGAGTAAAATGGAGTACAGTATTCAGAGAAAGTATCCAGAACAGGACAGAGCAGTAAGGTGTACGTTAACAGGAAGCTTTTACAAAAACCACACCGACGCAATGAAAAACCCTCCAGTGTAAAGGGGGATGGGTGTGAACTCGTGCAAGGTGGTGCGATGCAGAATTTGTATCATGGTACTATTTAAGATTCTGGCAGTTTCAGGGTGTGTTTTATGGTAAGTTTGTCGCTTCAGCTACTGGAGTACAAGGTATATGACAGCATTCCGACATTAGTATAATAACAGCTGTGATTTACATGGCCCTGCCAAACAATGCAATATAGAAAGTAATCAGTATCAGAATCGAAGAGCCACAGCTGCATCTGCAAGAAAAACAGAACTTAAAAATGACTACATCTGCCAAAAACCTGTGCAAAATACTTTAAGATAGTTCAAAAAGCTTAAATGACACAAAATACTGGTGTCTCTCTATAATGGAACCATGTATAGGTCGATTGCTATTTTGTAATGTCACTAAAAAGACTACATTGCTAGTATGAGGGTGTAGCTGTTGTATCAAATACCAAGGCTTTACATAATGATTCTTTTCATTGTCGATCTGTCAATAATTTTAAAGACTAATTAGTATAATAGCAACAATGGGATATTTGCAATATAATCATGTGTAATGGCGACAGTTGGGTATTTATAATATAATCATGTGCAAATACTATGCGTTGTTGCTTGTTTTTCTTTTTGTATGTCTCAATTCAGTTATGGTATTATGGTATCTGTAAGATTTTTTTTCTTTTTTTTAACCTGCCAATGGGACTCGAGATGGAAATTAGCCGTATGGTTATAATTTCTCATATTTACGTGTAAATGTTCATTATTACAAACTGTCCCATTTTAAAAAATAAATAAATCATTCATTCATTCATTCAGTCAATACGTTGTTTTTGTCTGAGTGCTTCCAAAAGCACAAGATAACGTCCCTAAAATGGTTGGTTATACAAAGAATTCTTCTGTCAAAATACTTCTGATTCATTATAGAACTCCGACAAGACAAATTAAGTCACAGTTTAATTTATGGCAGTTTATCTGTATATTGACAAAAATGTGGACTCATGTTTACGTCATCTAGATATTGTCAACATTATAACATTGTATAATTTTGGTTGAAAATGATGCAAAAAATTCTGAATTTATACTCTGATAAAAATGACAAAAAGCACCACACACTAACACTAAAGAGAGGAAAAAATACTTTGGTTGTTGCTCCCTGTGTTTTCTTATAGGTGAGAAAATTGTGATTTAGGTTGTGGATCTTGATTCTCCCACTAAAGATTGTCATCTGCTCTTTTTTTGCCAGATCAAACAGTCCTGTGATAAACTGTACCATGATAATTCTGTTACTATTATTCATACTGGGGGTACTGTTTCAGCTATGCTACAGTATGGCGGTATATGAAAAAAATATATGTAAAATGTAAAAGTACTGTATGATTTGGGACATGTAAAGCAGCACACAGGTTCATCACCAGCTCTAGTTCCTGTTCTTAAAATCAGCTGAAGGGGAGTTTGCTGGAGTCTTGAGCGTCATTCCGGTCACACCGGTCTGCCTGGCACAATGAACATACTGCATTCACTCATGCATCTAACTGCTTCCTCTGCCCGCCGGTGCCAGTGCTCATGTCTCCATGTCTGTGAAGCTGGCAGTGGGCGAGCATCGATCTGACTTCTTCTGGGATTTCGGAGCAGAACAGGAAAGCACTGTCAACTCCGGGGAAGGTTTTCTTTTCACCGCATTGGTTGCATCTGACTGCAGACAGGGACTGGAGGTAGAATGTATTATCGCTGTCTATAAACAATGTCAGGATCACTTCAGAGGTTTATTGTAACGTCGTGCGGCGACAATCCCGATGAGAGACCCCAGACCCAAGGAAGTGGAGAGCTGGAGAGTTGACAAGTAATATCAGAGCGGAGCAGCCTTTTCAGCAACACTTCACCCAAACTCTTCATCATTCGCAGTTACTTTTATGGAACACAGATGTAGAGGCCACACTAGGAGGCTACGCTTCAACATGTTAAAGTGGCCTGATAAAAACTTCAGAGTGCTGCATCGGACTGAGCACAGCAGGAAGCTTCACGAACATATTCTGAGTCCTTCACATTCCCCGCCTACTCGCTCATTAGAATAAAGCTCGCTCTTCCCATTAGGGACTGTGTTACTGTGTACATCTGTCCATCCATATGTCCAACTCCAAACCTGCAGCTGTGAAACGACACACTAACAAAGCCTGTGATCTATGGGACATACCATAAAAAACGTAAAAGCACCTGGAGAAGGATGCACCGCTAGATATAAGCATCAGCATGAGCAAGATGTATCGTTATTAGTTTTAAGGAGAGTGTGATTTTTCTGATCAATTCGGTTTGAAGCATTTTGCTGATTCTATTTTTTCTTCTTCCTAAGTATAATTTCACAAATGCAAACGTTGTAATTTTCCTTAATGGAAAATCCAACCAATGGGTCATAAAAGGCTATTAAATACCACTTCCATGTTAATTGAGCTCTATCCACTCAAAGTTTCAGAAATAATCTCTGAACATCAGCATGTTTTAAACATATGTCGCATAACTGCTATGAATGTGACTGGTATTATCACAACAAAATGCAGAACAAGTGGTGCCAGGCACAACAAACCCCACGCCTCGCATGTATTTCGCCCATTATAAGTAAATAGGTTTTTGTTTTTTTTTTTAAATCATAAAAAATGTGAACTTTGACCTACTTTTCCCAAAATGTAATGACATCTATTCTGGGTCAGTGGCAATCTATAAACCCAATTTGGTATTAATTTAACCAGTAGTTTTGTTGCTAGAGTGTTAACAAACAAACAAACCAAACCAAAAACAATACCCCTTGCCTCCCCTTCAGGGGGCGGGGTAATTATAGAGACAAAAGCGACAGACTCACCTATGATTCATTATGGTTATCTGGGAGGGGTCAGGTGAAAGGGATGAATCAGGACATGAGGGATACATACCAAATGATCAGACCCAAACACGCAAGAAATGGAGGTGTTGGCATCATATATGTAAACACAGAAACACATACACACCCTCCTACACTCTAATATTTTTTAACTTTAATTATGGCACACATACGCACGATATACCTATGTAATTTCACATTTATTTCCGTCATTTTATGGACACATATTGTTGTGAACCTAGACCTGAACACCTGAATCGACCCCAGATCATAACACTACCCCCACAGCCTTGTACCGTAGGCACTAGGCATGATGGGTAATCACTCCATCCACCTCTTAATTACCCCTCGTAGGTACATACATCTTCTGATTTCTTAAAAAAAAAAAAAAAAACCTGGAAAAAGCACGTGGCTTTATCTCAGTGTTCCATTAAGAAACATGTCTGTAAAAGATCAAATCGATCCACTAAATGAATTCTCAGCCCTTCGTCATGAACACTTCTGCTGTCAGATTGTAAAAACCAACAGCATGAAGGTATTTCTGAATTGATTTCAACTTAATTTGGCAAATGGGGTCAAAATGTAGTTTATGATGATCCTCATGAAGTTTTACTATGTACATTTTTTTTCTCCTTCATGCACCTTGGACTGAGGAGCCAGAAACCCCTAAAGGCGTCCACAAGTGTTTCTTCAAGAGATTAGAATCTGGCTTTGGGCATCAGGGCTGATAGTAATTATTCATCATCGTTTCTTCAACTAGTTCTTACGTAAACTCTGCAAGTAAATGTGGATTGAAAGTGACCACTTCAGTGTAAGTGCTAATGTATCACTATAAACAGACTGATTAGTGACATTAATGATACAAACTCATACGTTACTGCGCTGTAAAATATTGTAATTACACCGATGAAAGAATGTTAGCTGAGTGGGAAAGTGTTGACAGGAGTGTTTTTTAATCTGCACAATCATTCTGAAAAATAGATCATGTATCAAATCAAGATTGGTCATATTAACCCTTTATCGGGCAAGTGACTATTTTTGGTAATGCCCTCAAATATTAAATATGGGGCCAATCCTGTGCCTCAGTGAGGTCCAGAAGCATGTTGGTCTTTATAACATTATACAGTGATTCCGAGACTCAGTGGACATTTTGAAGCTGTAAATAGTGAATATGAGTGATTTTTGTCAGTTTATGACCTTATAACAGTTGTTTTATTGCATGTGTTTACTTTTTAGCAGGTGCTGCTCAGATGTTTTAAGGCAAGAAGCGATAGATGACCATGTCTAATAACACACTAAGGTTGAAATTTTGAATTTCAGAGTATGTCAATGAGTGCCCTATTAAGGGTTAAGCCAACCCTAGATCTGATAAAACTGCATTATGGGTCGTTTATGGGTTAAATATACTCAACATGATCATAAAAACCATAAAGACCCAAACATCCACCATCTACCAAAATCATTTACTGATACTGTTCAATCACTGTTGATCCACTAATACATGTAAATAATTGGTGTAAAATGCAGTTCGTCATCTTTTCATGGCAATCACATATGACCCATTTGGACGTTCAGAGGCTCCGTAGTTACCGTGGAAACACCGTCATCTTCTACAACATTGATTCACCAGTAAAACCCATAGAGTTGGATCAATGACAGTGGACGGACACACTACGTTTATGCTCAGTTAAGGATAGATTTTGTTGAAAAAGTCACTTTTTCTTCAGCTTTCTCTGTTTTTGATATAATAATCCTCAACTTTACTCTGAGCTTTTATGAACATTTACATGATTCGTAAATTGAATGTAGAAAAATACCAGATTTTCACTGAAAAAAGAAAACACAAAATACGGAAGGTAATATTACAATAAATGCTGAAAATAAACAGTAAAATATAGAGAAAAATGTATTTGGTAACTGACACAAACATCACACTGGGTCCTTATGGGTTAAGTCTGTTCAGTCCTTTTGTGTCCACTTTAACATGCAGCAGTTTGTGTAAAGCTTATGCTTCAGCTCATAACTAGTCCATGCAAAATTACTGCAAATGAATCGGAACAACTATGAAAATCACCTGCATAAAAATACCAGAATGAAAACAGAAAATGTCCTATTTCTATCACTATTAACTAATCAATTCAGGGCAATCAACAGCATGAAGGTAATGCTGAATTTATAATCATTTCATTTGACAAAAGGAGTTAAAATGTATTTTATGATAATCCTAATGGAGTTTTAATATCTAAGTTTTTAAACATATAAACTTTTTTATTCTCTTTTGTGCCAGAAACCAAAAAGTGTCCATAAGTGTTCCCTCGTTTCTTTTATTTATGTCTAAAATTAGGTTCTACCCGCATTTCCCCCCAAATGACCAGTTCTAACAACTGACTAAATACACACCTCAACTGAAAAATGTGCCCTTAAAACGGCAATGAAATATCCCTCTGTCTTGACATCCCCCACAGCTCTAATCAAAGGAATTAAACGAAAATAGAATTTTCAATAGTCCCTACTGCTAACTCCACGGCGGTACTACAAGATGTCGATACAACCGGACAATGTTTTGATGATGTGCCCATTTCGTGTACTCTGACTGCAGCACCAGGGATACAGCAATTACTGGCTGGACGGCTTTAAGATGAGTCAGCTAAAGGACACTGGGACGGTATAGTCGGATATGAGAGCGCCCGTCCTTCCTGAAACGCCGGGCCGTGATCAGTATACAGCACACGCTCATATCTGTAACTGCTATGATCTGCTTTAGGCCCCTGCAGATCTGAAGCTGTGAGGTTATTGCAAAGCAGTCCGCTTAGGATAAAACACAACACTTGTCTTTTCCTGAGCCCAGAGACAAGCAGAGATAGTGTCTGTATCCATGTTGAACTCCAGCAGTGGTCCAAACACAACTCCATGCTCCTTTCACGTCAGATAAATAATTGAGGTTACACAAGAAGGCAATACTAGATAAGAAGCACCCCCCCCCGCTGCCCCGTCCTCCCTTGCACAGAATTAGGTGACAACCCCCAGACACTGAGTGATGGCACGAACAAAAGTTAATGCACTCACAGCCGCTAACTGGAAACCTAGTCAAAATTAGCTTCATAGCTTTCCAGGCAATAAAAGCTAATCAAAGCTTAATGAATCTGCTAAGGTACAATTTGTGAATCGGGGCAGTTTGTGCATTTGCAGAGTTGAAGTACTGAATCTTAACCATAATCTCAACAGCTGTAAAATATGAAAAACGTAATCTTAGAAGCAGCCTGGAGTGTATAAATAAATAAACCAGCTGTGACAGGTAAATGTGTTAACAGTCAACCTGCTGCAGATGCGACAGCAACAATAACCGAGCTGTAAACACGGACGAGGCGTCTTTTTGGGGACTGAAAATAGAAACACCCTGACATTAGCACAACGCCGAAGCTCTGTGGACTCCTCATACATAATTGACAGGGCTCTCCAACAATCTACAGCTACACATGAAGCATCTCTGCTGACAATTTTCCTATCAACTTATCCAGCCAAGAGCCCCCAACAGACTAGTTCACTGAACCAAAATGGAGGCTGCTGGGCCCCCGGGGGCCTGACAGCAGCCGTCACTCACTGCTCCTTGGCCCAAATACCAGATTGATTGACATCTAAAGGTTGGTGACTTTTATGAAGTGTACCATTTGCCCCAAGCAACAGGGGTGCTACTTTTCATTAAGCTCAGTGGGAGTGAAGGCCTTCTTTGTACATGACGTTAAGTGGGAATACCAAGTACAACAGCACTGTAAAGACAGACTGCAACAGAACTTCTTTTTGTTTCCCGAATCATCTAGTTTCGGTCTAGGTGGACAATACGTCAGATATACCTGATTTACAACGTAATTCCTTCTATATGGGATGTAGTAAATGAACGCCAACAGTGGCAAGTTTTTTTACGTTGGTAGCATGACATAATTAATTTGTGTCTTTCAATGGTTCTTTTATTTGTTATTTTTTCCTTAAAGATACATTCATGTCAAACGCACAGCAGAGCAGTCGATAACCGTTCTACATTTTCTATGCACAAGTCCCTTTGTTGTCCAAGGAATGTCCAAAAAGAATGGATGACGACTACGTAGTGACTTCTGTTATCTGTTTTAATGTGGTGTACAGGGTTCTTCCTCTTTATTTAAAAAAAAATTCCAGACTTTTTCCAGACTTTATCAAAACTGTTATTTTTTTTCCCCCCAAGATCTTTACTTGACTTTCTGTACTTTTATACTTGCGTGCCTACTTTTTTGGTTGAGATTGTACCTGTTGTATGTAGTAGAAAAGTTCATTTTAATAAATGTATGAATGAATGTATAATTCGCAGTAATTTTACTGACAGAAACATTCTCAAAACATGAAAATCACAGAAGTGCACGGATATCACACAAACAAGTTGCACTGGAATCATTCCAGTATGGACCAGTTAGTGAAATCATATCAAGTTTTTTATCTGCTTTCTTCATGTATTTCTTATCTTACAAGATTATGTGCCTTTGAGCATACTCTAAATTCAACTATGACAGAAACTTTTTTTCCATACTTTATTAAAGCTTTCACACAAAATTCCAGACTTTTCAAGGTCTGGAAAACAGTGTATCAAAAGTCCATACTTTTAAAGACTTTCAAGACCTGCACAAGCACCCTGGATGTATATGACATGTATGTACAGTCACAGAAAAATTATTAGACCGCCCTTGTTTTCTTCAGTTTCTTGTTCATTTTAATGCCCGGTACAACTAAAGGTACATTTGTTTGGACAAATATAATGATAACCACAAAAATAGCTCATTGTAGTTTAATTTCAGAGCTGATATCTATCCATTTTCCATGTTTTCTTGATAATAACCAAAA
>JAPQRP010000008.1:14693587-14705700 GCA_037367295.1 Apogon hyalosoma | reverse complement strand
TTCCATGTTTTCTTTTCTGTCTGTTTTAGTCACATGATACACACAGGAGTTAGTACTGGATTGCATAACCATCATTTCTGATTACTTTTGATGGTCTAATATTTTTTTTTCCATCACTGTATGTTTACAGCTGTGAGACACTGTTGTCCAACAAAATTTCCCTTAAGTGCCACTGAAGTAAATCCAGACCCTGAAATGGGCTGAGGACCAAATAGGGCTGAGCGATCTCTCCAACACATCAGATATTTTGAGGTTGAATCATGATCCATGATGTGATTACAATTGTCTCATCTCAAATACAGGAAAGTTACAGCTAAACTCTTAGTTATCCTCTAGTCTCCTTTGGTTTTCTCTGGTTTATAGAGTCTTAGGCTGTCCCTGGTGGCTCTGTGTGGTTATATCTCTCCAGAAACTCTGCAAAATTGTATAGGATATCTAGAAGAGTATTACAAACGTACAGCTGCAGTATTTCTGTTAATGAACAGACACTGCGGCGGCCCATTTTGCACCGTCATAGAATAAATAAAGTTTTCACACAAGCATAATTCTAATCATTTACATAAATCAGACTCAGAGTTTAGAATCTGGCTGAAGGACTGATGGTAATTATTCATCATTTCCTCTGTAAAATATTGTAATTACACCGATGAATGATGTTAGATGAATGGGAAAAGTTTTGTCAGGACTGTTTTTAAATCTGCAAAGTCCTTCTGAAAAGTAGATCATATATCGAATCAAGACTGATCGTGATCTAAGATGGTGAGATCACCCAATCCTAGCTCTACTATTTTGTATTATAACACTGCATTATGGGTTGTTTATGCTTTGCCTGATGATATCGAGTGTATTTAAGTCAGTTCAGAGTGAAGTTTTTTTGTGTCCCCTTTAACATGTAGTAGTTTCTGTAAAGTTTGGTTTGTTTTTTTTTTAAGAACAAACATGAAAATCACTTCCATTCACCTGCATAAAAACACCAGAAATATATATATTTTTAATTTGTAATTTCCATCACTATTTTTGTAGAATTTTCCACCATTTGCAACCTTCTCTTGGTATCTGTTATATATTTTGGTGACATAAAAGAAATACCATTCTATATTTCAGAAATAATCTTTGTATATTTTAACAACTTACGTCAGATTTTCCGTGAGCAACTTTTGTTTACAAAGCCAAAAAGGTGAATAGAAATACTGATTTTAATTATATGTTCAATGGAATACATTTGTCCACACTGTGTCTACATTGTTTGTATATAAATAAACTATTGTTAGGCTTATATTATACCAGTGACAATTAAACCAAACTAATCATAAAACTAAAGCTGATCTTAAAATCAATCAAATTATATTTGTATAGCGCCAAAATTTAACAAAAGTTGTCATGACACTTTACACGTAGAGCTAGTCAAAACCAGGCTCTCAAAATGATTATAAATTATATTATAATTGTAAATGTATTCATTGCAACAATCTTGACTCATTTAAGAAAAAGTATTGATTAGCAGCCATTTACTAAAATATAATCCAGACTAAATTGTTTCTTGATACACCCAGTCATACTCTAAAATTATTCTAAACCTTTAAATGTCTTTCTCATCGCAAAAAGAAAACTAAGGATCAAGTGATGGGTTTTAGGAAATGATCCGATTTCGATGTGTATAATGAAATGCCAGGGAGTGGAGGCTCAATTTGAAGCCGACAGCAAGAAAATTACATCTAAAAATAACAACCGACATCTTCAAACTTTAGCACGTTCATTTTTTTGGGAGAAGGGCGACTCAGTGTGTAAGGGGTTTTAAACCGAGATGCACCCTCTGATTTTAACAACATGCGTGACCTCAATCCAGGAAGTGGAATGTTGGAATTAAGAGGACGATTTATTGGGGACCACAGGGCTCAGCCATCTCACTCTGATTTCAAGTGAAACGTTTGCTGCAACGAGGGGAAACGCACACCTCGACTACGAGTCGAATACGAGGCTGAACTTTAAAGAACTGCAGAAAGAGAGTGAGCTGTTTGAAGTCCTAAGAGCATGGAAATAGATTCATACACTCTGGGATGCTGATAGGATGCAGCCTCATCTGCAGGCTCTAAAATCCCAGGTGAATTTTGCAAAAATATTAGCGGACAAGTAAGTTTAGACTCTCTGAAGTGTGGAGTGACTCATTCTACTCGCCTCTGCTTTTATCTTGGATTTTACCATAAGAAGATACTTAAATATCTCCTATAAGATCCAAATATCCTTTGGTAACCAAAAGCATCTACTGATCTAAAATATTTAATATCTTCTAATCCATTCATCTTATCAATACATGTAAATAATTGGTGTAAAATGCAGATTGCCATCTTTTCATGGTGATCAGATATGACCCATTTGGATGTTTAGAGGTTCCGTAGTGAACACGGAAACACCATCATCTTCTACATCATTGATTCGCCAGTAAAACCCATGGAGTTTGATAAATGACAGTGGATGGAGACAATTGGTTTATGTTCTGTTATTGGTATATTTTGCTGAAAAAGTCACTTTTTCTTCAGTTTTCTCTGTTTTGATATAATAACCTTTGAATTAACTTTGAGTTTTCAAGAGCATCTAAATTAAACATAGGAAATTAAATAGAGGAAAGTACATGATTTACAGAAAAACATGCAAAACACAGAGGACAATATTGTAATAAATGGTGATAGATCACATAAGAAAAGTTAAATGGAAAGAAAAAGTCATTTGGGACACAAAAGCAGCACTGGGTCTTTATGGGTTGAATAAAATTGCCTATTGCTTCTCTTTCGGTCTACATTCATTTCTTGGCTGCTTTATTCACTAATCGACATCAAACCTGTAAAAGGTCAGATCACAGCCCAGATAAAAACGAAATATGTCTTGAGCAACACTTACATGTAACAGCCAACACACAGCTCCTTCTGTTAGAAAATGCTCAACACCCATGAGATTTTAATCCACGCTGTGTATGAGACACAGATCTCCCTTTTCCACGTCTTGGTCAGCAGCTTTGTTTTTGCCAAGTAGCCACCCACTTACAGGGAGAACACTCATTAAGTGATCATACTGTAGGGATCATCAAAAAAACAGCGTAACCAGGAAAGTTTCTGGGAATGAAATTAATTAGGTGGCTGCACTGCTTGCCAGCTCCATTTACACACATAGTTTATCCAAAAATAAAACTACGCATGCTCTGACTGAGAAGACGCCATCAGAAAATCACAGAAACAAGCTCCAAAAACTGTTCTGTGGCTTCCGAGCCCCACATGAATCTCATTTTACTCAAATAAACACCAGCTCTTAATGATAAGCACCCAGGGGGAGCAGGTTGAGAAGGATCAAAAACACTTCAGGTATAAAAACAACCAAGATGCAACTGAGATGCAATCATCCAGCGGTAGACGTGGTCAGAAGTGCAAATGAATTACATCAACCAATGGGCAGCTTCCAGGAACAGCACACATCGATGCTTCTTCACATGGTTGAATCAAGAAACGCACAGAAACTGAACCAGTAATGAGTCTCTGGAACATTAATGTCAAACACAAGCTGACGAATGTGTTCAGCTACTGCATTACTTGACTATTGTATGCAACTTTTGGAAGAGAAACTGCTGTGTGTGGGAAATGCAAACTGTGGGTTTAAAGTGTGGAGCAGAGATCAAGTATAAATGTAATCCAGCGAAATCCAATTTCCAGAGACAAAGGTGCTTTCAGACACTGAGAGGTTACAGCTGCCGCCGCCTCCATTGTTCTGTGTTCAACCATAGTGCCAAGTAGGAGGTTCAAGCAGCTGAGAAGAGCTTCTTTCAGCCTCAGTTAATGACATAGACGGTGTGAAGTTGGACAGAACCAGGTATGGAGTCAGGCTGAGGCCCAGGGTTGTGTCTTATGAAGCCAGGACTGCCAAATAAGAGTTTTTGGGGGGGGGTCCTGCTGCTTAAATCAGGGTTTTCCCTGATTTTCTGGGTGGTTTAGATGGTTTGTTGGGGGTCATGGCAATCGCAGGTTCTGCCCCAAAAGTTTTTTACATAATCTGAATCAAAACCACCTATTTCATCTTTATACATTTCATTTTAACTAAGTTTAGGTGCACAACTTGAGGGTTTGGCAGTACTTTTGCAAGAAAATATAAACATTTTCAATAAAATGTCTCAGTTCACATAATTTTACATGATTATTACTTCCATATCTGTACAAAAATTTGTAAAACTAGAGCAGATAATAAACAAAAACTTTGCTTATTAAGTCCACTGGGTTCCAACTTCTGATATTATATCTGAAAAAAGTCATTTAGTTAATTTTTGTATTGCTCTTTGTATTAATAATTGATAATTAATATTATATTATAAAAAGGAAGTGGGCTCTGTGGGTCTTGGGCATCACACAAAATCCAGAAACAACTGATTGCTGCAGTTTGGCAATCTTATGTATTTTTGGTCAAGGAAGAGACTAGGGAAAACAGCAAGTTGATAGGATCAATATTTTGGGAGCTATTAGTAATTTTTGAATACAGTGGCCTCCCAATGGCCAATCACGTTGCTATGCCCAGAATCACAGAATCATCATTGAAGTAGGTTACCTAGCAACAGACAAACAACAGGCCCACATTGCCGTGGTGTCAAATTTCATGTGCAGAAACAGACATGCCATTGTTGCTCCACCTAAGTCATTATCTTACAGTACGTTAAAACACTGCCATATAATTTCAGGTATTTTCCAAATGTTTACACACATCGTAGTATTTCATAAATGTATAAAAACCCAAATTAGCAGGAGAGCTCATCGATCATTGCATTAATGCCAACTTTAACTAATGTAGCTAAGATACACTGATAGGGCGGGTGTCCTAATCAATATCAAACATCAGTAAACTACATGAAACATTTCAGCAGCTAAATCTTTTGACAGTCTTACTGGTATAATTTCTTAACAAGTACAGTAGAGCTTTGTAAAAAAAAAAAAAAAAAAAAAAAAAAAAAGAAAAAACTTTTTATTCAGTAACTCGAAGCTTGGTAAAGTCAGGCTCCGAGCCGCAGATCCCAGCTGTCAATCAAAGCCCACATGGCAGACATCAAGGCCCTCCATTCGCCCTAAAATCTTATTAGCAGAGCAATAATTTGCAAAAGGATCACCGGTACACTCATTAGAGGACCCAAATATAGCAAATGAGACCAGAACGACGCCTGGAAAAATGACTGACTTTCTATTTGTAGATGGAAGTCGACATTCTTTCCATGGAGTCAAGAGGAGCCTGTCAGTCAAACAACACTTCCACTTTGGCTTCCATTTCAATCCACGATAGCGGCTCTTTGGTTAAATATAGTTTGGAATTTTCAAAATGAGGCTAATGTGTTAACATAACAACCACAGAAATGACAGAAAGGGTAAAGTGTGCTTTGTTTATTGCAGAGATTTTCACCTTAAGTAGAACTACAACTGAAATTCTAATGCCCTGTCCACACTAATGCAGATATTTAATAAAATAGACATTTTTCTCTTCATTTGGTCCACATGTTAACGACCCAAAACGTAGATTTTCTAAATTCTTGTTTGTGTGTATCTGTACGTTCTGGGAAATGTGAGACATTGGAAAATGATGGCATCACAGCCTATTTTGTTCATGTCTATCAAGTCTTTGTGTAATGAAGCTACACCTGAAACATCAAATCCAGGTGAAATCAGTGTATGACCTGCAGCAGATCGAGGTTAGCACTGACACCCTTAGGTGACATGGATAAATCCACATCATGTAAAGAATACACCACAACCACAACCAGCACCTAAGGTAAAAACAAGTTTACAAAATACCTCTGTTAGTGTGACCAAGGCATAAATCATTTTCTCTCACACTGACTTTTTTTCAATACTATGGGTGAGTTCCATTTTTAATGGATTGTTTTCTGGCTGCATGAACTGAAGACAAAACTTGATTAAAAAATACTCATTTACTACTTGTCATTTACGACCGCAAAAATACTTTCACCTTTAACTCATAAAGACCTAAACATCCACTGGTGACCAAAATCATTTACTGATATAAGAAGTTACATAACTATCGATCCATTAATCCTATCAATACATGTAAATAATTGGTGTAAAATGCTGTTCATCATCTTTTCATGGTCATCAGATATGACCCATCTGGATGTTCAGAAGCTCCAACATCATCTTCTACAACATTGATTCACCAGTAAAACCCATGGAGTTGGGTCAATGACAGTGGATGGAGACGTTTGTTTTGAAGCTCAGTTAACAACATATTTGACTGAAAAAGTCCCTTTTTCCTCCATTTTCTCTGTTTTTGATGTAAATGACATTCAACTTTGATTTGAGCTTTTATGGACATTAATCATGATCTGTAAATTAAATATAGGAAAAGACCGGATTTTCACTCAAGAATGCAAAATACTGAGCATAATATTACAATAAATGGTGATAAATCACTTAAGAAAAGAGGAAAAAGTCATTTGGGAACTGCCACAAAAGTAACACTGGGTCTTTATAGATTAATATGTTACAAGAAACGAACAGGCTGCTTTCTGAAATTTTGTTGTTGCTGCTTCATCTTCATGACAGATTAAAGGCCGTATGTCTGTTGTGTCCAGTATTATCCATGGTGTGCATAGCTGAGCATCTGGACCAGTTTGAAGCCAGTTTTTCAGAGATATTTAGTAAAATGAGTGTCATGTTGGCAGGAAGAAGAATATCTGTTTAGAGGAATATCCATGTTAGTGGGGAAAAACTAAAGAAAGTTGAATTTTTTTAATAATAATGGACTGGATTTCTACAGCGCTTTTCAAGGCACCCAAAGCCCTTTACATTTCTGATCCATTATTCATTCACTCTCTGATGGTGGTAAACTACATTCGCCCTGGGGCAGGCTGACAGAAGCATGGCTGCCAATCCACCCCAGACCACCACCAAGCATTCACACGCATTCATACACCAGTGGGAGTGATGCTCGAGGGAGGGAGGGTGGGTGAGGTGTCTTTCCAAAGGACAAAATGGTGCATGACTAGAACAGCTGGGATTTGAACTGCCAACTCTTCGGTTATTGGACGACCCAACTCTAATTCCTGAGCCACACATAGTGATTTAAAGGAGTGATATTTTTGCCTTTTTAAATGGAATTATGCATTTTCAAACATTTCCCCGTGCTCTACATAAACTGTAAATGCTCTGCTTGGGTCTGAATTCTTCATTCATTCAACTCCACAGGTCCATCTTCAAACCTATTTCTGAGTAATGACACCAGAAAGGTCGTTTTGAGCGCCGGCCCTTTAAATGCAAATGAGTCTCTTCACGTCCCACCCCCTCCGGGTTGTTGACTGTGCTGCTCTGTCCCGTTCAACCGCTTGTGTTTGTTAATACAACCAACAACTGAACATTTTAGGTAATCGACTTGAAGTTTGGACATATTTGCAGTTTTTACTACAACTGCTGCTGACAAACAATTATGTCGTACTCGGAGAAATGTTCATCGGAAGTTTTGACCTTATATGTGCAAATGTCGTGACGTAACTAGTTATAAAACGTAACAAATTAAGAAGGAATTCAAACAGGTTGTGGAAATCCACTCAATTGTTGCCAAAATGAATATAAAGACAGCTTTGCAGCACCTGGAGGGTTCAAATTCAAACTTGATGAACTATTAGGGTCCAAATACACAAATAATAAATGTACCAAAGACTAATAAAAGTGGGTTTAGCAAAATATGGCCCTTTAAGGTAAAAGCTGTTCATATAAGAGCATGCAGTCCATCAGCGCATTCTAACAAGTTCACCATTGTATGTTGTTTCCATGGTTCCTTTGCCCTATCCTCTTAGTCGTCTGATGCCCACTGAGCCCCCGCCCTCTGGCCATGCTGAGGCTCACTGTATGTATTTATCGAGCACCGGAGTGGCATTTATCCCCCAGCTTAGTCATAATTAGTCCAACTTAGTCTGGGGCACACAGCCTGTTAGTGGGCATATGTTCAGATCCTGGTTAAAGACACTCGGCTCCTCGGGGGGATGGCTGTGCGTTGATGTGTGTGTGTGAGTGTACGTGGGCAGGGGTAACAAGTGTGCCTGCATATGGCAGCAGACGGTCGCTGTGGAGCGCGCCCTGAGCCTCCATTAACACAACCCACCATGTTCCCTTCCCTCCACACTGAGAGGCCACTCAAATCCCAGAGGGAGGCGGGTTCATCCGAGTGTACGGCGGAGGAAGACGACGGGACGGGGGCGGGAAAGAGGGGAAGACCGGGTGAGCGAGGGAGGGCGGCGAGGGCCTGAGTCAGACTCTGTGGAAAGTGAGAGGAAAGGGGGAGGGTGGGGAGGGATGAAACGAGGTGAGGGAGGGGGGGGACGTGGGATGAAGGAGGCGGTCTGGCTCAGGTCCAGGGTCGTCACTGGCAAAGGGCGAGGCATTTACCGGCTGCCAGCTTGAGATGGCAGCGAGGACGAGGATGCCGCCGCCGCCGCCACCTCTGCCGGCTGGTGCGTTCATCTGTGTTTGTGTGCACACGCTCGGCTGCAGCAGAGCACCGCGAGCTCCAGCGATGTGTTACAGCACGGGAAAAGGACCATATGCAGAACCAGTTCCACCGACCGAAAGGAAAAGTCTGTAAAACACAAACAGGTCGCTATTCCTCTTCGAGCCACAAGTTAATTTTTGTTGCCTTCTGAGCGTTGAAGAGATGAGGGAAGCCGCTTAAAAACATCTCCCTAAGTCTCTTCCTTTTGGCAGGCGGTGCTTAAGAGTATCCTCTTTAAGCAGGACATTACATAACTATTCGCCGTGTATCCAGCCAAGCCCATGACAGAGGGACGTCGACACGAAACTATAACTCAACCTGCAAGATTTGGCATCAGAAGTTTCCCAGACTGTGATAAAAAGCAGGTTTTTATCATCAGCCGCTCCTTTCTTCAGCATCTAATCAGTGATGCCGGAGCACAGACGCTGTCCCAATTTCCTCCATCTATCCTCTCTGGAAGATGAGCGGAAGGGAGGGGGGGGGGAGTAGCAGGGATGCAAGGTTTTTTTTGTTTTTTTTTTATAAGGCTGAAGTGTGATGTCTCTGCAGCATCACTACAGCTTCCAGCAAAGATCACATGCACACACCACCATGTTTGTGCAATAATTAACAAATTATTTTACTCAAGTTACAGTTGTAGCTGCTTCAAATGACAAACAACCAAACACTTCATGTAAAGACTGACCATGTTATAAACAGGGTTCCTACAGGTTTCTACCAGTTAAATTTAAGACTACTTTGAACAGAATTTAGTGCCTATTTCACGCCCATACTGGCAAAAATTTGACTCCTAGAAATTAGGAAAATATATTTATTTACTCCAAAGCCTTGATTCCCGCTGCTCTAAGTATTTTCTCAGCGAGGTAAAGTTAGCAACAGTCGGTTCCTAATTTCAATATAAATTGTCAGGTTGGAACGGATGGAACTAAGTCGAGTAACGTTGCTTTCTTTGCAGTTTGGACATGTAACAGACACATTTAAACACATTTATGGCAACATAATCTAACCCAAAAAGAACCAGTGCTACTTTTGTGGCAGTTCCCAAATGAATTTCTCTCTATATTTAACCTTTCTGAAGTGACTTATCACCACTGATTGAATATTATCTTCCTTATTTTGCATTTTTTTGGTGAAAATTGTGCATTTTCCTATATTTAATTTACTGATCATGTAGCTGTTCATTCAGACTCAGAGTAAAGTTGACGGTTAACATGAAAAACAGAGAAAACTGAAGGAAAAATTACTTTTTCGGCAAAGACATCAAAAACTGAACAGAAAAACAAGCGTCTCCATCCACTTTCATTTATCCAACTTCTTTTTCAGTCAAATATATCATTAACTGAACATAAACCAAGTGTTTCCATCCACTGTCCCTGATCCAAGTCCATGGGTTTTACTGGTGAATCAATGTTATAGAAGATGACGGTGTTTCCATGGTAACGACGGAGCCACTGTACATTCAAATGGGTCATATCTGATGACCATGAAAAGATGACAAACTGCATTTTACACCAATTATTCATAAGTATTGATAGAATTAGTGGATCAGAAGCTATTAAACATTTTAGATCAGTTGGTGGTTTTGGTCGCCGGTGGAGGTTTGGGTCTTTATGGGTTAAGACCTACCATATCAAATGTAGCACCTTTTCAAGACTTTTTTTAAGATATTAAATGCAGATTTGTAAATTCAAGACTTTTTAAGACCCTGCAGGAACCCTGTTTAAAGACTGTTACAATATTCTGTTCTGCTAAGATTATACTATAAGTCTCACTATGGTTTCCTCATGAAGGCATCTTTTGCTAAAATAAAAAATCAGAATAACCTGCCACAGCACTATTTTTATTCCTCTGGGTTTTTTTATTTTTATTTTTATCCTTCTTCTCTTAACAGAAGAAGAATGGGGCGCCACAAGATTATTCTATTAAAAGAGTGGAAAACGATGTGGAAGTATTGGTAAAATGTTATTTCTATTAATTTCCCTCATGTTTTTCCACAGACGCATTTTAATTAACACAACTATGAAAACTGATCTCAAATAAGTCCGATATGTTGATAATGTAACTGCGACTTCAGGCCTAAAAATGCGTCTATAGCTTATAAAAAGTGAAATTAATCCCATGGAGCTGCCACGCTGGGGTCCAGACGCAGGGTTCTGGTTTTGTGATTTATTTATTTGTCCCCACATTTCTGATGGATTCTTGAAAGCAAAAATAAAACCAACTCTACTGCATTAACTCAAGAATTCTCCCTCATTGCTAAGCTAAACAAGTGTATAGTATTCTTTTCCTCTACTACGTTATTCATATAGACTTAGTTATTACTTTTCTTTTACATCCGTCACATTTACCTTCCTTTCATTTGCATCTTTTAATCTTAAACCTCGGGATCTTCTTTTATATGCATGTGTATTATTTTATCTTGTCTTACTTTGATTATTAGTTTCATCGGTGTACGTTAAATAATTTTTTTTAACCACAATGTGAAAAAATTCAACATGACACAGAGTTACTGTTATAGCACATGTTGTTCCTAATAAACACTTAAATTCAACTTATTAGACAGACTTGAACGCAAACTATCCTTAAAAAGACACATCGCAGCTTTGGATTCTCGCTGACAATTTTTGCTCCATTTTTTGGGCGACGTCACTACATACATCTTCAAGCCACATTTTCACCATCACTGTGGAAAACATCTGCTTTGAATGAAACATAGGAGAAAAACCATTTGACCAATTAGATGAAGCTCCAGCTAGCATCATCTGAACTCAGATTAACCCTTTGATGCATGAATTATGAGAACCTTGATCAAGATTTTTTCCTCCCATTTTTATTCCTCTTTAGGCATTAATAAAACTATGAGGTTGAATTTTTTTATTTATTTATTAATTTATTTATTTTTTATGAACCTTTTTTCATGGAGTTACAAAAAATGTCCACTCAGCTGGACACCACGTGCTTGATTTTTGAAGCAAGGAAACGTGTATTTACTAATATACTGTGTGAAAACTATGAAATAAAAACATTTTTAATGCTGCTAATCTGAAGTTTTCTCACAGTTTAACATACTCTAATACTAGTCATTACCCACTTCATGGAGAAACCAGATAAAACTAGCCATCGGAAGCAAAAATAAATGGTAAATCATCCAAAATCGAATCAGTCCCTCCTCTCCATGATATTGATTGATATTAGAAAATTTGGAATTTCTAAACCCAATATTTTTCAAATTATCACGTTAACACAAAGGATATCCGGCGGCGGTCAGACCAGAAACACAATATCCCCAACACTGCGTTTGGGGATATAAATATGCAAAAAATAAATAAATAAATAAACTTTTTGTTGTTAATTACAGTCTAGCAACAATAACTAGCGATTGCTTTAAACTCAAACATGTTACTGCAGATCAGGTTTATCAAGAACAAAGTTACAGTAATGGTGTCAATTGCAGAGTATGGGATGGTATGAGCGCCCAGTGTGTTGGCTGATATGAAATTAAAACAACAAAATCCATGAATATACAAGAATAGCTGTCCACTGTAGTGACCACTATGCATGAAAGGATTAAGCTGCAAATTATTCCGTATTAT
>JAPQRP010000008.1:14673012-14693487 GCA_037367295.1 Apogon hyalosoma | reverse complement strand
ATTCTGATATGAAGATTCTGCCTTTTTCTTCACTCGTGCATGTATGGAGAGGTCAGAGGTCAAGGATGAAGTAGTCAATCACCTGTAAAACCACTGTGCCAATCAGAAAATCTCCAAGACCACACTTTTAAAAGCCTTAAACCCCACATCAAAAGCGATCAAAGTGAACCAAATCCAACATCAGCCGCTCAAATTTAACCACAATGCAGCGCGGGCTCAGAAAACCCTCTCTCTAGCGGACACGGACTGAACTGCAGCCGGACAGTGCATCCACTTTAAGTGTTTTAACGACATCTCCATCAGCTTGATTTTAACCATCACATCCCTGTTCTGTTCTGTTCTGTTCTGTTCTGTTCTGTTCTGTTCTGTTCCGGTGTGCAGCTGCAGCCTGGGGGAATTCTGTAAAACCACAGCAGAGGGAGAAACTCACAGGTCTGGGGATGGAAATAGAGTCAAAACCAAATCGCACTGCAAAACCTACCAACTCTTATCACTTACTGCATGCATGCATTCTTTTAAGGGTCTTGATGGGAAATAAGAAGCATGTGTTTATTTGTGCATTTCTCATGGTGCATCACTTGCTCAGGTGCGCGGATGAACAGACACACGCATCAACTTCATGACGTAAGAGTGACAAATTTTTTTTTTTATTTTTTTTTTTAACATAAGAGCCATGCATTTAAAGTTAACATGATGCAAACAAGGGGGGGGGTGAATGTGCAAAGGTGGGATAAACCATAAAGTGCACACAGATCCTGCACTTCGACTCACCTTGAGCTGCCGTTCCTCGGGTGCTGAATACACTTGCTATCAAAGTGGCCACATACCAAATCATAGTACTATCGCCGACCAGAATTAAACCTCATCATATCTCAAAGTGCCCCTTTCGGTCAATCTCTCATCGCCCAGTGGCCCGGGACACACTGAAACGGGCCGGTATCCTGGGTTTTCCTTAGCCGAGTCCTGGACACTTTTCCATCGGCGCTTTCCCCTCTCTCTTCCCTCTCTCCTCCGCGCTCCTCTCGCATCCTGAGACGGATCACCTGCGCCAACGGGACGAGAGCGGACGACGCCGTGAAACCAAGCCCGGCCTTTAGATAGCCGCGCGCCCGCCTCCGCAGCGACGCGATTGGGGAATGTGGGAGGCATCCGGACGCCGATTGGCTAAACCAGCCGTCTGTTTACCGGCAGGACTGAGACGTTCAAGGTACACCGGAATACTCGGAGCATTCGCTACCTTCAGATTCGGAAGAAAAGAAGTAACGTTGCGTGAATGGTACAAACTAAAATAAGACTAATATTTAACAAACGTAAAATAGTAAAGATAATGCAGAGCGTTTTCAGTACTGTGTGTGTGTGTTCTGCGTTCTGTACTTTTACATCTTCAGAACTAAATACTTAATTACAAAGAAGCAAGACGGGTGATTTTACTGTTTTGAGGATAATTTAGATGGATGAGATGAAATTAGACAGACTGTAGTGCAGTGGTTCCCAACCTTTTTTTAAAACTCATGACTTTATCACTCTTTTGGTGATTATGTCTTATTTTAAGTGTGATGAGATAATGTGACTAGATATTAGAAAAATATACTTGGTAAGATTTTGATTTTTTTTTTTTTTCTGGGATTCATTCATTCATTTCTCAAAGCCCTGAAAAAACAAAATATATGTGCATATTAAGAGTAAAACTTTTCACTAATAATACGTTAATAAAATATATGATATTATTACACCAGAATACTCAGAGGATTCAGTAACTTCATGGCCTCCTTAGATAGAATCAGAATTAGAGAAAAAGTTGTAATGTTGCATGAATAGTAGAAACTGTAACATAATTATATTTAAAAGATGTAAAATATTAGAATATACATTCCTAAAAACATCAGTCTAAATAAATAGACCTTAAATATATTAGACCTTACAAATCTTAGAATTTGTTTATACATTAAAGAGAGACTCAAAATTAGAGGGAAAATTACATTCTGAATACACAATACAAACAATACCAACCAAAACATACAAATACACTTTAAAAATGTAAGATATAAGATCATACATTCCTAAAAACTAAATCAGTGTGTAGAGATTATAAATTCAACTCTGTGTCAACATTAATTCAACACTAAATGCATTTTAGTTCAAATAACATCAATAAAATCTATGGTATTATTAAATCACAATAATCAGAGGATTCCGTTACTTCACTGCCTCCTTGAACATTAGAGAAAGAATCAGAATTAGAAGATAACATTTTAATCTTTCAGATTCTCCGTGAACAACAGAAATGAAAGCAGAAGTACATATAAAGTAAAAGAGACAAAACATAAACTATCCTAAAGTAAAACACACAAACCTGAAGAAATATTAATATTTTAAATACAAAACGCAGTGTTAGTTTGAATTCAACACTAAATAATACCTATGACACCATAAAACCTCCAATAAATCCATTCCCTGATTTCAGTCTGTAGGTTTCACTACTTGCTAATGGAACAAGAAGAAAAAAAGAATATTTTTTGAAGAAAGTCAAAATGCATCCATGAAAATTAGTGCGATTGAAGAGTGGGAAGAGTTAAATAATACAATCACTACAGAAACTTTGTTGGAATTATGCACAGACAGACTAAATAACTGAAAGAATTGTTAAAACCCAGTCAGTTCAAAACATAAAGATATTAATCCTAAAATGCCATATGATGAAAATTACATAAAATAAAACATAGAATACATGCCAGGGTCTAAATTAGTTAAAAAAGGCCATGATTATCTTATAGATTTGTAAAGACTCAAATGGTCCAGGCTGTGGAACACAGTCAAATCAACAGGTGGTTACAGGGTCTTTTAATCCAATAAAAAATCCCTCATTCTGCTCATCTATCAGACCAGAACCACCCTCTGTGAGCCTTCGCCTGCAGCACCGAACCAGAGGACACCAGATTTGGGATTATATTTAATGTTACCTGTGGGTTGCAAAAAGTTCAACACATCTACTTTTTCCTCACAAAGCCTGAACGCAGCACCAGGGGGAGCCGTTTCAAGGTGGGTTGGAGTGTGAAGCCGTAGAGGAGCTGCAGTATCATCCTGCGCAATAAGAGGAACGGAATCCTCCAGCCTGAGCATCATGAGCTCTGCCTCCATACATTTAGATTTCAGTCCAGGTTATTTCTGTGCATCTTCAGTGTTCATGAAGAAGCAGCTGCAGTTTCACATTAAAAACCTGAACGCATCACAGCAGAATATTGATTAAAACTAATTTCCCTGCACTTGGGGGAGGTAACTTAGTGTTTCATGAATGTGCTTGTGCTGGTAGACACAGTAAAGGTCTCCTCGCAGGATGTTTAGTGCATTTTTTTCTCCCATGCAAAGAGTGACACAGAGGCTAATACAAAGTGTCGTTTCATGGCAGACGTTCAGGTACAAAACACTGTGCATCATGGGAAGTTACTTACAGCTTCTGTTTGCCTCTGCTTCAGTGTGACTGTCTTTTTCCCAGGGCTTCCTTGATCTCCATCTCTCTTCCAACTCAGAAAGCTTTGTGTTGGCTCGAATACAAGAATAACCGAGAGAGTCTGGAGCGTCAGAAGTGTCAGACAGAGACATCACTGGATACAGATGCAGCTGAAGGCCTCAGTTTTTTTTGTTTTGTTTTGTTTTTTTTCTTCCCTCAGCCATTCTGGCCACAGCGATGATGATGATGGGAAAACAGCCATCCTTCACAGCGAACTGTCAGTGTGCTTTAGAGGAGCTGTATGAAGTGCAAATAGTGCATTCACATTCAGCTTTCATGGTGTGCTCAGTCTGGTTTTTGTTCCTCCCTGGTGTTTAATGTAATGAGCCAGGTGTGGGTCGTTGAGTGTTTTCTTGTGGTCATCGAATGCAACATTTGATGGTAATCCAACTAAAGAGCTGTTGCATTGCTTTACCGCGTTAAATCCAATTCTCTTAGAAAATCACAGCATCAAGATTAACACTGGACTGCACTGCAATGTATATACACTCATGCGCTATATGGACAAAAGTATTGGGACACGTTGAATTCAGGTGTTTGTCTTCTAACAGGGGTCTGGGATACAAAACACCATTGATAAGTGTCATAATATAGTTTTATATTGTAATAAGTATCATTGTAATTGTTATCTTTGCTTCCAAAATGCCTCAGAGATGGTTTTTCTCAACATCGTTATATATGTTCTACCTCTAAATTTTGAAAATATTTTTCAAGCTCTGACTGTAAATAGTCATTTTCTGCAACAACTAACCATCTACTTTCTTCACATTTCACTTAGGAAGAAAACTCTTCCATTAAACTTTAAGGAAATATTGATGTTTATATCTCTAATCAGCATGAACAGGACATCTTACAGCTGTATCCGTGATGCGTCCCAATATTTTTGTCCTTATCGTTTATGAACATCAATATCCCCTTTAAGTTTAAACTAACCAACCCGGTGCAATGGTATTTATCACAACACTAAACTATATTATGACATTTGTCCGTATTGTGTTGTAGTCCAGACCCCGATTAGAAAAACAACACCTCAATTCAACGTGTCCCAATACTTTTGTCCATTTCGTGTATATTTACAGTACTGCGCAAAAGTCTTAGACAGCCTTTAGCTGTGTTGTTTTTGCAGGGTTGTAATAGATAGAGTGCTTTATTTGTCATTTCTCACATGGTATTTACAGAAATACGCAGGCTGAAATGAAATGCTGTTTCTCTCTCGTACCTGACAGTGCAGTTAAAAACACAGTTTAAAAAAAAGTGAGCAATAAAAATATAAATAAAGATAAAAACCACACGGTGATTATAGCTTACAAAATTAATGTGAACGTGACTTTATTTTAACGAGAATTACGCAGGAAATATGGGCAGAGTACTGAAATACAACATCCTCTGCAGGTAAAGTCAGTATTCAGTGTGACCTCCATTTGGATTCAGTAAAACTTTAACTATCTGGATGTTTTCTTTGTTAATGTTCTGTTAAATTAAACACCTCCCAAAGGTCCAAGAGGCTTCATGGTCTTTTATCTTTTTCTCTGTCCGGATTAGCCCTTATAGCTTCTATATTATTAATACCTATTTATTTATTTATTTATTTATTTATTTATTAAATGCATGACCACACATATGTCATCTTTGTGGTCGGTTTCTGTGTCAGTATTTCCACTTGCTGGTTGTGGGACATCAGACTTTCACGGAGCACTATTTTCATTTTCCAGAATTCTTAATGTGTTCAAGAACCGTCGTAAGCTGAATCATTAAAAGTTTGACCAAATCCATAACTGCTATAATCATATTTTCTTGCACCACTGGATCCAAGTATAGATTTATCATTTTACTCCTGTACTTAACTATAAAGTTGACTGCTTGTGCTGTATTTGAGTATTTCCATTTTCCGCAGCTTTGCCTCCTAATCCTCTGCAACTGAGATTGAAATATTGTGCCAAAAAAATAGTTAGTCCGTCGGGTCAAAAACACAAAATGCAGAGATATATGAAGGAATCAGGTGGTCGTCACAGACAGTCCTATCCCATGATGCACTGCGATGTTACAATCAACCACATCTTCTGCATAATGCTCTGACAATGATTATTTGTACCAGAGGAAACACACTGATGATGGTGTACCTACAAGTAATACATGACTTTTACTACTTCCTATTACTTTTTTCATCATTTCACCATTGGAAACTATGTCTACACTTATAATTGCACTGAGTTGCTGCTATGGGATTGTCCCAGAAGATATTTGTGTTAATGTGTAGTTGAACAGGTGTGCCTAATAAAGTGGCCAGTGTGTCTGTACTTTTACTTGAAGGTAAGTACTTAAACAATACTTTTTTTTTTTTTGATTAAATAAAGAATCTTCCACCACAGTGCAACAGTCTTATTTGTCATGGTGCAATACATAAAAGCTCTACAGTATATTACGGGGCCAGATTTCCCATTGACCTCCTTAGTAAAACTGCGTATGATAATTTACTGTTAGTGCACAACAGATGATACGAAGTGTTCAGATAGAATTCAAGCATATGAGATGAATACTTGACCTTTTGTCATAAATATGAGCTTTATTTATCATTTAAATAAAGTGCCCAGTCTGCAGAAGCCCAGGCGTATGGAAAAATTTCTGGCAATAAACCCCTTCACTTGTGTGTTTTATTAGAATGTGGTGCAATGTGTTCATTTGAAACAGCAAATTGAGGCTTTCAAAAAGTCTGCATCCCGCTGTGGGACCAGGCTAATGTGGAAACAGGTTTATCATGTACCCGGGAGCACTCAGTCTGAACCACGAAAGGAATCAATGCCCCCCTATAGCAATTTATCAATATGTCTCCAAATGGTTCCTACCCAGCAGCACAGTCCTCCACACCTCTACAGTGTCCCAGTGGAGCCACAGAAACAAGTTTTATTATGAACCAGACAACTGACGGTTTGAGTCTTTGCAGTCTTATCAAACCTGTGTTTGACATTAAAGTCTAAGATATTGTCAGTTGTTGTTTTTATTGACAGGGGTCTTCTGGGGAATCCAGTCTGCTCCAGGTGAGTAGTATAAGTGACTGTCATTAAGTTTAGACTCTTGGTCATGGTGTATTCAAGTGTTCAAAGGGGCGATATGTAGATTTCAGTTTTCATATATTAAAAAAATTGCCCCAAATTTTCATTTTGAGTGTTTAGAATAAAGAGCTGTGAAGTTCTGCCAAAGATGTCAATGTATTGGACTGCAGCATTATGATATGAAGTGAATTTATTTTTAGTGACGGGCCAGTGGATTTATGTGACCACTAGAGGGAGTAGTGAGTCACTCTGCTGATCTCCCATGGTAAAGAAAACTAACATCATGGAGCCTTTGACCAAAGCAGGGTTTCTCAGACTGTTTCACACCAAAGACCACTTTATCATAAAAAAAAAAGAAACATCGCAGACCACCTAACCAGCCGGCTAGTTTCCCACTCCCACCCTCAAGAAAACAACTTTTTAAAAATCCTATATTACAATATCATTTTATTTTGTATATTACAAATGAAGTCTGCAGTATATTACAAATGCTAACAGCTCCAATGCTAACAGAATGCACCTTGTTGCTAACTTTGGTCGTCGTTTCTACAGCTTTTCTCTTCAGTCACCGATTCATTATCGTATTTTAGAACCTTTCAAGTCACTCTTCATTTAGTTTCTCTCTTTCTTTCTGATTAGTTAGCTATTCTACTTCATTTCCACCTCAATTCACAAGTCACGAGAGGTCTTTGATATGACAAGAAGCAACCTAGCTAACCTAACTGCATACAGATGATGACACAAAATGTGGCTTTGCGTACATAAATTCAATAAAAGACTTCTCTTAAGCTTATTTAGACTACATTTGATTGACATTTAATTTAGAAAGCAATTATCTGTACCCGTAACTTTGCTTTGAAAGTCAGATGAGGGTGATTTGAGAAACACTGATATAAATAAATTTGATTTTTAAATGATATCCTCCCGCAGACCACTTGGGGGCGCTTGCGGACCACACTTTGAGTATCACTTGACCAAAGCATCAGAAAGAGACCAGATGGGATGAAAACCACAAAGAAACAACTATAAGAGTCGATAAAAGTGACTCAGTGATAAAAGCTAGAAGCATCAGTAGTAGTTTTCACCACTGGACACAGCTCTAAACGAAAAGAATGGAGTTTATGAAGGTATAAACCTATTATGTGATGTTATTGTCTTTGCTAAGTTTCCGTTTGTTGATCCATGGTTCAGAATAAGTCAAACTGATCTTTAGTACAGCGAATGACGACACAAACCGTACAGAAAACGGAGGTGAGTTGTGGTTTTACTGTGGCTGTTTTCTGTCTAAAAATAGAGCTAAGGTAACAGCGCTATAATGTAAACTATCAGCATTTTGTTTTCTGTCCTGTTTTTGTAAAGTCTTAATGTATGAGGCACCTTGAGATAATTATGTATCATAATCAACACTATAAAAAGAACATTTAAATATCGTAATGCATGAGGATTGTATTGCTGCTTCGGACACAGTTGTAAGTGTTATAAAATAGTTAGCATGCTACAATGCTACAAACAGTAAAACCATCTAGCTCCCACAATAAATCAGAATCCTCTTACTTTAGTATTTTCTTTAGTATTGATGTTACGGTATTCATATTAAAAGGTGGATTAAGTCAAGTAGAACACTGAAGAATTAGAGGTGAAATACAAGGCTCACTGATGGTTTACTGGGAATGCGAAAATCAGTCAAACACTAAATTCAAAAAATGCTAAGCCAGGACAAAAAAAAAATGTGAATAACTCTGTTGGAATTGTTTCAGGAGTGTTCAGTAAGGGTTTAGCAGAAGGTGGTAGGATGTGCGTAGAACCTGATTCAGAGAAAACTGACGATGACGCAGCTCTGGGACAGAGGACTGATATTGCCCCAACAGTGTTTGATAATGTGCTTTCACCCACAAAAAAACTGTTGGCGGTTCTGACACTTGAGTTTCAAAAGCTACAAATGGAGGAAAAACAACTCAAATGGTCTCGAAGGATTGTTTCTGTCGACTCAGAGGCACAACAGCTTGTGAAAACAGAAAGA
Organism: Apogon hyalosoma; assembly: GCA_037367295.1. Lineage (NCBI taxonomy): Eukaryota > Metazoa > Chordata > Actinopteri > Kurtiformes > Apogonidae > Apogon > Apogon hyalosoma. Next base: position 14,684,909 of record JAPQRP010000008.1, on the reverse strand, counting down.
ACAGCTGCAGGTTAGTAGTGGAGAAGATGTCAGCCTGTCGACTATTCTGTGGTGGCGGAGGAGCAACACTGAGCACTGCCATCACGGCTTTAGATGATGAAACTAATGGCTTAACAGATTAATGATCAAAACACAGAGGGAAGAGTTTAGGAGTTGCCAGATGCAAAGTGTAAGATTATTAGAGATCATTTTTTGTTTGTCATTCATCACAACAACCACTCTGACTCTAACTGAATGTCAATATCCAAACATTGCCTTCTGGAAAAGAACTAAAGAGCATCTGGATGTGATTTTCACTTATTAACAACTTGTTCGTTATTATGTGAACACAGTCAATGGGAGAAAGTAATCACAAAATTGCCACTAGAAATAAACACACCCATGACTAAATTATTATCTTAGGAGTAAAACTGAACTACAGCAGAGATGAGATACTATTAGCATATTGGTAAGTATACATTTATCACCTGTAGCACCCAGAACATCTCACCAGATGGAGGTTGAAGGGCATATGGGGTCAATGCATATTGGCTGAGTTATTGAGTAGAGATGCCAAATTGTCAAGCAATGAGGGCTGGTGATGGAAAATGAGGAATGAGAAGCTGAATCTGACAAATGGTAAGTTTAGCCATCATACTGTCACGGAAAAAATTTTTAGACCATCAAAAGTCATCAAAAACAATAATTATGCAATTAAGTACTAACTCCTGTGTGTATCATGTGACTAAAACAGACAGAAAAGAAAACATATAATGCATAAAAGCACTGTTTTTGTCAGTGCAATGCCATAGATATTGATGTAAGAACTGAAGTAATTTTGGTTATTATCAAGAAAACATGGAAAATGGATAGATATCAGCTCTGAAATTAAACTACTATGAGCTATTTTTGTTTTTACCATTATATTTGTCCAAACAAATGTACCGTTAGTTGGACCAGGCATTAAAATGAACAAGAAATTTAAGAAAACAAGAGTGGTCTAATAATTTTTCTGTGACTGTATGAAGAAGTGCAGTAGAAACAGATTTACCAACTATGTGTCTTCAAGTGTCAACCAGTGAAGAGATGAGTACATTTCTATGAGAAATTAGATTCTGGATAGTTATGAAGTAATGTATGAAGCAGAAACAAATCTTTGTCAAAGGCTTAAATTGATATAAAGCGTTATATGATCCAGGCATATGGGACTTTTTCCTGTTGTACTATTTCATGAGTGTCTCATGTCTTTGTACTTGATCTGAACTACTGTTGGCTGGTTAACACACCAACTCAATTACCATGATATGTCTCTGCAAAAACGGGGATATATACGTAATCGGAAGGGACGCAATTTGTCACTGAAGCATTTCCTCATTAGGCAGTAGGTGACTGGGGTGGATAGAGAAAATGAAATCCAAGACTAGAGAGACTAGAGTTTTAGACGGATGTATGTATGTATGTATGTATGTATGTATGTATGTATGTATGTATGTATGGATGGATGGATGGATGGATGGATGGATGGATGGATGGATGGATGGATGGATGGATGGATGGATGGATGGATGGACGTCCTCAGCTCCACTGCAGGTCCAAACCATCGTCGGTCTTTTTTTTTTTAAATACTGCTACATACCAGAGTCTGTTATCTTCAGAGCTTCTACAATCCCTGTGCAACAGTTGTAAGACCTGCATAAATGTTGTTGTGATCAAAACCTTCTTAAGCCTCACAACTTATGATCATGTTTACATGTATTAACTTGGATATTGTTATTACTGTTCACCCTCTAAGGCTAAAATCTGCACCAGGGAGCATTAAATCACAAGTAAAGTACCTGAAATGACTTTTATTACAGCACTGAAATGCTCTGTGCAGCGTTTGGGGAGTTCTAGTTCAGCTTTGCCACGTTTCTGCCTATTTATTGTGTCATTTCAGTTACAAAACAGTCAACATTTGGTCATTTACATGAATCCAGACATCACATCCGTAGGTTTGTGTCCTCTGGGCCTGCTATGCACACGACTGGGACAGACCGAGAGGGATCAATTAGGGTCGTCTGCTGGACTCTGTCCCTTTTATCTCTCTCACACAAACTCGCTTTTCCTCGACCAATCTTTTCATGAAACCCAGGAGAGCTGGAGGTCCAGCTGGCAGGCAGCCTGGTCATGCATCCTCCCCCTCAGACCACCACCACAGGGAGCGAGCCAAAAACCACAAACACCATTATATCCAGGTCACCACACAACTCTGGTAAGATGGGATGGGATGTGTAATTACTGAAACTCTCACTTGACTCCAACACAGAGATGCACTGGCAGCTCCAATGTGTGAACATGAATAATATGGAAGTTTACTTTAAAACATGCCTGTTGCACTCATGTTATAGACAAGAGAATTCAGGAAAAAATTAAATAAAACTCATTTGAGAAGATGAAAATACTGGATGAATTTGGTAGCTGAAGACTCAAATGGAATGCACTGGTTACTTTAGCTGTGCATGGTGGCATTACCACTTTTTTAGTCACATGAGACACACAGGAGTTAGTACTTGATTGCATAACCATTGTTTCTGTTGACTTTTGCTGGTCTAATAATTTTTTCCGTGACTGTATCTTACCTATCTTTACCTCTTGACAATCTTTATCACTTCCGACCGTCCCATTTAATCGAACTCTGCTTCATTTGCATGGATAGTCCAATGTGTTTGAGAAGGTCTGAATGCGCAATCAAACTCTGATACTGATCAAAGATGTGAAATCTGATCCATCTAAAACTGTAAAACTCAGTCCACTTCAAGTGAACTAAATGCAGGAAATGGACTACAACGCAGAGCACTGTGGGTAAATACAGCTTAAACAAACACACATGTAGCTCAATAGCCGGGAGAAATAGCATCTCCATGTTTTCCAGGTTTCACTGCATTAACCAATAGTTAAGAGAGATTTCTCATTCATTGTTTGTCTTGTCTTTTCTTTAAGTAATTCTTGATGCAGCGCCACCACAGGTGAGGAGGGGAATACGTTATTCAAAAAGTTCAGTTTGTTTGACAAAGTGCAGTGTAAAAACAAACTCAGAGCAGCTGAATGTGAGTGTAAGGGACTATTAGGTATGAAAATGACTTTATATTTTTGTCTCTGGATTTGCAGTCCTTCATTTTTTCAAGGTTAGGTCCCATGAGATTTGAAAGGGGCGGGGCTTCAACTCTATTTTCCACTGGGTGCTTCTATGAAACTGGGTTTATTTTGGTATCTGGCACTTTTCCAGCTTTTTTAGACCCAATAATAAACGAGAAATTTAGACATTATTTCCCCCCAGGATGTACCTTATGATGACCTCAGATAAATGCACAAAAAAAAAATTATACTCTTGCTCTAAGCCATCCCAAATTTAATACATTTTTAATAAAATACCGGGGCCAAAAATAGGACCAAAATTGACACAGGAAAAGCTACGTTGGTGTCTGTGCATTTGATCTGGAAAACATGGCTCGAAATGGTCTTATATACTGCCGTAAATAAAGACACTGTATGATACTAGTGTTTTTTTTTAATCCAGACATGCACGTTTTTCATGAATCTCAGTCTCATTCCAGGTTTTGCGTGTAACCCATTGTGTCCACTCTCGTTACATGCAGAACCTGTCCATTTAAACACAACTAAATCATGAGTGATTTTGCAACAGCAGTCATTTTTGTAAAACACTCTGCCTTGCATATTTACGTAGTTCAATTCCCAAAATGTACCTGTGAGAGAATGAAAAGATATTTTTTAAAAGATAGTAGCGCATAATTTTTGTGTCCTTTTTACCGTGTTACACGCGGATTTTTGTATAAAAATGATATAAAAAACATAACGTGTTTTATCTGAAAAATAGTTTCTCTTTTATCTCAGTAAATATTTATTTTTAAAATAGACCCAAAGTGCTTCCAAATCTACTTCATAACATTAGTTTACATCTGGTTTGAATTTTTAGTCCCATGTCCCGTGTTTAGAGACCAGTTTCATGGAAGCACCCCACTTAGAAAAAAACACACAAGGTTAAAGGTATTCACTGACGTCACACAAACCAGGAGACAAAAGTTGCTTTTCCATTGACTCTCAAATTGTGCAAATATAAACTTGCACATAAAAATTTGGAAAAATGTCAATTTTGCCAAAACTCTTCTTTTTCGATTAAAAGTTTTTGCACTGGCAAGAGGTGGTTTTTGTAGTGTAGCGCAAATGGTATATTATGCAAGACTGCGATGGAAAGACCTTTTTTTTCAACTAGAGTCAGGCAAATTAAAAAAACAGATGTTGACGAATGTTACAGCAAGCGAAGAAGAAGAGTTTTAAAAAAAACATTGTGTGGTATGTGTGGACACACCAGGAAACCCAATAATCATGAATATATCTGTCAATCAACACGATATTTACGTTTGTCACCTTTGTTTATGGAATGACTTCTCGTGTCATCTTGCGATAATAAATAAATCATTGCATTTGTGAGTTAATGGAAAAACCAACATTACATGCTTCTTTTTTTTCGACATTTAGTAAATGTTGGTAAAGTTTTGCGCATACGTTCAATGGAAAAGCGACTAAAGAGACTGATGATTTTCACAAGAGTTGTAGTGCATTGTGACAGAAACACACATACAGACAGATACTGGTGATTACTAATACTCTGGTTCCCATCTGTCTAAGAGGAGATTAAGAAGATGCAGCAAGATGTCTTCAAGTGTGTAGTTTCAAAGTTTATTTTAAAGAAATTGTAGGAGTTGCAATGCAGGCCCAGAGGCTGTGTTATCTGTGTCTCAACGTCAAAGTACGTAAAGACAGATTAATTACAATGGAGACATGATGGAAATGTTGGAAATGAACGCTTCGAACCTCGACTTGAACCCTGTGATGTTACTGTTACAGATAGAGATGTTTTTCATCCGTCATCTGAGGGTGAGCGTGTCGGTCGAGACGTCTCACTTTGTTAATGTCGTTATTTTTATTGCCGTTATTTTTAGATGATACTGCCATGGATTTTATAACACTGGAGCATGTGTTAAATTTAATTTAGTTAGTTGAGATTCTTTATTTGCAAAAGATAAAGAACTGGATTTAAAATAGTAATAATATTAATGATCATGAACAGTAATAAATACATGAAATACTCTAGATACAAATAATTACATAACCATGCACATAACATTGCTTGTGCATAAGGAGGTAGAATGAACTTTTTCTAACCCTAAATAATTCCATTTTACATTTTACAAATAGGTTATCAATATGCAGCTGCTTCTCCAACAACAGCAAGAGTGAAAAACAAAACTGACAGCGAGCTTCACGGTCCTGTTTGAAACTTCAATTCTTTTTCTTGTTCGTCTCAAAAACAAGCATCTGTGTCTGTCATCTGCGGAAAGTTTGTGGAAAACCTCAACAAAAAGACTGTGGAAAGAATGAAATGACATGAAAATGGAGACATGTGGAAAAAAGACGGATGGATGTTTTCGTGTATGCTCAATCTTCACTGAGGGAAAAAAAAACATTTGACGTGATAAAATTGGCAAATCATTATAATTCTATAATGTGTGACTTTATTTTTGTACATATTTGCACCTGACAACCTGTTATTCTATGACATGATTATCTTGACTTTATCTGATCTCTACACAATTAGGAAATGACAGTCAGGTCCATAAGTATTTGGACATGTTCATTTTGCCTCTGCACATCATTACAGTGGATCTGAATCAAAACAATCAAGATGCAATTTAAGTGTTGACTTTCAGCTGTAATTCAAGGGGTTTAACAAAAAAATATTACATTAACTGTTTAAGAATTACAACCACAGTAACATAAAGTTCATCATTTATCCTCTGTACACTGGAAACAAATCTAAATCTTACCAAGTGTATTTTTGTCACTTCTCGTCAAAATCTCATCACACTTATAATAAGACATAATCACCTAAAGAGTAACTTTTCACTGAGATATAAGAATTGATTTTTAGACAATAGATCTGGAAAATCTTATTTCAAGAAATCTTACCAAGATCATTTTCACTATTTCCATTGGTAGATTGTTTTGCTTTCATTAAACAAAAAAAATCTCGAATTAAGCAAAAAAAAATCTGCCAATGGAACAAGTGAAAATGATCTTGGTAAAATTTCTTGAAAAACCTTCTTTATATCTCACTGAAAAGGTACTCTTTAGGTGATTATGTCTTATTCATTGATCGATCGATGTGGATTTTTTGGGGCCGATACCGATTTTTTTGTTACATCAGCCTTAGCCAATGACCGATACAGGCTGCCGATATTTCTAAGCCGCTATTTGGAGCCAATACTGATTTTTTTCTCTGTCAAATGATAACAAATGTCAAAAAATCTTCTTTTTTTAAAGGAAACGTTTATTGAACTAAAAATAATATTAAACTACTGTTAAAAAAAAAAGGAGAAAGATAAGGTAGAACAGGTAACATTAACATTTCACATGTCAAAACTTACATTCAGATAAAAGCAAAACAAAGTGTTCAGTGCATTCGATGCTTCAAGTTAGTTCTTTCTAAAATAAACAATGACAGCAGCACAGACCGTTCAGTCATGGTGTCAAACTGAAATATTCCTTCCACACAGTTCACTCAGCTCCTCTCCCCTATAGGCAGAACATGAGTCATAGAACTACAGAACACAGAACAGCAACTTGCTATTAGCGAATATTTACAACTTGCAAGGTAGCACACTGTCACATAACTCAGTGACACTGTAAACTACATGAGTCACATGACTTGGCACAAACTGCCCCCACATCGCAAGGCGCATGCGCGGAGTCAAAACACGCAACACTATTAAAATTTACTTGGTATTTCTAGGTTCATGTGCAACGACTACGAAACCTTTGAATATTATGTGAAAATACATAATACAACTTGCTCTTCCCACATAGTTTATTCATAACACAAATGATATATTTAGTTTTTCTTGAATAATTCCAGTTCTCACTGATACTTACAATTAGAAAATAAAAATTGTGACAGTTAACCTAATAAATATGACTACACCAAAAAATCTTTTTTTTTCAGTGTGGACAGCAGGATCTCCAAGAACATGGAGGTGCCGTGAACTTCACCTGTCAGTAAATCATGGCAGGGAAAAAAGAGCATGTCGGCCAACGCAACAGGCCGATGCCGATACAAGAAAAAATGTAAATATCGGCCCGATATATCGGCCAGCTAATATATCAGTCTATGAGATATTTTGACTAGAAATGAGAAAAATGCACTTGGTACAATTTGGATTTTTGCAATGTACACCCAATGCTTATGGATCTGACTGAACAACAAGCAAATGAGGCTTTAAATATGACAACAAATATTTGTATTTTTAATTTTAGGACCACAGTTTGAAAAAAATAAATTGTATTGAACTAATCTTTTGTTATGTTTTGTTGCTTTAATTTCATGCAGTCAAACAAACCAGTTATTTTTTCATGTTTTCGGTTGGATCCCGAGGAAACATCCTTGAGTAAAATGAATGGATGTAAAATGAGCTTTAACTGTGAACATTAAGAGACTCCCAAACAAGGCGATAGTAGCTCTGGGCTACACAGAAATAAAGGTGCAATACAGTCACCGAGGGCTAAATGTGTGAGCAAACAGATTAAAAATCCAAAGCAAATCAATAATCCCTTCTCTTCCAAATCCAAACTGAAGACACACACTGTTTAATGCAATCTGAAAGCCATATTTTACAAGGTTCTTAGAGTGAGTTAATGCAGTGTTGTGAGTAGAAATGCACACACTCGTACACACTTATTTCCCAAACTGATGCTTGTCGTATTTTTTAACAGGGATCTATAATTTGTGCGTTTGCAGTCATGTCACTGCAGTTTTCTGCTGCCAAGTAAAGGTCTTATTTTTGGTCTGTGTTGTTTTCGGTTAAACGCGATGCTAATGTCTTTGCCATTTATAGGACGACCACGGCTGAGACGAAATCCTTCCAAACGTCTTCGCATCTCCTACAAATAGCTCAACTGAACTCCTGTTTTGAGCATAAAGAAGACATCAGACTTCGCGCACCTCTGACTCAAACCACTCAGACTGACGACACGGTTCGACATGTACTTTCACACTTTCAATTTCGTAACAACTGTTCAAAGCAGCTGGTGAAGTTCAGATGGTTCGGTGCCTCCGCAGCATCCTTTAACAACGTCCTTCGCTTCATGTCAAAGTAGCTCCCTGCACTCCGGTGATATTTTTATTTTACCTTTATTTAACCAAGTAAGTTAGTTCAGAGCTGATTCTCATTTTCAATAACGACCTGGACGTAGAGAGACGAACAACCAATCACTCACACATTCACACCTGTGGCCAATAAACGTCAATGCTCTTTCATACATAAAATATGATAGAACTGTTTTTCCTATTTTTAATTAGCTTAAAATGTTACCAAATGTTACCAAAGCTTAAACAAGATGTTTGACAATAAATCTATTATATGAATGTGTTTATTGTGTTTTATATTTCTGCATTAATTATTGTGTTCGGTATGACTTATTACCCCCACCCCCCCAAAGGGGAGGCAAGGGGTATGGTTTTTGGTTTAGTTTGTTTGTTTGATTGTTAACACTCTAGCAGTAAAACTATTGGTTGAACTCAAACCAAATCGGGTTTATAGATTGCCAGTGACCCAGAATAGATGTGATTACATTTTGGGAAAAGTAGATCAAAGTTCAAATATTTTATGAATTTTAAATCTTTTTTCTTCTCCCATTGACTTATAATGGGCGGAATTTCAAATGTATATAAAAACATCCATTTTGTTTCAGTTTACTTCAAACTTGGCACATGTGTAGAGGTAACTGATATGCTGACATCACCACATGCATAGACATGATGACATCAGCTGGATCGATACCAAAATAAGATACAGTATGTGCGAGGGGTGAGATTTGTTGTGCCCGGCACCCCTTGTTTAATGTATTTTTCCGAAAAATTTTCAGGTACCCCCTTCTTCCACGAAAAAACACAGTTATTTACGATTTACTTCACAGTTGTTTGCTCCCACCTTTCTCAAACTTTAACCCATAAAGACCCAAACACCCACTTGCAACTACAACCATCTTCTGATCTAAAATGTTTAATACCTATTGTTCCACTAATCCTATCAATACATGTAAATAATTGATGAAAAATACAGTTTGTTGTCTTTTCATGGTCATCAGATATGACCCATTTAGACATTCAGAGGTTCCGTAGCGAACAAGGAAACACCGTCATCTTCTACAACATTGATTCTCCAGCAAAACCCATGGTGTTGGATCAATGACAGTGGATGGACACACTTGGTTTATGTTCAGTTAATGATATATTTTACTGAAAAAGTCACTTTTTCTGCAGACGAAATAGCCCAAATATAGAGAAAAATATCTGTTTTGGTAACTATTCACATTAGTGTTTCTGGGGCAGTAGACAATTCATGAAACTATCTTCTAAGCATCAGTCATCAGCAGCGGACACAGCGTTTCACTTGGTCTTGAGACAAAAAAAGTTTATGACGGACTGATCTGGATTAATAGCTGTAGTTTCACCTTCATTTCAGAAAGACAGACCAAATTTACACACTGAATATTAAAAGGGAGAATAACTATCGCTAGAATTCAATTATAATAGCTTTCATATTTGGTATTAATAAACACTAATTAGATGTTTGCTTGGAGAAATTTCCATTAAAAGTTAGTTGATTATTAATATAAAGTGTACAACTTTTATTTTCCATTTGATTGCAGTGGGTTTTTTTATGGTTTTTCTTTTTTGATTTTTTTTTTTTTGCACTATATTTATGCATGTACACTTTTTCTTGCACTTTATTCTGTTGCTGCCCTGACTGGAATTTCCCCTTTCCCCATTGTGGGATCAATAAAGTCGAATCGAAGCAAATCGAAGCGACTTAATTGTCATTACACCATTGTGCAATGAAATTGCAGGTGGTCTCTGCCAGCGACAGTGCACTTACATCTAAATAACACAATAAGAAACAGACATGCATCAGAATATATAAGATGTAAAGGATTGTGCAATCTAAATCTGTGCAAATAAGAGATATACTGTATGAAGGGTAGAGTTAAGAATATTAAAGGTAGTGTAAAAATATAACAATGTAAACAGTGCAATGTAACACGGTACTAAACAGATCTAATCTAATCTAATCTAATCTAATCTAATATAATATAATATAATATAATCTATTCTGTACCAAATGCTGAATGATCCTGATTCTGACCAACTCCTGGATTTTACCCTCTGTCCAAGGAAATATGAAGATAATCTCCAAGCTGTAGCTGCACTTGGAAAAGATCAGAGAAGAAAGAGCTCCTCTTCAAAAAGGTTTCACACTTCTCTAATCTTCAAGTAACGTTGTAGGTTTCGTGCCTTTAGGACAGCCGTTCTATTTTTCATAACACTCATGTATTTATTAGGAGGATGGCGTTATACACTCCTCCTTTAAGTACCCCTCTGAAAGCTTATGAGAAGGGACGAACAAGCATCTTTCATATCCTTCAAATGACTCTCATAAGGGCTGCATTTAATATCTGTATTATTTATTCGCTGCCGGTGCTTGTTTCAGTCTTGGCGAACAGGAAATGGCAGATCCACTCAGGAAACAAACACTAAATGGGGATTTAACAACTCCACCATTTATATAAAACCTAAACAATGTGACATAAACCAAGAGATATTTCCTTCCCCTGTCATATGTAATGTCCTCTTAGTGTCATTTTGCATTGGTTTGCACTTTTCAGTACAAGAAGCTCCTGGGTTTCAGTCCATGGGCCTTTCTGTGTGGAGTTTGCATGTTGTGAGAGTGAATGGTTGTTCATTTGTACAGTTGTGCTCATAAGTTTACATACCCTAGCAGATTTTGTGATTTTTTTTTGTCCATTTTTCAGAGAATATGAATGATAATACAAAAACTTTTCTTTCACTCGTGGCTAGTGGTTTGGTGAAGCCATTTATTATCACACAAATGTGTTTGCTCTTTTTAAATCATACTGACAACAGAGACTATCCAAATGACCCTGATCATAAGTTTACATACCCTAGTTCTTCATCCTCTGTATTGGCCCCACCCCTTTAATGTCAGTGACAGATGGAAGTCTTTTGTGGTAGTTGTGGATCAGACACTTTATCAATTATCTATCAATACATGTAAATAATTGGTGTAAAATGCAGTTTACCGTCTTTTAATGGTCATCAGAAATGACCCATTTGGACGTTCAGAGGCTCCATAGGGAACGTGGAAACACCGTCATCTTCTATAACACTGATTCACCAGTAAAACCCATGGAGTTGGATCAATGACGGTGGAAAGGAGATACCTGGTTTTACATTCGGTTAGCAATATCTTTCCTGAAAAAGTAACTTTTTCTTTGTTTTTCTCTGTTTTGAAATAATTAAGTTTGAATTTACTCTGAGTTTTCATGAACATCTACATGATCTGTGAATTAAATATAGGATAATACATGACTTACAGCAAAAAATGCAAAATACAGCGGATAATATAAAAAAAAAGGTGATAAATCAGTTAAGAAAGGTAGAAATAGAGAAAAATTAATTTGGGAACTGCCACAAAAGAAGCACTGGGTCTTTATGGGTTAAAAGACTTGATATCATGATCTACTGCAGGTAAAATATCAACTGTGGAAACTAATCATTGTAATTGAGTAAAATAAATGACTCTGGCCCCTTTTGAAGAATGAAGTTATAGTAAAGGAGCACACAGTCACCAATGTTGTCAACTGTTCAGACCCAAAAAATTAATTTTACAGTAGAATGATGTCAGACTTCACAACCAGATAGAGATACATGTCATCATGTTACAACGTAGGACAAACTAGTGTAAAATCTTCAAAAATACTGGAGTAAATTTCCAAGAAGGCTC
>JAPQRP010000008.1:14643125-14657004 GCA_037367295.1 Apogon hyalosoma | reverse complement strand
GTTGACAGATAGGAAACTACATGTAGGCTCCAAAATGGCATCATGACCTTTGACCTTGAGCGACCTTGAAAGGTAAACCCATAGTCTCACGATTTGAGAGGGAGATGTCCATTAAGAGCTAAAACGTTTGCAAGGGGCGGGGTTTGTTTTGCCTGGCACCACTTGTTCTCTGTTTATTTATGTGTTTTTTCAATTGTCAGCAACTTTACGCACAAACCACGGGACCAATTTCCATGAAATTTTCAGGAAAGGTGCAAGGTGGTCCAGAATAGGTCCCTTTAAATTTTGGTGAATGTAGGTCAAAGATCAAGGTCACCAAAAATGTGTTTTTGCAATTATAAGAGATAGGTCAAATCAGGTAAAATGTTTGTGAGGGGCGGGGTTTGTTTTACCTGGAACCACTTGTTTCAATTGTGCAATTTTTTTCTCTGACACTACAGATGAGTAAAGTTGTGAAAATATCCAATAAGTAACATACACCGACACTTATTGTTGTGGTTAATAAGCTGTTACTGCTCCTAAAATGTAGATTTATTTTGGTAACTGTATGTACTTGTATGAATTTGAAAGCTTTGATAAAATACAGATGCACAAGCCAACCAATTATCTAACAGTTATAGTCTTCTTAGAAAATTGTGTGACCGTTACATATTATAGCTTTAAATGTGATTACTTGATAAATGACTGATACCTTGTCTTTAGCGTCAGACTAACAGGAACCTGGTGAACTGGAGGTGTCGTCAGTGTTCCTTACTTTGCTTAATTTGTCTGAATTAGTGCCTCAGACTGAACAACAACAGGGCATTTTCAGTAAAGACTGGAATTATTAAATGTGCGTTAAGGTCTGCAGTGTCTCCCCTGGCTTATGTACCTCATTTATCTCTATTTTGAGCCTCTCTGTAAACAGGTGTAGATGCTCCTATTAACTAATTGCACATTCTTGCTAATTAAGTGCTGCTTTGAGTTCTTAATGTTGCTTGAATGTTTTCCATTTCCTGTAAATCACCCACATACTGTGCAATGCTTCTCTGATGACGTCTTCTGTCTGTTTCTGTGCATCACCATCCTCTTCTGCTGCACTTTACAGACATTCGTCACCAGCCCTCTACATGTCCTCTGACTTTCCCACCTCTACGTGTCACTTTATTTACACCCAACTGCACACATGTTGCCCATTCCACTATCAGCTCCACAACATATACTTCAGTCAGACCCGAGGGATTTGTAGCGTTCTGGTTTCTGGGGAAGTATATGAAGAGCAACACGTAGAGTCCACATGTGATGGAGACTGTTGTGGGTGAATGAATTCTAAGGCTATGTTCAGACAGCAGGTTTTAATGCACAATTCAGATTTTTTTGGTGAAATCCACTTTTTTTGAGTGCTTGTTCATATTACACATTAAATGCAACTTCTATCAGTTTTGAGTATGAACTGAACGCGACCCTGAAGTGACCCACATGCACAAAAGAGGTCCTGATGTAATACATGACCACGCAGGCACGCACTGTGTTTACGGAAGTAAGTATGTTTTTCCCGCCACTTCTCCTCCTGGGATGCAGAATTGTGACATTTGTGGCATTTCAATGATATAAAGGTCGGATAAATGCCACCTGGGCATTCAGACTGAAGCCGCATTGCACAGTATCCAATACGTATTGGATTTAGGACCACATATGAAAGTGGGCTGGGTTGGATTTGAAAAAATCGGATTTGTGCTGCTCAAACTGTCTTTAACTGATCGGATACAGGTCACATATGGGCAAAAAAATCGGATTTGGGCCACATTTGCCTGTAGTCTGAGCATAACCTTAGTTTTGTCTTGTTTTTCTTATTTTAGTCCTTCCCTCAACCTTTCTCTATTTATTTTTTATTACAGCATCACAATAAAAGCCTCACACCTCTACTTTTACTTTCTATTGAGCATGTGAACGTAGATTGTATATTTATTGAACCTGAACGTGTATATGAGCTGACCCTTCCCATTTAATTGTAAATTGTGTTTATAATCCAAATGGACTTGATACTGTTTAATGTATTTTGACAGAATTGTGCAATACAGGGACTAATGTACAGTCATGGCCAAAATTATTAGGTTTCATGTCTTTTTTTCTTTTGTCATTAAAATCATTAAAATATTAATCGAAATGTCTACAAAATCATCATTGTGCTCTATAAACCACAAAATAGAGCTATCATCAGGAGATTTAGTAATTTTACACAAAAAAAAAAACAAAAATATTTTGGCTTATTTCACTGTCAATGTCCCACAATCATGTTTGTTCACAGAAGAATCCAAATTCTTGTGTGATCATTGTCAGGTGTCATAGTGGTTCAACTGATGGTGAGTTTTAGGCTATGTTTATACGTAGCTGGGTATTTTTGAAAACAGAGATTTCCCCTGTCCATTTTATTAAAAAAAACCTCAAGCAGACATGATCGTTTTCAGAAAACTCTGCGTTTATACAGCCCCATATATAAATACTGTCAAGAGCATGCCAGGCCTGTAGATGGCAGTGTAGTGGGACAATCGAGTACTATCAACCAATCAGAATCCTTAAAAGAATCACAATGAAACGTCACTTCCACTATGAACCTATGGAAATGTAGTTTAAAAATTTACCATAAGAGCCCTATTTTATATCAAGTAAATACACAAAGCTCCTGTTAAGCAGATGTAACAGGCGCTAATTTACTAAGATGCTAACATTCGCTACCAAACTTCCTTATTTTCTCATTTAACACTTGTAACTTCATTTATCAGCTCCATCCTCTTCCTCTAAACTGTATCATCACGTGAACTTGATAGAATATTTCCTGTGATGTCCATCCGAGAATGTCCATTTTCGCATTTCCTTCTGTTTATATCCAAACGCAAAAACAAAGATTTACAGAAATTTCCACTTTGGCCGGAGTTTTTAGAAACCTTTATTTTCGTTGCTCGTGCCCATCATTGTCATGTAAACGATAGGCACAAACGCAGAGAAAAATCTCCGTTTTCAAAAATCCCCGGCCTCTGAGGACACAACTGTGGGATTCTGTTGAATGTACAAGGCCAATCCTGTTCAATACAGAAACATTAAAGTTAAAAGTGGATAAAAACAGTAGGACTCAGTTCGTCTGATATCTGTGGTCAGAGCAACATTATGGAATGAAAATCATGTTTTAAAGGCAAAAAAAAGGTCAGTATTTTCAGATCTGGTAGATGTTCTAATAATTTTGACCACCACTGTATGTGTAACCCATGTCTCATCAGGTTACGCTAACATGCTATCTCAATACAGAATAAATATAAACTTGACTGACAGATGAGATTTAGTCTTAATGCCAGTAAAGAATTGAAATATACACCGAACAAACACATAAATGCAACACTTGCTTTTGCTCCAGTTCTTGACAGGCTGAAATCAACGGTGTAAAACTTTTTCCATGTTGACAATAGACCTATTCCTCCTAAATGTTGCTCTCTAGTGTGTTTAATTCTGTGTTACTGGGTTCTTCTGCTGTGCTGAGATGCTCCGTCAACCTGACAGGTGTGTTTCATCAGGATGACTGTTCAGGTGTGTCTCAGGTTGGTCACAGTAAAAGGTCTAAAATGTGGACTGGGGTACCAAGAAAATGCAGATTTTTTTCCCCAAGTGACCTGCTGGTTAAATTAAAAAACTGTTGTGAAGTGGAAGTATAAAATAAAATGTTGTGGCATAAAATGGAAAATAGAATTAGAACATTTATTGTCATTACATACAAGGTACAACAACTGTCATCCAGTGCAATCCCACACAGTGCAAAGAAAGCTAGTATGCATATGTGGACAAAAAACAATAAGCAGCAGTAAACTTACATAACATATTGCACTGTTGAAAAATTGAGAAATTCCTCAAAAAATATGTGTTGATTTAAACGCACTTAGCTGTACTTTTTTGTGCTATGTGGGACAGTTTCAGTCCAGCACCAAGAACATTCAAAGCATTTTCACCCCTAAAATTCCAAACTAGTGTCAGTGTTTTTGATTAATTGTCTACATTTGGTCTGGTTTGTTGTTGTTTTTTTTGTTTTTTTTTTTAAGAATATATTTATTTAATTTTCATTTTTCAAAACAGAACTGCTCAGCACCACAGTCAAAAGAAAACTAGAGACTTACAGTTAGCATAGAGACAGATTCCACACAGTCGCAGTCAGTAAACCGGACCAAACAGAATGGAAAGATTTCTTCACCCACCTGGCCCCGCTAAGGCATCTCCAAGAGAAAAATGTCTTTGTTTTGAATGTCAGGGGTCACCGGAAGATTGTGAGGTTAAAATGGGGTCACGAGCCAAAAAAGGTCGGGAAACACTGCCCTAACCCCTAACTCTAACGCTCAGTGCGCGGTATTTGATGCGGCATGAACATGCACACGGAAAGCTTATAATACATACAGATAACATGCCAATTAACACCAATTAAAAGTGGCGTACATATTTACGCAAGTCGTGTTATCACGTGGGACCAGGAGTAGAAAGACTTTTATATATCTTGGAGAGATTAAACATCTCATGCCTTTTCCTTCCTTCTATTCATCCCTTTCTTTCAGCTGTGAAACCATACCATCAGCTACATGTGCAGTTCACTGTGATGGATTCCAAGTTTCATCTCAAGGCTGATGCAACTTGTTTTTCATATCATGGTCAATTAATCCAACAGCTGCCTACAAGCTGGAAAATTAGTCAAAAATGGTTTGCAAAAGTATTAAAACTCACACAAGAACAAAAACAAATTAGACAATGATTAGATTACACACTTACGGCTCAGTGATACACCCGTATTGATAGTTATTGGAGCAGAATTTTGTTTTGTGAAAAATATGATTGTAATCTACATTTTCTTTTGCCTATAAGCTTTATTACTATGTTCAGAAATCACTGCTGAAATATTTGCATGTTTTTTTGTTTTGTTTTTTTTAAATTATTGTTGAATGAACACTTTAATATGAGAATTATGGTCAAGTTCTGACCATAAAGAATACTTTCCAACCATAAATAAAGCTTGTTAAGTTTCATTCAGTGTAAATGATGACACAATTCAAATGGGATCAATAAATTATTTGTCTTTCTCCGATAACCGATGTTCAAATTTTTCTGAAATTATATCCCATGGGGTACAACAGAAGGGGCAGGACTTCAGCTCTCTATAGCCGTAACCGACCGGAATATTTGTCAAATAGCCAAAAAACAGTGATGGTTTGTGCTCCTTTATATGCCAATCTGAAGAGCATATCCCATAATGAAAACAAGAAACTACCATTGAATTGAGCAGCAGATGTTGAAGCAGAGTGATTTCTTTATCAAAAACCACATTATTCAAACGTTCTTATAAACCTTGTCTTTTCAAGATTAAGTCTCTAAACATGATTGTGTTTGAACCATTTACATGTAAAGGGGGGAAATTGAGGAAAAATAGGTAAGATAAGATAAGATAATCAGGCATGGGAAAAGTGGACATGAATGAATAATAACCGCAGGATAGTACAGGGAATAAAAGTACGTATTCATAGCAAACAATATATGCATATTACTGTTAGTGATCAAAATGCTGGTTAGATCCATGTGTTGGTTTCAGTAAGATGTACATATTTAGACTAAAACAGTCAACACCATTCAGTTCTAGAAATCAAACAATATGTTACCTTACAAGTCAGGAGAGGGTTGGCTTCACATGTCTATGTCCATATCACATATTGATCATATTGGCTTGTCTTTTAATTTTTCTGTTTTCTCTTGTTCATGTTTTATGTTATGTGTGTTTGTGTTGCACGTTTTAAACAGTACATGTATAAATAGTGCAGTAGACAGTATGATACACAATATGGCATAATATAAGTATATAAGTAATGTTTTTATGGACATGAGTATAACTGGTAACACATCCAGGGTTTACCCCACCTTTGCCTGTTGGCACCCAGGATAGGCTCCACCCCCCCTGACCATCCAGAGGATTAAGCAGTTTAGAAAATGAATGAATGAACATCAGTATTGTTCTTTTAGAAATACTTGTATTTGCTTATAAATTATCAACATAACTGTAACTTTAATCTTTCTTTTTTTTTTTTTTTTTGCTTTTACTGTAAAATCTGTTCAGAGACAACAGATGAATCAATATTACTGCACAGTGTTGGATTAAATATCTGTTTTTTGGAATTAACAGCTTTATTGACAGTTTAAATCATGGCCAAAAATAATAAAAACCAAATCCAATAAGCTGCATTTCTTTTGTTTAATACTAAAATACATAACATTATTGTATTTAGCTGTAACTTGTATTCTGTTACATCCAAACTAACCCTCCCAGCTCTGGCTAGAACTGATGAAAATGTCCAGGACACATACATACGTCCAGCCTCCACGCTGACTCGAAGCCAGCGTGAAACTTAACATGACTCAGTGGTTGATATTTCCATGTGTGGGCTTTTAACTGTGAATAATCATGACTAACGTTAATGACCTTTCGGGTCCATCCAATGTTGTGCGCCGTACGGCCTGAGCAGACATTGTTGCCTGAATCTCTGACATCATCTGCTCATCTTCCACCCACCAGCACCTGATGCAAGAGAGCAGCCTGTCACTAGTGTCCTTCAAGCATTGCCATCAAGATATTGCCTCTGATCACACTCCAGCCCTGCTCCATGTGGAATAGTTTGGTGTAAGTCTATTTTCCTGAATGAGTCATCCACCTCTGTGTCCTTCTCATCTGCTCCTACATGCTGTGTGTGTGGTTTTTTTTTTTTTTTTCTTTTTCTTGTTTCATTGACAGTATGAGTGAAGGTGCAGCTGAGTTTTCTCAGGGTGACTCACCAAGGTGCAGGATCCCACTGGGCTCTGAGTCAGGCAGCATTTGTAAGCATGAGTCGGGGTTTGTTCAGTTCACAGGAGGCTAATTCCACCCTGAAAAAATCTGAAATTATTAGCCCCTTTTGCACAGCACTTCTGTTCTGGGAATATTTCACCTTTATTCAAACAACATCTGTGTGAACAAAATGGTGGATCATTTGGCCCCACCTCTGTCACGGCTCTGTAACACCTCTGGAGGTAGCAACAGAACCCTGATAAAGGTGCAATCATGATTCCAGAACGCTATGTAAAAGGAACACCTCTCGTTCCGCAACCAAGGTGTGACAAGTTGATGATGTATCGAGTGTGCAACCCCTGCGGTGGGGAGATTGAAAAATGAGCATGGGCTGTGTACAGTAAACAAACATATCAATGTGACTAGAAAGATGTGGAACTGGGGAGACGCCAAGATCTGCGAGCTGTTGTCACTTCAGGGGGAGGACTCTATCCATGCTAACATTTGTGGAACGGTGAGAGACAGGCCGACTCTGGAAAGGTTAGCTAATGCTAACTCTGTGCTCAGGGTATTTCTTTGGCATAAGTTATACGTCACACTATAGACTGTGCTGCGTCACCGCCCCTTTGATTCCTGAACGCTGGTCCGCTGTGTAAAAGTCCAGCCTGTCTCACCTCTGTTACTCCTTTGGCTTGACTGTGGAAATCAGTCATTGGTGGCAAAAAGGTGAGATGGTGATCTCACCTTTTTTCCAGGATCTCTGTGTAAAAATGGCTATTCATTCATACAAAATCATGATATTACCCCACCCCTAAAGGGGAGGCAAGGGGTATTGGTTTTGGTTCGGTTTGTTTGTTTGTTAGTTTGTTAACACTTTAGCAGCAAAACTATTGGTTCAATTCATACAAAATTTGGTTTATAGATTGCCAGTGACCCAGAATAGATGTCATTACATTTTTGGAAAGATAGGTCAATGTTCAAAATTATTTATGATTTTTTTTTTTTTTAATCTTCCCATTTACTCATAATGGGTAAAATATGTGTGAGGGGCAGGGTCTGTTATGGGCTTTTTTAACTTATTTAGAATTTTCAGTAATCTGCACTGTTATTGACTAGTACTCATTTTCTCCCTACATCTTAACACATCTGTACTTTATCTCTTTATGTTTTTTTAAGTCAGGCCTGTTGGGTTGTTTTAAATGTAAAAAAAAAAAATAATTGTGACAGGAGGGCATGGGCTAAATAGTTCCTCCTACCTCTCTTTCTCTTTCTCTCTCTCTCTCTCAAATTTCACTCAGTATGTACAGGCCATATGGACGTACGGCTGAATGAAGGGGGCATGCATTTACTCGTACGTTAATTTAAAAAGACATCTGGGGTACTGCCAAAATATCCGGGCTTAAGCCCTGAATGCCCAGGTCTTACGACGCCCATGGGTGATATGGTGCTATAAAACAAAATTTTCAGTCCAAAATGTATTTTTTACAGAATGACTTGACAATGGCTAAGCCTGAAAACTTGTTTACATACTTCCTATTTGTGTGGTGTCAGTTAGGACTCAGAGAAGCTACATTCATTTATCTAAGTAAAACACAATGATTAGTGTATTTTCCATGGCCAGTGTCGTAACAAAATCATCAGAGGATTCTGTCATGAAGTTTACTTGTGATTAATTACATTAACCACAGCAACTTAGCTGCACTAGCTGATGTTAGCATTAATATGTATTGAATTCAGTGGTCTGTCAGCTAGCCTGCTAATTAGCTCAGGTAGCCAGCCTAACCTAGCCTAGCCTAACCCTAAACCAGAGGATGATGTCACATGAAGTTCATCCTCTTTTTATGTACTGTAATGTAAATATATACAGTATGTTGTACTCAAGTCTGTCTTGCAAATAAGGTGTGATTCTTAAGGGACATCCAGACTAAAAAAGTATATTCACCACCTTAATATGACATCACATTTCTGCTTTTAACATAAATAATGTTCCAAAAACACCAAACCAGTCTTCTTTGCTATTACGTACCCTTTTTAACACCTTGGCCTCAATTTCCTTCCTTTTGTTCCATTAAATAAATCTATCCATGAGATCTTTACTCCATTTTTGCACATAACGACATTTTTTTTTTTTTTTTTGCTCACAGGCTGCTATCGTGCCATATGAATGATGTTGGTGCTGCTCTGTGTTGCTATGGTTTTATCCCTTATTATATCATAGTGATGTTAAGGACTCCCCAGATTCTGTTTCTGTGCCTCTGTGTGCTTTGCTGTTCATTATCCTGTGTGTGATGGTGATCCACCTACATTGGCAGCTGGCGTTCTGCTCTGTTAGCTCAGGGGAAACCTTCAGTGACACCGAGTGCAACTCCATGACAAACTGAGGCAACTGTGTCAGCCGAGAACTGTTTGATTAAATGTCACTGACTTCCTTTAAAGTTTCCATATCCTACAAAATATTCAGCAGTAGTGACATTTTGTTTGGATGTAGATTTTATTCCATTATTATTGTACTTACTGTGTATCAAAAACGGTGAGACTTGGGGAATACTTGACATAAGGGCTCCATAATGACATGGTTATAATCCCCCTTTTTTAGGTAAAGCTTTGCAGATTATATGTTTAATTCTGTCACTTCTTTACCCGGGAAAAACTTGTGATAGTGTATGTGTTGAAACCATGAACTAGGGCTGTAAAAGAAAAAGAAAAAGGGCTTAATAATGTGGTGATAACCATTTTTATTTCCAAGAATTTTCATTGCTTATTATTAGAGTTGTTACATGGTTATTATATTGGTGATGATATGTCATTATTGAATTATTACCTTTTTTTGTTAGTACTATTTACTTTTGCATGTCAGCTTAATTTTACAGGTTCATAAGTATATTTAGTTTCATTTGGAGGAATTCATTCATTTCAAATTGTTTTTTTGTTTGTTTGTTTGTTTTCAGTGAGGAAAGCTGCATTTTATAGAGGCTGAATGAAAGAATGCGTGACATCAAATATAAGAAAGACATTTTATTAGGTGCTTCCATGACAGAATATAAAAATATGGACGTAGCAGTTATGGATTTGATAGCATGTGTGTTGTCATGTTGTAAGCATTTTAATCTCTGAATAAACCCAACCTACTTTAATGTAAATGGGGGGACAATATATAACATGACAACCCTTCAACCTATCCACAAAACCATGGTATAGTTGTGTTTAAAGTCCGTAATTATAGCAGATTAAGATTATTTATTACGGTATGCATTAGTGATAGCATAGTTTCTGATCTTTTTTTTTTTTTTCATTTCTGTCCATTGTTGTGTTTATTTTTGTCCTGATCTTGTTTTGACTTCATAAGGTAGTATCCATCCTATGTTACATCCCATAGTTTCTCCATGTGGTTCAGGTCTGGACTATGTGGTGTTCAATACATGTATGAAATGACGTCCATGCTCCTGAACCACTTTTTCACAATCTGACTTGTTGAATCCTGGTATCATCATCTTGGAATATGAAAGTGTCATCAGCAAAGAAAAAATCCTGACTTGGTCATTCAGTATATTCAGCTTCAGCTGAGCTCATTTTATGGACCCATAACATTTAGAACCTTGACCAGACCAACTGAACCAACCCCAGATCATAACACTGCCCCCACAGGCTTGTACTGTAGGCACTGGGCATGATGGGTAATCACTTCATCCACTTCTCTTCTTCACTCTCGAACAGGGTCAATCTGGACTCATCAGACCGCATGACCTTTTTACACTGAAACACAGTCCAGTCTTGATGCTCTGTACAGACTGATGGCTGTTTAAGAAATGAAAAGATCCTCACTGCATCAGTTAAAGGGGTCATATTTTGCTAAACCCACTTTTATTAGTTTTTGGTTCATTTATTTGTATGTTTGGACCCTAATAGTTCATAAAGTTTGAATTTGAACCCTCCAGGTGCTGCAAAGCTATCTTTATATTCATTTTGGCAAAAATCAAGTGGATTTCTACAACCTGTTTTAATCTCTGCTTAATTAGTTGCAGCTGTAACTAGTTACATCAAAACATTTGCACATATAAGGTCAAGACTTCCGATGAACATTTCTTCGAGTTCAACGTAATTGTTTGTCAGCAGCAGCGGTTGTAGTAAAAACTGAAAATATGAAAATATGTCCAAACTTTGAACCGATTACCTAAAATGTTCAGTTGTTGGTTGTATTAAGGAACACAAGTGGCTGAACGGGACAGAGCAGCACCATCAACAACCTGGAGGGGGTGGGGCGTGAAGTGGCTCATTTGCATTTAAAGGGCCAGCGCTCAAAACAACCTTTCTGGTGTCATTACTCAGAAATAGTGTTGAAGATGGACCTGTGGAGTTGAATTAATGAAGAATTCAGACCCAAGCAGAGCATTTACATTTTATGAAATGTTTTAACATGCATAATTCCATTTAAAAAAGCAAAATATCACTCCCTTAAGGGGTGAAACAACTGAAACATATCAATCACTGCAGTAATCATCCAATGGAAGGATCTGAACTATTTGTTTTATTTTATACAGGTAGTTTTTTTCAGCCTGCACACAGTGTATATCAACATAATCAATCAAATTGTTACTGAAGCCAAGTTTCAGTCACATCAGAGCCAAAACAGTGATACAAAAGTGCAAATTAGTGGATTAATCACCTTATTTTTTTTATTTATGACCCTTATTGAGGATAAACTCTAAACAAAATTGAACGTACAATACATTATCTCTAAACTGGTTCATAATTAACAGTGAAGGTTCATTTAGTGTTGTAATGCTACTTTGGACCAAGCTGGCCGAGTTTGTGTCCACCCTTATGTTAATTCATTGTGTTGGCGGCTCTGGCTGCAGAGTCCTTCATGCCCAAAAAGCAGAGAAAACCTTTACAATGAAAAAGAAGGTAAAAGGGCAGTGCATCATTTTCCACCTCCATATAAAAAGCAGTTATTTAGCTTCAGTATCAGCAGGAGCCAGGTGGCCTCGGGCAGTGTTTCTGATGCCGAAGTAAAGGCTGTGGCAGAGTGAGCATGTGTTCTGAGACATACTGTGGCTTTTAGGTGAGAAGTCTCACTCCGTTCACGTAATGAGAGTTTTTCTTCTGAACTGCAAGGTATGACGTCCTCTCAGTGTACATGAGCTTTAGCGTCGACTGACTCACTGTGAACGCAGCTGTCGGATCCAGACCATGAGGGAGGGTTGTGAACCGAGGTTCAGCCAGATGGATGGAAGGCAGTTAAATGTAACCTTAAACACTCAAAAGCTACAGCACAGATTTCCATAATTACCCCTCAGCATATTGTAATTCAAGTGGTTTGACATGGAATGAGAATTCAACCCCTTCCTCTGGACTGTTTTCAGACTGGGAGGTTTTGGCCGCTCACAGGTGCTTATAATAGAGAGAGGGAGGGAAGGGGTTAAATATATGATTGACAGCTGTAATTACCAATCAATGTCAGATGTAATAACACAGAAACTTTGAGAAGTGGCCTCTCTTTTCCACGGTAACATGAAACACCTGCTTCAGATATTATTGATGTCCAGGTGAAGTGGGTGGATTCATAGATCAACCACCAGAACAGATGACGGGAGCCTTCTGAACCTGTTAGTAGGGGCCGTAGACCCCTGCTGGTCCATATTTATACAGATTAGTGCAATATAATGTATGTGTATATGTGTGTACATGCACATGTGTATATGCATGTGTGTAGGTGTGTATGTGTTTATATGAGCTCATTGTAGTGTTGCAGTGTATTTAATTATTTATTTCATTTTATTGTCTCCTGGGTTGGTTTTTATGCACTTTATATACATACAGATGTAAGTGGACTTTTTTACAGAATTATGTGTTTTTTCTAGTATCTTTTATCTGACGCCCTGAACGACCGCACAAGAGTTCCTGTGTATGTATGCACAAATGGCAAATAAAAGTTTGAATCTTTGAGATGATTACAGCTATTAACGGTCATTCAATGGGCTGATAACACTCAAAGAAGGTGCATGAAACAGGTCATTTAACTTCATATTTAGTCTTCTGATTTAGAGAAGTTGCATAAGGAAGGAGTGTATTTCCATATTCTGGCATTTTTCTTCCCTTTCAAGGATTAATTTGAGGTAGTTGTACTTTACTTACAGCTGCAACTGTAAGAACACAAACAAAAATGACCATGTAACATATTTATCTTTGTAGTGATCTACATATGCACTAAGTATAAACCAATATAAATACAATGTACAATCAGCTATCATTTATAATTATGTACAGCCCTCTCTAGATTAGATTAGATTAGATCAGATTAGATTAGAGTCTTTATTGATCCCACAACAGGAAAATTCAATGGTCAAGGCAGTAACAGAATAAAGTGCAAGAACAAAATGTGCATATGTATATTTTTATACAACCCACAAACTATATTAGTTTATATAAATAGAATATATTAAATATCCTCCTGAGACCCAGGAAAGTGAAAATTGTATCTTTTTGAAATTAAACTCTATGCACAGCCCCACTACTTCCTGAATGAAAACCAGCTCCTTTCTTTCCTGTCTTCATAATTGGACACAGTGGTTCATGCAGGTGTGTCTGTCCACAGTTGTCACAACCAGAAGTAGCAGGAACACCTGGATGAATCAGTGTGTCCAATTATGAAAGACAGCAAAGAAAGGACCTGGTTTAAGTTCAGGAAGTAGTGGGGCTGTGCATAAAGCCCATTGTCTTGACTGGAAACTGCATAATGCAACAGTTTTTTCAGATACATTTTTAAAATTATTTTATTTTAATTTTTTAATGGAATGTCCTTTGCAATGGACAGCATTTTTTTAAGTAAAACTGTGAAACGTTTGTTCCCTACAGAGGACAAAAATGCATTCCTGGGTCTCAGGAAGACACGTAACATATACAGTCATGGAAAAAATTATTAGACCACCCTTGTTTTTTTTCAGTTTCTTGTTCATTTTAATGCCTGGTACAACTAAAGGTACAGTTGTTTGGACAAATATAATGATAACAACAAAAATAGCTCATTGTAGTTTAATTTCAGAGCTGATATCTATCCATTTT
>JAPQRP010000008.1:14625319-14637374 GCA_037367295.1 Apogon hyalosoma | reverse complement strand
AAGTGGCTGGGATAGGCTCCAGCGACCCCCATGACCCTAGTGAGGATAAAGCGGGTTCAGAAAATGGATGGATGATTCTGATTCTGATTTGGACAAACACATGTGGGGCCACCATGGAACCTGCAGACAAACCCACTTGGGGCCTTTATATTCAGCCCAAATGTAACCCTTCTGGGGCCCACATGGACATGCTGGATGGGATTTAGGTCAACATGCTTGCTTCTGTGTTACCTCAAATTGCATTTATTTTTCTGTCCACATCCTAAATAATTGGCCAGTGTTCTATGGATCTTATACTTTTTAACCTTTAAAGACCTAGAGCTATTTTTGTGCCAACTTCCTAACACATTTTTCTCTATATTTAACCAATATTTTGCATTGTTTAGGTAAAAATCAGGTATGTTTCTGTATTTAATTTGCTGATCACACTGAATTAAAAAAAATTAAGAAAAAGTGGGTTTTTCAGCAAAACGAATGATTAACTGAACATAAAAACAAGCGTTTACAGTCACTGTCATTGATTCAACTCCATGGGTTTTACTGGTGAATCAAAGTTGCAGAAGATGACGGTGTTTCCACGTTCACTACGGAGCATCTGAACATCCAAATGGGTCATATCTGATGACCATGAAAAGATGACAAACTGCATTTCACACCAATTATTCACATGTATTTATAGGATTAGTGGATCAACAGGTGTTAAACATTTCAGGTTAGGATAGTAATATTTGAGGATATCGTCCTTCTCTGGTCATCTTTACTTTCTGTGGTAATCATCTAATGTAGTGAACTCACTACTAAACTACACAGAGGCAGTTTTTTTGTATCTTTCTATGTTTTTCTAATTCTTTTGGCTGCTAAAAAAATTGAAGGCACCTCAGACACTAATTAAGCCTAAACAATTACCTCAAAATACAATTAGAAAACAGTGATTTATTGTGTTTTTTAGAAGTACCAAGAAATCTGTCCAGTATATTTTAACATATCTCAATATAATACACAATAAATTATTTCTTTTCACAATTTTACAGGTTTACAGGTTCATGCATGCAATCATATATAAGACTGATGCTTTTTATTCAATCACTTTTAAGGAGAAGTTAAGAATTGTCAAAAAATTGTGAGGATACTAACACATTTCTCTACGTTTTTAAAATGATCTTACAATACAATGCATTAAAACCATTTTACTCCACAATTAATACACTTACTTTCTTTACTTTAAGTACATTTTTCTGATAATACTTATATAACTTAATATAAGTGAGGTTTTAAGAGCCAAATATTTGTTCCACCGCTGACAGATGCTGAGATGATGCAATGGTTCAGTGTTGGATGTTGACTCACCTCAAGAGAGCAGCATTTCACCACAAATGGAAAAAAAAAAACCCTGAATGCAGGATTCACTTAGCATGTCTGTGAATACAAATACATCCATATGAATTGCTATTGGTTACATTCATTCTTTGGTTAATGTGAAATATATTAAGACCCCAGTGATATGTGTCCTTGAGGGTAAATTTATTAGACAGAGACAGACTTTATTTGTCATCCTAGATTTTACATCAAAAATAACATTTCTGGTGGATTCTGGTGGATTTCAGGTGGATAGGAACTGGATACAACAGTTTCATGTTCAAGTTGTGTGTTTCTTGTTGTACATTTGAAAACTGGAAATAAAAACGACCTTGATTTTAAAAAAAAAAAGAAAAAAAAAAGAAATTTCAATGCAAATGGCTCAGCAGGCAGCAGCAATAAATACAAACAGGCACTATATATACAGGATTACGTTTACAAGATAGAATAAATATGCATAAAGGAAAACTATGTGTGAGTATAAAAAGCTATAGTTCTCTAATAAAACTATTTTCAGTAGTGAATATTGGACAGTTATATTGCGCATTAGAGCAGCCTGGTGTATGTGAGGGTGGGGGGGTGAGGGAGGGAGGAGGGGAGATATTATGTTGAGTTCAGCAGTCTTGTGGCATGTGGAATGAAGCTGTTTTATTTATAATTAGTTAACTTATATTAAAATAAAACATACTAACTGATGCTTTAACCCATAAAGACCCAAACAGCCACTGGGCGACCAAAACCATTTACTGATCTAAACTGTTTAACACCTGTTGATCCATTAATCCTATTAATGCATGTAAATAATTGGTGTAAAATACAATTTGTCATCTTTTCATGATCATCAGATATGACTCATTTGGACGTTCAGAGGCTCCATAGTAAACGTGGAAACACCGTCATCTTTACAACATTGATTCACCAGTAAAACCCGTGTAGTTGGATCAATGACAGTGGATGGAGACACTTGTTTTCATGCTCAGTTAATGATATATTTTGATGGAAAAAGTCACTGTTTTCTTCAGTTTTTTTTGTTTTTGCTACACTAACCCACAACTTTAATCTGAGCTTTAATGAACATCTACATGATCAGTGAATTAAATAAAGGAAAATACCTGATTTTCACTGAAGAAAAAAAAACACAAAAAACAGAGGATAATATTATGATAAACGGTGCTAAATCACTTAAAGAAAGGTTAGATAGAGACGAAAAATAATTTGGGAACTGCCACAAAAATAACACTGGGTCTTTATGTTTTAAAGTAAATAGAGTAGAAATTCTATATGGTGCAAGTGTGTAGAGTTGTTGATAATTTACTTGAGGGCTACTCAGAATGACTCCAGACCACTAGATGATGTCAACTGAAATACACGCTGGTCTTCATTTCAAGTGTCAAGTCAAAGCAGATTACTGGAGCTTTGTCTTTGACCTCATCAGACCCAGCGTCTGAAGGAGAAAAGAGACGAGCCCCTCCACCATGTATGGTTCACCTACTGCTGCACAAGTGCCTTCAAGTAAAACATTGTTCTGTGGGACTGGGGGGGGTTATAGCACTAAAGAGGCAAAAAGAACAAAGACAAGCTATAAATCTGGAGGGATATTACACAGTGTCAAATGCTGGCTGCCAGTAAACTGCAGCCCGGCTCTTTTCTTCGATGATTCTTCCCGCTGTCAGGGCCAATTATCACGGACCCCAGTGCCCTCGTTTCATTTCACAGAGGACCGGCTGCCTGTGATTTGGCTGTGGGCAGGTGTGTTGCACTAACAGGTAGCCTGTGAGCTTCCAGTGACCTGACAGAGCAATTAAATCACTTTCACAGGGTTTGCCGCATGCACCCGTGGGCTAAGGCTGTCATTTGAGCATTTAGTAAAAGGAGAGTTGGTATTCTCTGCTGGGAGGGCGGGGGGGGAGGGGGGGGCAGCGTGGTTGGCTCTCTGGTGTTCAGGCTGCGAGTGGCTGAAAACAGTGGATTAAGAGAAGGGTCATGGCCTTGCTGACGGGATTTCTCTGAAAATATATCTGTGCCCTGCAGCAGTGTTTTTTTCTTTAAAATATATAAATAATGTTTGACATCACGGGCACATTTATTAACAAGAGAGGAAGGCGATGTTTGAAACTCACTAAACCCATTCAGATGGAAATGATGGTGAATTACTCCTCATTTCCTTCACCATGTGCTTCGCAGGATGTGTTTTATTCTATGTAGGTTGAGCTTGAAGCAGTCTGGATTAAGCATAGTAAAAAAAAAAAGAATCGTATACCATTATCTAAATGACAAAAAAAAAGGCAAAGAATAAATGCTGCTACACAGTAAAATTATTATTATTATTATTATTATTCTCATTATAATGGAAAGCAATAAAGTGAACTATGAATATAGTGGAAGCAGAGTATCATATTTGATGGTAAACCCTGTTTTAATGAAAGTCCAGTGAAAAATTAGACAAAGATAAAACTTTTTCAACCACCAAACCAAAGGTTTCATGATATTTTCAACATTTAGAGCCAATTTACAGCAGATATGCATCACATGTGTTAAAACCAAAGTACTACCCACTTTTAGCTTTGTTGAAATAAGTGTATGTATTTATTTCTCGTTCTTTTTTCTTCAAATACAACAAAAATATACACGAAATATACGCACAGCCTTTAAAGAACACATAAAAAAGTAACATGACAAGGAGCAGCACAAACAATTACAATCATCTGATGTGTTGAACGGAACCTGGTATAAAACACCAGACAATTAATGTAATAAATCTCATATTGTCTGAACAAAACTATTAAAGACGTGAAGTGCAAAGGAAGTCACATTTTTACTGCTGTTCATACTTCACATATTTCCAAACTGGATTTTAATACAGAGACAGAGAAATGCATACATGTGTTAATTAGAACTTTACTAAACCAACAAATATAATGTTGGACCAGGACATTTTGCACAGCATTGTATGTATTACTCAGTCTATATAGAAAACAGCTTTAAAAGAACATGGATTTTGGGGAAAAAACAAAAAAACAAAAATAACACCATCAAAGTGCTATGAATTTAGTGTGACTTCTCTTTTTACATATTGCAAATTCTTCTTTGCAGATAATATAACATTTAAAGCACTAATTTTCCATTGTTTTACATGTTTTAGTCAATACATCACAAATATTATGTATAGTTCTGTTTAGTTATCAGAACGGAGAACACTCTAAATACTGAAGCCATCTGGTTCATATTTTTTTGTTAGTTTCTAATATGGTGTACAGTATTTCCCTGTATTTTGTTGTTGCAGGTTAATAAAGAGACTCAGAAACAGGTAATTCGCTCATCGCAGCCCCGTAAAAGTAATGCAAAAAATAAAACGCCAGCACAGTTTTGCAAATTATGAAAAACCTTTAAACAGAAAAAAAAAACAATGGAGGCCATGGAGGTTATGATGTACACAGATACTGGGGCGACCACACATAATAAAAGCTCACATTTCCAGTTGCCTAACGCCATTAAGACCTGAAAAGGTGAGTAAACCTGACTGCAAATAAAAGGAGGGTAAACTGGGCTTAAGGCTTCAGACCAGTGGATCCAGTGGAGCTTTAGCCTCTGCCTCTGTTTTCCTCTTTATCTATAGTCTATATTTAATACTGGTGTGTGACGCAGTCAGCCACGTGACAGTAGATAATCCATGGATCTTATAGATATGTTGATGTGGATTCTGTTAGAAAGCACAGAGAATGTTCTCATCATGGCTTAAATTCTTATATTACAGTCAGATTTGATTACTGAGTTGGAAATTGCGCCAAAGCTGTTTTTATTTTTGTTCCATGGATCAATATCCGTTCATTTTTAGCACAAAATGATAAAATGTCACGTTTAAATTCATTTTAAAGCTGGGGATGATGGATGTTTTAGTCAGGAACATGTCTTCTAACAGAAAAAAATAGATAAGGTTTGAAAGGTTTTTTCAGTATTTACAGATATTGTATTGTGTGTTATTAGTTTTTAGACTGGCACTATTGGTCTGTTAGTTGTAGAGTTTTGTAAAATAGATAAATAAATAAATAAAATTCTTACTCCATATTCTGTTTTTTATACATATATTTAATTCTATAACAAGTGAGAGCTAAGGTTAAGCTAGAGTCAAATTATGTGTTATTGTTGGCCAATAAAGTTGATTCTGATTCTGAATTGTCTTTACCATATGACTTTCATCTATACATTATTAACTTGAATGTCTTCTTTGAGAATATAACACACAAAATTAAAAAGTGTAATGAAAGTGCACTTGAATACAGAATTTTACAAAGGAAATACAAAAAAATCCAAGGCACTTTTCTGGTAAAAAGTTAAAAAGTCTGTATTTAGCGGTCTAATTTATGATAACAGTGCTTGTACATGTTAGAATTGGTTTCCAGCCCATGCATGGTGGCACAGACAGGCTTCTACACGGTTTCAGATTAATAATATATTTTAACTAGTCTAAAAATTAGTAAGATTCTAACTGGAGCTTAAAGTATGGAGCTCAACAGGTTTCAGTCACTAAAAGCCATATTCTGTAAGTTCACCGTATGATATAACTTTATAACATTTTCTTTTCTTGATTAGTACGGGCTAATGAAAGCACAAAATCTGATAAATACTCTGATATTTCTGCCTGTGAACGGTACCTGTGCTTAAAAATAGAAGAAACAGACCAGGAATGCTGCTGATGTTGTTCATGGAGCCTCTGTTCGAATTGTGTCTGGAGCTAAAAATTGTGCGGAAAATCCTCTCAAGATCCACAATGGAGACTGGCCTGGACCCCCTGCATTCCTCCATAATCTCAACCCCGCACACACCCTCAACATTTGTTCACATTCACTCTTTCTTTCTTATCCCATCACACATCTCCAGCCTCTTCCATTCTCCCTGTTAGCGTTCCTTCTGAGGCGTATTCGAGCTGCTCTTTCAAAGGTTACAGACTTTACAATGTACCTCCAAATTATTTACACACGTCACAGAGGCAGATATTTATGGACGGAAATAGAGGGGAATGATGTTTGTGAGTATATGTGCTCTCAAAGACAGTAAAAGTAAAAACATGTTTGAGGCCGTATGTTTGACACCCATGATAATTTCAATTCAGCTCAGTTCAATTCAGAAAACTTTATTTCAAGCTATGTGTGAGCAGCATGGTTGACAAGACACTTTTATACAACCAAAGAACTCTAAGAAAGTAAAGTAAAAAGAAAATAATACAATATATAATAAAATAAATAAATACAAGAACACCTACGTACAATAAATAACAAAGCTGTGCCATAAATATGCCAGCGTGTGAATGTGTGAGTGAATGAATAATGGATCCAATGTATTTACTTTGAGTATGTGATAATAGATAAGCACTATATAAACCTAATCTATTATTTTTATTATTATTATTATTATTATTATACTTCAAAAGATGGAACTGACCATAGAGGATGAAAACCTGTATGGAAGAGAATAAAAGAGTGAATAAAATAATAAATGTAAAAATATATATAAGAACAAAGTGAATAAAAGGTAGACAGGATATAGATCCTCTATAGATGTCTATAGATGCTATAGATGTTTATTTTTATTTCTGTATCAAAATACAGCAGTAAAATAAATACTGATAAATACTGTGGCCATTTTTCTTAGTAAATGCATTTCCAAAGATGCTATCCACATGAATTTTTCACAAGATGTGGGTAACGACCCATGCATTCCATACATTCAAAGAAATCAAACCACAGACGTTCATAAATTATGTATAATAATGTGAAACAACACAGGGAAAAAGTATTGAGCACATGACAAAATGGAGGCACCAGGGCAGGGAAAGCCAAGACTCCAGCTGAAATCTGTCAGTTCTTAGAAATAGCACCCGCTCCTCGTCAATGCAACTTAAAATCAGCTGGTTCAGGTCTGACTGATGACCTGTGCAGAGGTGTCACCACTGGTGGAATGTAACCAAGTATTTGTACTTCATTACCGTATTAAAGTACATTTTTGCATATCTGTACTTAAGTAAAAAATAATACTGCATACTTTTGATTTTACTCATTGATTTCACTCATGTAACTCCTGTTACATTTTGCAGCAATTATCTGTACTTTCTACTCCACTACATTTCTACAATTTATGCCGTTACTCGTTACATTTTATGAACACAATTTCCTCAAAATCTTGCATGAAAAAACAGTTAGCCTACTGATTGCTTTTTGCCTTTGTTTGCCATTGAATCAGGTGGTTCTATTAGCTCCAGTGATGGCAGAGTGCATGTTTGGTAGCAGCAGAAGTGGGTGGACTGGCCTGATTCCAAGAAGAAGACAAGACATTCAACATGGACCTGGAGCCAACACCAACTGAGCGTGAGCCTGAGCCCTCCAGCTGTAAATTAGAAAGCCATTCGTGCCTGTATTTAAGCAAATTATTTGAATTCAAAGGAGCAAAGAATGAGTCCCGGCGTTTTCAGTGTATCTCATGCCTGCTTCAACCCAAAGAATTAGCGTTTAAAAACTCCTCTTCAAATTTGAAGAAATATTTAGAGGTGAGCTACGCTATGGTATGTTATACTAAGTTA
The DNA here is from genome assembly GCA_037367295.1 of Apogon hyalosoma. Taxonomy (NCBI): domain Eukaryota; kingdom Metazoa; phylum Chordata; class Actinopteri; order Kurtiformes; family Apogonidae; genus Apogon; species Apogon hyalosoma. The sequence goes on along the minus strand of JAPQRP010000008.1, from coordinate 14,629,444 downwards.
ACGTTCCTGACTTTTGTGTATTTAAGTCAATTACTGAACTGATATGATACTGTAATCTAGTGAAATGCAGTTCGACATACAGAAATAGCATCAAAATCACACCAGTGTAGCTTCATTATTTCTTTAACGTAGTGGTCAGATAAAACTGGTTAGCTATGTCCGAGAAGATAGCTTAGGTCAGTGTCATGGAGGTGGTGCTTTCTGCTGGTTTCATGTGAGTACTTTTACTTAAAAAAAAATAAAAAATTACGGTACATTTAAAAGAAAGTACTTTTACTTAAGTAAGAGTGTTGATGTAGTACTTCTACTTTTACTTGAGTATATATCTTGGAGGATATTTGTACTTTTACTTCAGTACTAAGCCTCAGTACTCCCTCCACCTCTGGGTGTCACGCAGTAAACATCTCATGATGGTTTAAAACGAAGAGGTCCCTCAAGACCTTCACAACCTTAATGTTGCAAAACATACTATTGGCATCAGTTATAAAAAGATCAATATAATAATGCAACATGTATTATAATAATTCAAAAAAGGTAAAATATTTTATTCCAACTTTATGGCCAACATCATCATTTTGGGCTGAAAGCTATCATCAAACAGACTCTAGAATTTCACTTCTTTACTTTTATATTCTTCTCAGAGCACCAACCTTGTATAGATGATATTTGAATGAATGTAATGTGAATAAACTTCCCATGATCCCGCTCTACTCGATGTCATCTACTGTTACATCTGTTATCATTGCTCTGAATGAAACACCCAACACCAGAAATCACACACTGTGAGTTTAACCTGATTCTTTTCTTCGATAGTAGTGAAATGTTAATAAATAAACAGATTTTGGTGCAAAGTTTGCCTCTTTATACAGTAAACTGCAGCTATAAGTCAGCCTTCATTATTAATGAGGTTGCATTATTCATTGAAACATGGTTCCAGCTGAGTTCATTAGTCTCTTTCTGCTTGTGTTGACTGATACCACCTAGTTTTCTATGATGCATATGTATTGTAGGTATAAAAAAAGACTCTACTTCTCTGCACAAACCATCTCCAAGAGATATGTTTGCATGGAGACCCTCTCAGTGGAGATATTATTTTCCTGGAAGATTGAACGTTTTTATCCTCCAAATGGCTAATGAGCACTGAATAAAAATCAGGGGCCAGCAGTAGGCTAATAAATCAACTGATGTTACCATGAGTTTTAATTAGTCGGTGTGGTTTTCTTTGCACAGCGAGTACGTAGCGTACATGTGGACCAGGAGGCTGTTTTTACTAAAGCCGTAGTAGTTCTGCAAAGTTCGACTGTCAATATAACTGAAAAAAAAAAAAAACCTCATGCTGAGGCTTAAAATCTCCACCTTGAAGGTCAGAGAAGTTACTTGTTCAGGAATTCCAACCAGACAGCACTGTCAGAAATGAAGCAATCAGTGCACCATTTCACACTTGTGCCTGTGTCACAAGATACTGTTTAAACTAATTAAATATCCTACAGACGGTGTGCAGAATATATGTAAATTAATCCCAGTGGGGAAAAAGTGCACATACCCATGACTTGATGTAATTTTCAGTCCACAGTCGCCTCCTCCAGGTGTGAAGTCACTGTTCATCTGAAGCTGAATAGTTCATAGAAACTACAAGTAACATGCAAAAAGGTGATTAATTTATGTGAGATCTAAACCCCATTAAATAGGAACAATTATGATCTCAGTGAGAAATGAACAGATCAAAATCCTCCGCGCTTTAAGCCTTAATGAAATCTGAACACATGCATGAATACAGTTGGAAAAGAGAAGCAGAGATTCTCACTTGAAGCAATCTAAATGTGTCTTCTAATGCTTCTAATTAGGCCAGAGATTATTTATCCAGATTAATTTATTTAAATCTTTTTTTTTTTTTTACATAGAGGAATAGCATTTCTGTTCATTTAGGAATGAGCTGCAGATGTAATAAGAGTTTTGTGTATCACTTCAGACTGTTTCATATGAACTGTTTACATCATAGTTTTTTCTGTGTCATGAATTTCTGGGTAGTTTTTCCTCTCCAAACTACATTTTAGACCATTTGTTCTCAACTTACAACCCGTTGTTTGTAATAGCCCTGTAAACACACGTTCAATGCCACTGTGAGCTTTTAAAAACAAAATACACACATTTTTATCACTGCAGTCAGAGCACATTGTTGTTATGTCCCAGGTCAAGGCAAAACCTAGACATAACACGTGTGGTGGTGTTTCTTATTTCCTACTTCCAAGAAAGCGTAGACTTAACAATACTGTTGGATTCCATGTAGTAGTTTTTTTTTTTCTCTTTTTTTTCTCTAAACCCTAAACAAACAAATGATGAAATTCTAACTGAAAGTCCTAAATTGCAAACAAAAACAGGAGGCTTCTCCCTCCTCCTACCTTCTACATTCACTGCTTCTACAATACTATTTATAATTTACATCTTTGCTATTATGACTTTATATACAATTAAATCTAAAACAGGCCAAGCTGCAGCTTTCAGGGCTGCAAAGTGAAGCCAAGTCTCAAAATCTGCAGTAACTTTAATTTCTACAAGGGGGAGTGGCTCCAAAAGGGAAATAATCTCCACTGACGCCATATTTAACACATTCAATTTTACAGCAGAGATAAACATGTTTACAGTTCACATGTTTCCTGATGTAAGAAACAGTTTTGATCTCTATAGTTCAGTTCTTCTGCCAAAATAACCTTAAAAGGTTAAATCTGTATGTAACTTTATCAGACATTCATTCATTCTTTCATTTGTAGTGTATGAAAGCGTTATTTATTGTTCTCTTGGAAAAAGGCTTTGTGTGTTTATCAAGAAATATGAGTTTTAAAATAAGAACAAGAAAAACCCTTACTTTCAGTTTATTTGTGTGGTTTTACTTCAGTACTTCACTGACCCACATCACTGAAATCCTCCTTCACCTTTGATCCACACAGTTCCTTCAGTTGCTTTCTGTAAACATGATACAAACTGCAGACAGAGTGAAATTTAATGCCTTCTTCGACCTCCTTCATGTCACTTTATAACAGTTTTATCAGAATTCTAACGTGATGAGATTGATAATAAATAAAAAAACACCTCAAATCATTATGGGTTTAGATCACCTTGGTGGAGAAGGTGAGCATGTTTAACGAAATCAAGAACGGCAGATGTGTTTGAGTTCCAATCCGTGTTAATTAGCATTAGCCCAGTGAACGTCTCGCCTCATCAGGGATGTGCTGGGGGGTGGGGGGAGGGCGAGCTGAGGCAGCGCAGCACGCCGAGGTGATACTGAGCCTAGCACACGGTGGCACAGCATCTGGACGAATGGCACCAGGCCAGTGCATCCTCCTCGGTTTCCTTCTAATGTTTGAGCTGACTCATGTTTTTCTACAGCTGTTGGCACATTACAAACACATAAGTGAGGTCAACAGGCAGAAGAAAAGGACCGAATCAGTCCTGAGTCTGGCCTGGCGCCCAAGTTAGGGTGCAAAGGGAGCTCCACGCCACTGAGATGCACTCCCTCCAACCCAACTGACCAACAGTGTGTTGGCCCGAGCTGCCCATGTAACATGCATGCCGGGCATGCTGGGATTTGCGACAGCTGTGGGCAGAGGGTAGAGACATTCGGTCAGTCTTGGCAACTGGAAAGGAGGGACAGGTGGAGCAGGGCTCATCCGATTGAGTCTTGCATGCGTGAGAGGGTTGAGTCAGCCAAAGCCTCATATTATCATCATAATGCAGAAATCCAGCACATGACCCCTGTCAGGGCTGCACGATGATGCCTGAAAAGAGTAAAGGCGCTGGAAAAACAAGCAGATGAGGACAGATATTGGCTTGATTATTTAATTAATTAAATGGAAGAGCTGTAAAATAAAAGCTGTACAGTAGTAGGTTAGGATAAAACCATGATGAAAGCCTTATGGTCGACAGGTTTTGTCCAAGGAGGGAGGTAATATGCAATTACATATACAGTCCTGGAAAAAATGATTAGACCGCCCTTGTTTTCTTGAATTTCTTGTTCATTTTAATGCCTGGTACAACTAAAGGTACATTAGTCTGGACAAATATAATGAAAACAACAAAAATAGCTCATAGTAGTTTAATTTCAGAGCTGATATCTATCCATTTTCCATG
>JAPQRP010000008.1:14572642-14617574 GCA_037367295.1 Apogon hyalosoma | reverse complement strand
TTTTCTTTTCTGCCTGTTTTAGTCACATGATACACACAGGAGTTAGTACTTGATTGCATAACCATTGTTTCTGATGACTTTTGGTGGTTTAATAATTTTGTATTCCAAAATTACTAATATCTCCCAAAATATTGGTCCTATCAACTTGCTATTGTTGCTAGTATGCCAAAGTAAGTCTGCCAAACTGCAGCAGTCAGCTCTGTACGGATTTTATGTGATGCTCGAGACACACACACACACACACACGCACACACACACAGAGTCCACTTCCCTTTTATAATATAGATGGTAAAATTAAAGAGGAAATCAATTTACACCTTAAGTTAATGACTCAATAGCTAAACCCGTTGGACACTTATTCATGTCACTTAAAGGACAGATATACTGTTTTTAAGTACATTTTTACTACAGGTCAAAGGTCTACTGTGGGTTGAAATCAAATTTTTATTGAAGTTTTGTTGTTACTTTCCTGTCAGCACTTGCTGCATTTCTATAACTTTTGCTATTTTTCTACTGATGGCATCATCTCAATCCTTAGACCGAAATAGTTGCCACTGATATAAAAAGTTCAGTAACTTCTGAACCACTAATCCTGTCTCTCAGATATGAACCTTTTGGATGTTCAGAGGCTCCATAGTGAACATGGAAACACCGTCATCTTCTGCAGTGGGAATTCATTGCTAAAACACATGTAGTTTCATACATAGACACTTGATACATTTTGCTGGAAAACTCACTTTTTGTTCACTTGTCTCTGGTTTGGTATAAAAACTTTTATGAACATCTATATGGTGACTAAATTAAATATTGGAAAATTCCTATTTTTTAATGAAAAATACAAGATGCAGAGGATAATATAATAGATGATGATAAATAACTTCAGAGAGGTTAAATGTGGAGAAAAAAATCATGTGGAGGTTGCCACAAAAATAGCACTAAGTCTTTAAGTGTTAACTCACCTCAACTTGACCCTAACCCTAACTCCAGCATGGCTTGGCTTTGGTCCCAGATAACCACTACATATACCTCTCTATGTGGGTGGGTGTCACAGCAACGCAACGTAAACATATGGTATTGTCATCATTGTGTCTGCAGGTTCTGGACCTAGAATTGTATGCAACCTCTTGAAATACTGCTTCTGTTGGGTCATGAAATGTAGTTAAAAGCTTTTTTCAGGTGAGAACGTAATTGTTTAGACTCAAATCAAATCTGTGGTCGATGTATCAAGGAGGAACCAACTAAAAAATTTGCTTCAGTGCTTTTCAAGATTTCCCGCTTGATTTGCTTGGTAATTTGGAAATGTCCTGTTGACACACAAGCCTGTTAACACAGCGACAATTCTGGATTGGCTGATCTGTGAAGTGCACGGTTTTACATCACATTTAGCAACACTGTCACTCACTATGAATGAGCGGGGTACTAAAAATAGAACCTAATATTACCTCATGGTACCTTCTTTCAAGTAAAGGAAATGCAAAAAGGCTGAGCCGAGTCGAGTTAGGTCATCCCATGAGCTGGAAAGTGGCACTGAAGTGTGTTCTTAAGCCAAATATTACACACAGTTAAGGCCATGAAAAGGACAAGGTTACTTAAAAATACATTATTCATCAAGGCATCCTTAAAGGTAACATTTTTTAATGATTGTAACCACATAAATATAATCTGGTACATCATTTCTTTCAGTTATAAGATAATTTAAGTTCCTTTCTGCCTGATCACTAAAGTAAAATGATGCCAGTGTATGTTTCTGTAAATAAATGTACAGGTATGAAGAATATCACACCAGCATCAGTGAGTATAATTTATTTATATGGCACTTTTCACAGGTGAAAAAAAAAAAAAAAAAGTGTAATTTTACATCAACAAACAATCCAAGAGATATAAAAGTATATATAAACATAATATTTTCTGTCTTGTCTCTAGAAATGACATTCATGTATCGTTTTGCCGCTGATAGCAGAGACATGGGATTGGTTTAATACAGAAAACGTCTGCAAAGATGCAATAAAGAATGACTTACAGTGTATTTATTCATATTAAGGACAAACCTCAATCTTTTCCTGCCCTAACAAAAGCATTTTATTGCCTTAAAAACCTACAGGAGTCTGGATCTGATGGCAAAGTCCTGGATTTTGTGAAACCACCACCCACTACAACTGTACTTCCTATGAACTGTTGATACTCTGAGATTAGGCATATCTGCAGAAATGTACAAAAGCAATGTTCTATTCTGGAAACTGTGTTGACTCGGCTCAGGGGTTAGGTTTTAGGGTTCAGATCGGTGCTGCTGTCACTGATGTTGAGCCAAGTATGTCCTTAAAATGTAAAAGCATCATGATCCAAAAGTACAGCTTTGTTATTATACTGGACAAGATGCAGGGATGACAGATGTGCAAAATTCGGCTAGCCTGGATAACTTCAATTATGAGCAGATTAACAGGGTTCATTCAGTCTGTCAGCAGTGTGTGTTTCTGTGTGCGCCTGTGTGTGTGATAGTGTGTGTTTGTGTGTGATAGAGGCCATGTGCTTGACATGTCAGTGGGTTGGAAGCAGAATGAATGACATTTTATCTGTGACACTAAATTTTAGACATATAAAAGCCTCTTTACAGCTGCTGCTGTTGTTGTGACATGTTAAATAAATTAATTAAATCAACGGGGCATCCATATTCACATGGCTGCATCCATATATTTAATTTTTAATTCTAATTCTTTATTTATATAAATACCAAATTTCTTATTTTTCTTTTTATATGTTAATTTTTCCACTCGTTTGTGCTTTTTATACCAAATTTCCCAGGATAAATAGTCTTATCTTATCTTATCTTATCTTATCTTCATTTGTTTTCATTTCCACAACTGCCTCATCCTCACAACATTTTATCATATCTAGGGATGGGAATCCCAGTAGCTCAGTTCCTTGGAATCATTAGTCTTCTTACTAAACAATTCCCCTTATCAGTTCTGCAACATCATCATGTCAAATGCATCATCACATCATTTCCATATTTTGGTTGAGAAATTCTCTTTACTGGTAAAACAGTTGTGTTTTACCAGTAAAGATGACACTAGGGCTATTTGCAATAGTTGCAGAGCTTCCATTACAATGGGGGAAGGGGGGGGGGCATGATACAGAAATATTTAACCACCACTCCATTAACTACCCATTTATAACCCTTTATGAGGTTTGTTGAAATGGAATGGAAAATGTTAGTCCATACAAAGCCATTTGTACTATAGATTATTCCCTAATTCAAAGACAATCGATATGAGAATTGATAGGGCATCGCATAGGTAAGTGATATGTGTCATAGATCCAGCATCACTAAACTCACATCAGATCCCATCCCTTGTCATATCTAATAGTTCTTTCCGAATGCCTCCCTCTTCATCATTCCTCATGCGTTCCTTCCCTCTCCTCCTGCACACTCTTTCCTCATTTCTCCTGAGTTCTGTTCACTACTATTAATTTTTGATCATAGTGTAACCACCTGCCTTGCTCTCTGAGGGACCCCAGGTCAAGGAGGCTCTAAAATGCAGCTTGTAAAGATCTATCCATCCCTCTGCTCTGGCTCCGGGTCCACGTGTAGCTCGCTCATGCCTGCTGTCAGATCCCATTACCTAATTGGAATTGAGATGCATCTGGCTTGTATTTTTGTCTGCACTGCACTCCTGGTGGAGACGCTCTCCAAACCTCCCCCCACCTCCACATGCACACTACAGGACTCTTATTCATGCCGTAAGCCCCCACACCAACACCACCCACTTCCCTTTACCCCTTGGTAGGAGCTTTCTTTCCCCTGATGTGTGGTCAAATCGTCATTTACATGGCTAGAAAAATTAGACATGGCATGAGCAGATCACAGCATCCTGCAGAAAGCCAACTCCTGTGGTTCACTACAGTTAATAAGAGTACTGTTTAATTCATGAAATCTGTTATGCTACAGTGGCCTCCTCTTCACTGTTGGTAGAATTTACACAAGCTTCTTTACTTCAAAGTCTCTAAATGTCAGGATCAGTGACCTTGCATCCTCAGGGTTTGAGATCCAAAATGACATTTTTGCAGATATGCTCACATTTATGTGGCGTCAAGCATCATGAGACTGGATGTACTTCATCACCGAGCGTGAAAAAGCGTGAATCACATTATTGATAGTGATTTTCTTTTCATTATAGAAGAAGAAACAGAATGATCTCTCCTCCCCTGGTGGGAACATAAGTAGGCTGTCACATCAAATGGATTATAGCTCATTAATACCTATTAACTTGGCAGAGAAACTACTGGCAAATGACCCAAATTTGAAGTGTTTGAGGACAGCTTTTGTATGAGAACGAGAGCTCGGAAACAAAAGAAAGCGTTAATTGTGGGCGATAACTTTGTTCTATTCTTCAACTCGTCTCTCAGTTTCAGTAAACTCAAGCTTTTATGACTCTGTGTTTTCATCAAAATGCAAATCACGGTAAATGTGAGGATTCATTAAGAGTAAAAAAAAAAAAAATTATTGATGTGGGCTCTTGTATGAATTGTTGTTTTGAAGAGTTTTGATCTGAGGGTACATTTCTCCTCTGCTGTTCCTCTTCGTTGTCTGGAATTAAAAGTCCTGTAAAAGCAGATAATCTGATTTCTCCAGATCTCTTAGGTTGTGGTTTTAGCCAGTTGTCTTAACATAAAGGGGCCTAAAATAGCTTCACAATGGACAGGCGTAACACGGCCAGCTTTAGTGAGATTTACAGCCTCGCCTTGAACACTGAAAGGTCTTCAGTCCTGGGAGTGATATGCTGAACGGGCTGAGGGATAGCAGATATCTGACTTTCATTTTCTCTAAGAACAAATGTGGAGCTCTTCTGTGATCAGACCAAAAGACCAGTGTAATTTATCCAACACAAAAGGCTGAATGGCATTCGGTCGGAGCCATAGAAAAGCTGGCTGTCTCACTTCGGAGCAGCACTGGTGAGATTTTAGACCTAATTTGTACTGATAATGCAAAATAAAGCAGAACTGTTTTCACGAAATAGGAAGCGGTCATTTCCTCAAATTAAGTGTTTAGTTTTAGCTTTGAATGAAACAGCCCTTCTACGTAGATAGAAATCTAGAATCATTAAATAAAAAACAGATAAACTCGCCACAGCTTTAGATAATAAAGTACTTGATATTATTGATCACTAAGTCCTTCTCACAAAACTACACAAATAAAAATTGCATGATGTTGCTTTAAAATGGTTGCAGGGCTATATTAAAGACAGAGAACAGTATCATTTAATGAGTAGAATTCAAATAGAGATATGGAGTTCCTCAAGGCTCCATTCTTGGACCTGTCTTGTTTTTGATTTCACAATATAATAATGATAAGAAGAAGAAGAATAACAATGCATTTTATTTATGAGTGCCTTTCTTGACACTCCAGGACATCATAAAAAGCAAAAAATACAAAGAAGTACAATAAAAGACAACAGATCAATGACAATTACATAACAGACTGAATGAAGCACTGTCCCATTCAAATAAACTAATTAAAAAAAACTTATCATACTGCAATCTGATGTTGGCCACATTATAAAAAAAAATATGAACAGTTAAATAAAAACATCAGCTCTGAACAGTAAGCGAGAAATGAAGCTGGAAATGTGAACGTACCCTAAATGAGAACACAAATAGAAGCATGTGAAGTAGACGATGTTGTATCTTTAAAAAGTTGTATCAATAATGAAACTCATTTCAAAGTTTTATTTGAAAAGAATTTCCAAATGTCCACACTTCGACTGTTTTATTTTTAAAGACCTTTCATGATTTTATGTAAGTAGGGCTATAAAGTATGCGAGTTAAACTTTCAGCTGAGTGCTCCAACAGGGCAGGTTATTTTAGGACTCTCTCCACCTCTGGTTTCTGTCAGAGAAATCCATTTATCCAGAGGCCGGGCCGAAGTTTCCATTTTCTCAACGGTTATCACTGTAATGTGGACTGTTGGAGTCCGAGGACAGAGGCTGCACATCATTACCTGATGCCTGAGTCTTCACATTTACCCGAGTGCTGCATCCAGGACATTTTGTTTAAAAGTGAGTTGGGAATAAACAGAACTTAGATGTATTCTACACTTTTACATTAATGTTTCTAAGATATGGGATTTAAATGGGAAATATTACAGTGAAGTGTATTAATAATAATAATCTTTATTTCTGTAGCACCTTCCAAAACCAGTTACAGGTGTTTTACAAAATGAAATAGCACACAATATAAAAACAGTGAATTACAAGCAGAGTAAAGAGAATAAAACAAATACTATGCAGCCCTCAAATACAGAAGATGCAAGATTTGACTCGGTTTTATTTAATGGCACTCAATTAAACTTCATCAAACATACAAATATGAAACATACAGACTTAATATTTATGAGATAATGCTCCGACATTGTCATTTTAGTTTTCCTGATGGTATTAAAGCTTAAAAAAAAAAAACAATGTCTGTTTGCTGACAAATTTACATATTTACAATAATCCAAAAGGCAATGGAAGTTGAGAACTTTTGTTGAGAACAATGTCTGTGTTAGCTGACAAAAAGAAGAAGTTGAGGGGGGAAAAACAATAACAACCTCAGCTCAAAAATTATGCAACTATGGAAGTATGTTAACGTGCACTAGATGCTGCTCCAAAATGCCCTGTCTCCCATAGGCTGGATTTCTTTTTTAAAAATACTAAGCCTGTATTTTTTCCTGGAGTCATTTTGGTGTCATTAATTTGTCATATGGAGCTTCTGCTAAATATACTGGCCTATACTAAACGTGTGGCTCCACTGATTAGATTTTAGGGCAAATAGAAGTTTTGATGTTTGCAGGATTTTCAGAACTTCTGTTTGTTGAATAAAACATTGTTCAGGACAAATTAAAAGAACTGAAGTAGTACAATCTAAAACTACATTGTTACACAAATGTTTGATGAAACCACTGAAATGTGTCAGTAAGCTACCATTTGACATTAGCTCCCACAGCTCCACCTCTTTTGTTCAAATATAGTCACTTCTGGCTCTAAACATAAACTCCTGGATTCAGAAAGTCCACCCATTCATTTTCTGAACCACTTAGTCTTTGAGAGGGTCTCAGGGGTGCCGGAGCCCACCCCAGTGACCAGCGGGTGAAGGTGGGGTACACCCTGGACACGTTAATAGTTCATCATATACAGACAAATGACAATCCACTCTCACATTCACACCTACGGGCCATTTATGCCGCGTTTCCACTACATGGTACTGGCTCGACTCAACTCGACCCGACTCGGGTACCAGGTACTATTCCTGGAGACTGTTTACATTACAGGGTACTACTGATTTTAGAGTACCTGGTCATCGTAGCAACACTGCGTGTAACTTCCACAATGTCATCTTCAACGCGACAGCTGACAGTAAAAACAGAGGAAGAGAAGAAGAAAAATGACGCGATACATGCACACAATGGAGGATGTCGATGAGATGATGTTTCGTTTTTGTTGTTTTGCGGACTGTCGTAATGGATTAGCCTACCGGTATCTTTACTGTAAACTTCCGAATCTGTTTTTATTTTTAAATAGCAGGGACATTGATGATGCAGTGACGCAGAGACAACTCTCTGACCAGTCAGTGGTCTGCAGTGTTTATACATCCTATTTAACTTTCTCTTCGGGCATTTTGGAACCTCAGCCGAGCGAGTACCAAAAAAAGTAGTACCGGGTACCAGATTCCAGGTTCTTTTACGTAATGGAAACGCAGAATGGCTGAGTGAAGTGGAGTCCAGCTGGTACCACGTAGTGGAAACGCGGCATTAGATTAACCAAATTAGCTTATTAAGGTGCATGAGAGAACCCACGCAGACAAGAGGAGAACATGCAAACTCCACTGTGCTGCTGACTTCAGAACGGCAGCACAAACACCAATGGGTGATGCCACAATACCTCCACCCACTTACATAGGATGGACTCATTTTAACACAACTTCAGTAACAGACACAAAAAACTGACATGATAAATTAAAAAGCACACTGTTTTCAGTTCCTACTGTACAGTGACTGTTTACCTTGGTCTCTAAAGTTAGATGACAGGCTGTTTCATGTGAGCCTAATGCTGGTTTCCTTGAAGGCCTCTTACACAATAAAACCTGATTTAAAGACTTAGATTTAAACACCCGGCATTTCCTGAGAAGGCAGCTGCGCCTTCCTCCCACATGCTTCTTCTTCTTCTTCTTACTCTGCAGTAAAGTCTCGTCTTGTGCAGAGGGTGAATGTGTGCGTGCATGGATGATCTCACGTAAGCTCACTAAGGGGGCTTCACCCTGCCTCATCCCCGCTGACCACCTCCCACGGTGCCATCTGGCACCTTTTTTAGACGTTGCTTGTCTATTTGAGGGAGTGTATGAATGCGTGACTCTGTATGTGCACTGGACCGAGCAGCAGTTCTCTGGCATTATACATGTAAACACAGCTATGGTGTGATTTATTGATCTCACCTTTTATCACACTACACAACCTGGATGCTCCAGCAACCAGGGCTGCACATTTTTCCAGCTCCTCATATTTATTCATTTGTTGATGTATTTTGACAGGTAAACAAACAGAGGGGCAGACTCCATTTCAGGAAACATGAAAGGCATGCAATCAAATCATCTGTACATACAGTTGTGTGTTTGTGAATGTTTTATAGGTCTATAAATATTCATTAATGATTATCTAGGATTACTCCTTGATGATAAATTAGAAGAATTTCCAACTGTGTTTCTGTTGCAATAAATATTTTAAGCATTACCAAGCTGTAATGTGCTTTGATTTGTGGATAAGCTTTCATTGTAGCATGAAAATAACCTTTACACAATGCAGACATGGTTGTTTTGTTAGAGTATACCTCTTCACACTCAGTTTCCAGGTCTAATTTTAGCACTGACTTGGTTTTTCCCCCTCGAGGATCAAGGTTTTGCCTTGGGGGTAATGCTAGAATAATAAATACAGTAGCACATGCCAATGACTTCAGATACTGTACATGTGATAGCAGCATGGCGGCATCGTTCTCCATGAGTCCATGACAGATTTGCAAAGCATGAGAAATGATTACCAGAGACATATTGTGTCCCCCTGAGAAAAAATGTCCTATTTCTTTGATCTGAATATACTCTATACTTTCTATTTATTTCTCTGAGATTTTGATTCCTCCCCTAAGCCTGACATTAGGAGCCTGAGTGGGAATTACTAAGACTGGAGGAAAACTATTAACCAATAGAATCGCAGGAGTCCCCTCCATGCAGCAGATTATGTTTCTGTTTTTTACTTTGAGGGAAGAGAAGCACGGGGCCGGATGCTGCCATGGAGGATTTTGTGTGACAGAAGCTTTCAGTTTGCCTGTCTATCACTTTGTTAGATGTGAGACATGAGGGATATAAATACACCGCCTAGATACCCTTGTCTCCATCCTTCGCCGGTCGCCTCTCACGTGGTCAGCCCTACTGAACGCCGCTTGGCCCCTCACAGAGGCTGGAGGTCCGTCTGAGTGCTGGGAGTGCTTCACCCTTCATGACTCCGATAAGGACCTCAAAATAGCAAAAGCCTCCACCGTTCTCAAATTGGTACTAGTGTAACGTAATGACAAGCAAAACAAGCGACTGGACGGATGCGGAGCTTTTATTGCATTAGCTCGGCTGCTTCTCTGTCTTCATTTTCAAGACAGGACGTATGCTGAGCAGAACATGATGAATCCGTAAAACAAGCAGGGCCTCAGGGCGCGCCAGCAGATTAATTTGATTGATTACAGGAATTATACCTTTCAGGAGAGACGTGACCTTGCAGCACAGAGTTGTTCAGTTCTGTCTCTGCACCTGTGTCTAGTTTGCTGGTCAAACAAATGTCTTGGCTGCGTAGACAGGCGAGCTGAGCTGCACACGTCGATGCAGTGACCCAGATCAAACACCTGGGGCCAGAGGAAACGGACTGCAGACAAAAACAGCTCTTCTTTCAGGAATGGGTGGGACACATATTGTCCTTTTGACATTTTCATATTTAAGGTGGAATTGAAAAATTCATTCTTGTTTTGGTTTTTTTTTAGTTGTTCTTCCAATGGAATTTGATAAAACAACAGGGGTGGTTACTGTTTATCTTCTCACATGCAGTGGAGCGAAAATGTAAGAATTTGAGGGAAATGGATATGTTTTCACTTCCCTTATTATCAGCGTCATCTGCTGTCATGATTTGTTTTATTAGGATTTATCAGCCTACATGTCTGTCTCTAGTTGTATGTTCTTTTGTTAGCATTATACATACAAAATATATCAAGAGACACAATTCAACAACAAAACCCACAATGACAAAACAATATCCTAAATTCAAACTTGGAAATCTAGACGTCAGATGTCACACTATATTTACAAACAACAAAGTGTATTTTTATATATGTTTTTAACCATACAAGCTGTTCATTTCAAGTCAACCCCTGTCTGAGATTTTCATACTCTAGAAGGAAAATATTAAGAAAATGTACACTTAAGTGTAGGTTCTATAATGCTTTTTGAATGATGAAACTGTTCCAGGTCAGATATAAGTGAATCTGAAATGGATTTCAGGTTTCATTTCACAAAAAAATATTTAAATCATCAAGGTTTTTCATGTTTTTATGTCTTAGGTGAAGTAAGATATGGTATTTTGTGACAGTAGTTACTTTTTTCCATGAATAAGTTGTGTAAAACAAACAAAAAAAAGTCTCTGAAGCACAAATTAAGGACTAACCACCCATTTATAAACGTCAGACAGGATACTTGTAAATATGTATTTTTAACAGATCTGTGTTGCAAAATTTGACTTTCTTGGGCCAGTCAAGTTGGATCTGGACCATAAATTGAAATGAGAAAAGTATGTAAGGGTTAAATATTTTTACTTAGAAGGAGCTGGAAGGATTTCACAATCTAAGTTGAAACCACTCAGCTGCTTTTGTGATCATGCCCACTCCATGCTTCCCGTTAGTCAAATTACTTCCAAACATCATAACACAACACAAGTAGGAAAAGAGACACTTTATAATATGTAAAACTATAAATTTTTCAATATTCAGTGCAACACAACCCCCAACAAACCACAAGAGCAGCAATAAATTAAATGAAATTGAGATCTGGCAGACACTCGCCTGGATAACTGACAACTTCACTCCCTCAGGCATAAACCTTCAGGAAAGGTTTCATTTTTCACAAAAATGTGCTTGCTAAGTGCAGAAAGTCCTGAAGTATTAATGCGTGGTGCAGAAAATGACAGTATGCTCTCTGAGTCAGGGTAGTAAGCCAAACACTGAGGAGAAAACAGGCCTTCCAGCGTGTTTGCCTGGCACATCGGTGTAGGACTGTGGAGCGTCCACGTTTTACACTACACCTCTAAGCGGCAGAGACAGAGTGTGAGTGCGTCATGTGAAAAAGCATGTCAGTCTGAGTTAAAATATGAGTGAATCACTCCACAGCTGAATCTTTATCAATCGTCTCTGTAACAGCATGAGGAGCTGGATCAGCAAAGTCCAGTGTGCTCTGACAGCCAGCGCTGCTCTCGGCTCCTTTATTAGCACTGCAATGGCTTCGCAGCAGCACTGATCAATAACAGCTAAACTTCAGGGGCATGTGTTACTGTCTCTACCTACTGGAAAAGTCTGAGTCATTCATGAGGTTCACCTACATAAGAGGGTTTTTCATCACTCTATAAGCGCTGTGAAAAAACGTACATTCATACATAAATTTACCCCCTGAAAGTACTTTTCCATCATAGCATGGCAGAAACTCAACACTCCAACCTTTTGTCCTCTGATTTTAGCAATCTGTTTACACTTTTCAACCCTCTTGCTGGTTTAGTTTGTAAGATTTGTGTTTGTTCATGTTCTTATGTTGGAGTCTGTACTGTGCTTCTGGTCATTCCTCAACAATAGCTTCATTTTGCAGTGTTGCTGATATAGTGGTGTATATTTTCACAGGAAAAAAAAAACAAGGTCCTGTACATAGGAGTCAGTGTACAGACTGCTATCGTGGATGTAGCACCAAAGACAGTTATTAGCTTAGAAATGGAGTTAGCTAAGGTAAACAAACAACCAACAGCTCAGAACCATAGACTGCTTATAACAAGTGGACAGAACAATTGTGACGCCTCCTCTTTGTTTTTTGGGAACACCATTTGGAAACCGGAAGCTTGCATTTTACTCGTTGCCATGTTGTTGGTCTTTACTGCGAGAAATGACCATATTTGGACAAAAGAGCGGACGTGTGGGGGCATGAATGCTGATGATTGAGCTATTGATAAATGCTAATGTACTGACGGAGCAAAACTGATAACGTCATCAAAAACTTTATTTGACTTTCTTATCTCTGTAGCTCATTAACTATGGTATAAAATATAGTCATCCATTAATGAAAAAAAATGCATTTTATTCAATAAGGTGGTTAGCTTTTATGGAACTTTCCAATCAGTGGTATCAACTCAGTTCACCTCGACTTTACTTAGTTTGGTTTTGGTACCAGAATCTTACATTTCCACAGCAGTTTTGGTACCTGTGTGACTGGTCATCATATCAATGGTACGCAAACATATTAGGGACACCAAAGGACTGGACCACTTGTTTATTTTGCATATTTAATGATTTATGATTGACGTAGACTTCAATGTACCTTAATGGAATGATGGGCTTTTGGGAGAAGCATCTCGTGGTCATCTGTGGCATAACATTAAGATTAGTTTCACTTTGGAGGTACAGTTGTTCCCCCTTGACATAATGATACAAGAATTATAGACTGAACCTTGAATAAATAATAGCAGAGCCTTCGATATAACAGTCAGAACACTTCCATAGACTCCCATTGTAAAAAATGGTGGACGAAATAAGGACCTACTTCCGGGTTATGAAGGGGCCGATAGTTCCAAAATTGAGTGTAATGGCGTTCATTTCTATTGCAGCTGATCTAGCAACTCTAGCGCTAAGTTAATTAGACATCGTCAGCTTTCAAATTATCAAGCATATTTCCTGTATTAGCAGACAGTTATGTTGTAAATTCTGTTTTCTTTGGTTATGTGTTAGCATTTCTATAAATTTATATCTTAAACAACTGTTATGTTGGATTTTCAGCTGTAGTCCTATAGTTAGCTAGCTTGCCTTGGCCGGCTGTTGAGATTTAACCACTATAACCACAAATTATGGAGTTTTTAAGATAAGGTAACGTTAGTACAAATTTTGTTATCAGTGGATTTTATTTGAATTATTTTACTGAACCTGGTGGTGTTTGGTTAAGTTGATCAGCTGAGGTCATGTGCTAATTAGGAGGAGAGTTGCTGTAGAGCCGAGCTCTGCCAATAAAAGTTCATTAAACTTACTATTCATGAGTTAAAGGAGGCAAAACTTCTGTAACTTGGCGTTTGTAATATCTGATTTATCCCATAAGAATTCTGTTGAGTTTTGAGTTTGCTTATGTTGAGTTTTTAATGAGTTTAGCATCATGCTAATTCTAGCATGCTAAGTTAGCTGCTGTGCTACCCACTGGTTAATGCCATTTTTTGTGTGTGTTATTAGGAGAGCAGAGCTTGGCAGGTGCACAGCGTTCACACAGCTAACCACTGTTGTCTGCTTTCACCACAGTCCAATAATAGTCAAACTTAAAAATGGTAAATTGTCTATCTCCTTACGAGTACAGTACAATTACAGAATGAATGAACTTGTTAGCACCACTCACATAAGTAGCCTACCCAAGCTAACCCAAACCCTTCCCCACAAATTTTAAGTTTTCAACATAATAAATGCAGTCCTTTCAGTGGTGAAACCCACTATTTAAAAGCATAACCGACACAACAATATATACTGTTGTGTAACAACAGTTGGTTGTGGTTTATTTTGAGATTTACCGTGCAATAACGCACTCACTGCTGTCTGTCCCATACAAGAACATGACAGCACTGGGTTTGTTTGGAACTATTCAGGCTTACATGAACCACGTGATCACTGGAGCGGCAACATCAAAGCGTGTTGTAACTCTCTTTATAAGGCTCTGGATAATAGTAAGGTAATGAGCTTGCTGTTTATACATAGACACTTGCTAACGTATAGGATTATAGCAGAGACATCACACTAAAACATTGTTTCATTTGCCAAACTTTACTTTATACCCAAGCTGATGTTGTAAATATTCAGATAAGAGTCACGTTATCTGGCAAGAATGTGTTCTGAGTGCCAAAAGTATTTCAGATGAAAGTAAGTGAGTAGGATTTACTGGAACAGTCTGAACATCACCCTATCTACACATCTGACCAGATGCTTCATCACATTCCTGCATTAGACATCTGGCAAATAAGAATCCAGTTCATAGGAGCTCATTAGCCTCCACTGAAACCTGATTAGTTTTATAACAAGGTATATATGAGTTACATTTGCAGATACAGTGGTGTGTGTGTATGTGCTGTTTGGTGGAGGATGACCTCATACCTGTCAGCTCTGGAAATAGCAGAATGTCTGTTTGTGTGTTTGTGATAGTATGACATTTGAAGATGTGTGTGTGTGTGTGTGTGGGGGGGGGGGTTCTACCAATCTGACTAAAAATGCAGTGAATCTTTATAAACACGGCAGAGAGGATGTGGGACTGAGAGCAAACTATCACTATGTTATTTGTTGTTTTTTGTTTTTTTTGGGGGGGGGCTCTGGGATTTGTCTTTACTGGAAGACAATCAGAGGGAGAAGGGAAAATGTTTCCAGTAAAACCAACCCACAGGAGCAGAAAGCTTTAATGTGATGCATGACATGGAAAAATTGACATTTGCTTTGGGGTTCAAACCAGGTATTTTTGATAGATAAAACTTGGAAAGGATGGGGCTGAGTAACATTTGCAGCGGAGGAGAACAAGGTGTATTATAGCTTGGTCTTTTGCTCGACACAGATTTATTCCCTGTCCACACCAATATAGATATTTTGCATTTTTCTCTGCAGTTCTGCTTCTCCTCCCCATGTTTTTGGTCATTAAAAGTGTTTTGCAAAGCTTTACATGTGACTCCAGTTAGTGTGTTTATATGTGGGGATAAGAAAACAACAGTCTCATTTGCAACTATATACCTAAAAACAACCATAGGCAGATATAGCTTATAGGATATATGGGATATATAGGCCTTGTAGTTGTAAGTCAACAACACATGCATCTGTGTTGTGACAAAAATCTACACATTAAAGCTAAATAATAATTCCAAAAATGATGGAATGCTGTGTAAAACCCAAATTAAAACAGAATAAAAGGATTTGCAAATCTTAAAAAAAAAAATATATATATATATATATGTTTCAAATAATTACTGTTTTTGGAGATAAGTTGCTGCCATCCAAGTGCAAATTTCCTAATTTCATTCTTTCAATTGAATATTAACTTAAACATTTGTTATATTGTCTGTGTTCTGTTGAAATGGTGGTTTGTGAGATTGTCAGATCATTGCATTTGGGTTTTTTTCAGGGCCCCAACTTTTATGACGTGAGGTCATCTCACTTTCTTTTTATTGCACTTTTGAATGGATTGGGTGCTGATCTCACAGATTTTTGTTTTATTTTCTTTGAATTGTTTAAGTATATAAGTCTATATTTGCCTCTATACATTGTCTTTGTAAGCTTTGTTCACTGTTGTTTGGTTAACTGGTAACACACTTACTGTCCATTCATCCATCCATCCATCCATCCATCCATCCAGGCTGTACATTTTTTTGGGAGCATTTGTATCCATTTACATCCATTTTTGTGTTTTAAATGTGTTGTAAAATGAAGGTTGTGAGAGTAACCTTTTCTCAACCTAAGGGGGAAATACCTGTTTAGAAAATGTCAGGACAGGAAATCAAGTTTCATCTGTAATTTGTTTCATTTGTTTAGTCTTTTTTTGTTTTGGTCTCCCAAACTGATGACATTCTGATGCAATTAAATGAATAAACTGTCTTCGGACTCTGAATATGTACGCAGTTTTGTTTTAAGCAAGTTTTATATATTTCAGGTACAAATAGATGAATATATCCTCATACTGCGACATTTTTAAGACCTGAGGATTAATCTAATGGTGATTATCTTCTGGAACCTAAATGTTTGCAGATACTAAGTCTGGGTTTATGTTGACTCTCTGTAAAATGAGCCAATACTTCCATCTGGTTCCTGCAAAGCTGCACATCCGAGTTGTGGGTTCAGTGTGAGAATATAGTGTTTGATGACGAAAGGAAGTTCCAAGTGGAGATGCAGGCTGGTGTGAGAAGAGAAACAAATGGCTCGCCTGGGGTGAGAGAGCGGCAGAAGGCTGGTCGTGTGCAGTCTGGCGGTCCACGTGTCCGGGTTCGGCAGTAACGAGGACACCAGCGAGTCGCAGTTTGTAGCGTTCTGTTTACAGAGACTCCTGCACCTCGAGGTCAAACAGAGCCAACATAAACAGCAGGAAGTTCAGCCGGGAATAAGTACCAAGAAGATGAAGTGCAAACATCCAGAGATACACAAGACATGGAACATACAAGTGCTAAATAAAGATGTTAAGAAAATGAAAATGTGCTTTATTTTGGACTGAAAGCATAAAAAGGAGAGCTCACAGTGGAATCTCTATTTATCAGGAAATATCAGGCAGCTCATAAAGCAGCAGCTTTTGTGTTTTTATCTTCACAGCATCATAACCTTGAAGATCTCTGAGCTCACTTCCTGTTGTTACATGACAATGGTTACACAATTGAAAGGTTTTAAAGGTAAGATATTAGTCTCCACCGTAAGATGAAAACAGGCAATGGATTTTTGTAGGCGGATTGAATGGGTGAAAAATGTTGCATCAAGCAGCAAAAATTAACTTCAGATATGAGGTTTGCATTAAACCATGTTGGTACATTTCCATTTTAATTTAATAACCTTATAACAGTATGAAGACTTCCATATAAAACAGCAGGTTTGTTCATGAGGATGTGATCTACAGGAGAGTCACAGGGAATCCATCTACTTTAACAAGACACATGCTCCGCTGTACATAGAAAAGTTTGACAATATGCCTATGCATATATATGATCCATGTGTGATCCTGACTGAGAATTGAATAGAATTGAATTGAACTGAACAGTGATTTGATTTTAATATCATTTCATAAATTAAAAGGCTTTTTTTTTTTCCAGAAAAAGCTGGAACTTGGAATAATCATTTATGATTATTCAAAAGGTCTTATTTCATTGTCATCTTCATCTAACCATCATACCATTTGTGATTTCTTTGACTTAAGAGAGCAATTATCATTTCAGAGATCTTTATATTTGTGAATGGACTAAAGTGAGGACAAATGTGAAGTCTAGATGGACTGGGGTTGTGGGTGTAAAATTATGGAATGGACCTGATGATGAATTTAGGTTATTCACACCTTTGGCAAAATTAAAGAAAGATGGGGAAAAAAGAAAGAAAAAGGGAAAGAAAGAAAAAAAATGCCTTAAGTTTAAAATTATTTAGGAATATTGAATTGAGATGGTAGATATGTGTGTGATTTTTTTTTTCTATTTATGGTGTGAATTCTCGATGCTGTACACATTTAATTTAATGAAAGCAGTGTATCAGGTGAAAAGGATAGGCAAAAAAAATAAAGCTTTTGCTTCGAGCCTATTCCTTGTTTTAGTTTTTATGTTTATTATAATTATTGTACTGAGTGCAATGATTGATATACAAACCAAAATAAATTCATTCATTCATTCATTTATTCATTCATTCATGTTGGTCATAATCTCTGCTAAAGAACACAGTTCTTCTATTTGAAATAGGTATATTTATTCATATATCATATCATTACTATATATTCTACTCTGTCAGTTGGTGACCCAAGAAAAACCAGCACTACAACCCACATTGGGTTTGGGAAAGACAGATTGTGTTCTTTCAGCGTACAGGACATTAAAAAAGGACTCTGTATTCTGACCAAACATATTTGGAGTGAGGATCTGCATTATAAAGCGTATCTATTTTCTTATTCTTATTGGTAGTAATGACCATCAATAAAACCCAAATCATGTGCTTTACTAATGCCCTGCACTGTTTTCATCCATGAAAAATAAAGAAATAAGCTCCCCTGAAACCCTAGAGTTTGCCAGATACTGTCACTGTTCAGCTCTGTTTAAATGCTCTACCCATTTTTTTTTTTCTTCTCCTGTTCATCCAGTTCTTGTTGAGTTTGCTACAAGAGTAAACTCAATAAGTAAGTAAGAGGGGGGGTGACTACAATGTGGGCTTAGTGCCAGCAGCTTGAGTTTTGAGTGAATGGAGAAAGAAGGAGTGTTGTTCTAAGTGCTGGAAGTAAATCTGAGAATTCAATAAGTCTCTTGCCACTTCTATTATTCAGGAGACACAAGGAACACAATGAAAACAAAAGAGGCCATGTGGTGTGTGTGTGCATGCCAGGCTGTGTTTCAGGATTCTTCCTCTTGTTCTTCTTCTTCTCGTCCACATCACACTGGAAAGCCTGATGCATCTGGTGCATAATTTAGTTGTGTTGTATCTGTCTACACTTGGTGGGACACAGCTTCATCGTTCTAAGGAAATAACTGAACTGTAAGAAGTACATGTGCAGTTGTGATGCGTGTTGGGTTTTC
The DNA here is from genome assembly GCA_037367295.1 of Apogon hyalosoma. Lineage (NCBI taxonomy): Eukaryota > Metazoa > Chordata > Actinopteri > Kurtiformes > Apogonidae > Apogon > Apogon hyalosoma. Next base: position 14,599,009 of record JAPQRP010000008.1, on the reverse strand, counting down.
TTATGGTTTACCTGTTCTCCCGACTACACCGACTGCAAAAGTCTGCAAGAGTCTTCTCTCAACTTTTTACTCTTCCAATACTTTATCAAATTGTAAAGTGGCCCAGATGGGTTTGTGTCCACATTTATTGTTGAAAAGTTTCCCTGCGTTCGGATGCTGGTTGGGAATTTTCCTTAGACATTAACCTTTTTAGTATCTTTAAAGCCCTGTTTTGGGCATTTCTCACATTTGTTAAATCACAGTGGGAAGTGTTTTTCTAAGATTGACTTTTAATTTGTGAAACTTAATTAACATGGGTTTCCTCCACCATTAACCCCTGACCACTGGGCTGATGAAGATCTGGAGTTATTCCCCAAGTGCCTTCGATGGCAGCTCACTGCTAGCTATATGGTAATTGCTAATGCTAATGCTAATGTGATTGTGTAATGCTAACTGCTAAGGCAATGCTACGTACTGTGTATGGACAGAAGTGGAAAAAAGTTTTTGAACACCCTTAAAATTTTATATAATCTCAAACATTATGATGAAATATTTTCATAAAAAACTTTTTTGAATTTCAGAAGGTGTGGCTGCATCAAACAGACATAAACAAATGTTTGTTTGTTTGTTTGTTTGTTTGTTTTTTGTTAATTGTTCATAAGAAAAAATAACAAGACTAAATTCTTGACAGTTTCAACATGTCATGTCCTGGATGTGTTTCATTATCTACTGAAACATCCAGTTTTGGCCTTGATAGAACAGCACACATGCAGAAGGGGGCATGTGGGTTTGGAAAATGGAACAATACTGGATAGAGTTCAGTGACTGAAGAGGGATTCTTAATGTAATAGATTACAAATGCATGGGGCATCCAAAAACTTTTTTCCACCACTGTATATATGGTAACATTTAGAGACTTAATTTCCCTACAGGAGTAAGTTAATTTTTGGTTAATTCATCTGGTCAGTCTACTCATCAAGAGTTTACACCCTATTTGTAATGTTTCAGCAGTTTAAGTTGAGTATTTAAAATGTAATTTAAAACTCAGTCAGTGTAAAAAGATCATTATAAGTATGGATGAGTTTCAAAAAGACTCACATTTCAGTGTTTTCTTTGACAAATTAAAACAGTTGTTAATAACAGATTATCTTTTTTCAGAATTCATAAGTGAAAGTACAAAAAAAAAAGCAGATTGTGTTCGTTGTTGAGGCTGAAGTCATAAGGTGATGAAACTATCCAGACACAGTGGTAATGATTTGGAATGTAAAGAGAAAAGTGGAAATTTGTAAATGTAACATTATAACAGGATTACAGTGAGTATAAACCACCATTTAGCATTAATTGTCATACATGTACTATGCTTACAAATGAAATTTTGTACTGAGATAATTAAAAAATACTTCAGATATGCTCTATTTCCTCAAATAAAAAGCAGGAATCAGTTACAAGTCAGATCTCTAAAAACCAAGATTGACAAAACAAATACAAGCTAAAATTAAGTTAATTCTGGTGACTGTCATGTAATATGCTGCCATTTAAGCACAATTTTTATCTCTAAAATTTTAAATGAATACATTAAACAATATAATCTGTCTCTATAATCACTTGTCTGAAGTGTCATTGTCTGATTTTGGTATGTGTTATTATATTAATATATATATTAAAGTAGGACTCCATTATTATTTACCTCAAACATATATGTTATACATGACCAATTTTAATTATAACAGACAAACAACAAACTAGAAACAAAGGATTCTGATAAAATTGTCCATCAAATAAAGGCTCAGTTCCTTCTGCAGCTGAGGTAAATAAATATCCAAATCCAGTCCATTATTTTAGCAAAAACAATACACAGTATATTGAATTTAATGAGGGAAAAACATGCTGGGAGCTGCCCCTTGTTGCATTTAAACACATTCAATTCCAGGTCTTGAATGCGATGCCGTGAAGTCGTATGTGACATGAATTTTTTTCCACTGCTTCTGGATGTAACACGCCGCATTAAAATGTATTAAAGGATGGATGAGATGCAGAGCGGGTTCAACAGCTTGAAGAAATAGTACCTCAGAAAACAAACTGGGAGCAAAGGTTATGTTTTCATCATTATTATACATTTGAATGTAACTACTAATGCATGTATGAAATCAGTTACTAACAGCTGCTGTCGTCATTCAGTGAAGTGGAACGTTCTGCTGTCCATCCTGACGTAATGTCAGCGTTGTCTGCATCTGGCCGCATTGATAGCAGCCGTTCCAAATAGCTGCACTTTTAACTCCCATTTGCACAACAATAAGCACACAATTGCACATTTAGGAAACAAACAACATTTACATTTGCTTGACCTCCACAGTGTAATATAAATGTATTTTTCTACAGGCTCTTTAAGACTGTGCATTTATTGCATATGGAATTGGGGCTGTATTGAAGGTACTGCCATTCTTTGCTAAAAGTGCAGGATTAACTTGACATGACAGCAATAAAAGACAACGGCTGGTATTTCAGGTCCATTGGGATGTCATCAGATATCACCATCTGGCTGCTTCATTCATGGAGGACTTTTTTTTTAATATACTGTGCCTAGATACTCTCCTTACATGTCTCATGGGTAAGTATGAAATGCACCTGATAATCAAATATAAAGCATCAGAGGTGTTTAATGACTACTTCCCTTTTTCATAATAACACAACACAGGATGGGAGTACATTTATGTGAGTGAAATAGAAAAATAAATCCACTCCCATCATCAAAGCATCTAATGATGAAATACTATATGTTTTGGCAGAATGATGTTCATCCCTCCAGTACTTGACTTGTAGAATTAATGCCAAGGCGACCTGAAGCTGATCTGGCGGAACATGGTGCTAATCTCACATAACCAAACGTCCACACTGTGTTAGTGCTGTGCCAGTGCTGCAGATAGGTCTGGCACCTTCTACTAATGTCCTGGAACAGGGATGAATGCTATCTAGGTTGTTTGTCTGCTTCTTTAAAAGGGATATAAGTAGCATTTCTGCTTTCAAAGAATTAATATGCCATAGAGTTGAGGTCAGAAGTTCACATACACGCCGGCTTAATGCACTTAAAGTCAACTATGAATTCATCTGGAGGCTCACTCTGTTTCAATAATATAATGTGTTATTTTACTATATTTGTTCACTGTGACTCTGAAACACCTGGAAGCCTCTGGAAATTAAAGGGGCAGTATGTTTTTTAGTTTCAAATATTAAAAAATGACCCCAAATCACTTGTAGTGTTTGGAATAAAGAGGTCTTATGTTCTGCCAAAGATGTCAGTGTATTGGAGTGTAGAAATAAGAACTGAATTCATTTCTAACGATGGGCCGGGCGATTTACATGACCACTACAGGGAGTAGTGAGTCACTCTGCTTGTCTCCCAGGGTGAGGAAAACTAACACCATGGAGCCTTTGACCAAAGCATCTGAAAGTGACCAGATATGGCCACCAGAAATGGCAGCATTTCTTCTTAAGTTTGATTCTTGGGCTTCTGAAGGTATAAAGTTATTATGTGATGTTATTATCTTGCTAAGTTGCTGTTTGTTGATCCACGGTTCAGATTAAACTGTGACAGTTCTGACCTTGTTTAGATGATTCCAAACAGACCTTTAGTGCAACTACTGACAACACAAACTGTACAGAAAACAGGTGTTTTGTGGTGTTACTGTGGCTGTTTTCTGTCTAAAAACAGAGTTAAGCTAATCTATATTATAAAAGTCAAGTGGCCTCAGTGTGTGTGTGTGTGTGTGTGTGTGTGTGTGTGTGCGTGTGTGCGTGTGTGCGTGTGTGTGTGTGTGCGTGCGTGCGTGTGTGTGTGTGTGTGTGTTCAGGGATTCACACAAAATTCTGAAAGAGCCGACTGCTGCAGTTTAGCATACTTGTGTATTTTGGTCAAGGGACAGACTAACAAAACCGACAAGTTAATAGGACCAATATTCTGGGAGATATTAGTAATTTGGGAATACAATAGCCTTACAGTCATGTTGCGATGGCCAGAACACTTTGGTGGTGACTGCTGGACATGCATGCAGTACAGCGTGCATGAATACACAGCAGTATAAAAACTACAACAACTAGAACCTGTGGATCCCCACAGGTCAACACACTAGTAGACCTGTAATGTAAACTATTGACGTCCCTCTGCTGGTGAGAGTTCAGTATAGCCATACTACCGACAGTATAATCCCTTAAAGAAACTTCAGATTCAGTAACTGCAGTTATTGGGAGTGTACCTGTAACTGTGTTTAACAGAGTCCTTTCAGTCAGTCTGTGGATACATAGTGTTGATTCATTGATGGTTTTGGTCCTAAATCTGTTCTGGTACCAGACTTGCACCTGCTGGTGACAGTTTGGAACATCTACAACAAAGAACCACTTTAAATGAATCACAGTGACAGAGCCTGTACAAAATAATACCAATCCCTTCAAAAAAAAAACAAAAAAAACAAAAAAACAACAAAAAGGAAAATTGTCAGCATATAGTTGCAGCGGAGGTTGTTGTTTTTCACGTTGTACGGAGGACTCCCATGTTTATACAAGCAAAGAAATTCCTGTAAAATCATGTTAAACATACGCTCTTTGAGTTTTCATCATTTCCCTGTGGGCTGCTGAGGCCGAGTACATGAAAGCCCTTTGGTCGAACGCAGTTAACACTTCCATGATCATAAGTGGTATTTCTCTGCACAGAAGCACATAGAAACTACAGAGGAGCGTGTCATAGTGTTTACAAGTTTACAGGGTTTGACAACAGCCAAGATGTTCAGTGTCAGTAATAAACATGACAGCTCTGATAAACAAACACTAAAGAGAAGAGAGTGAATACAATGACAACAGCCGAACACAATGCAAACATATGAGTTTTTCCTAAAAGCTGCTGCTAAACAAACCCATCTTCAGTATTTTAACTTGACTCTAAGATTATCAGTTAATCCATTTTTTATATCTTTTTCACATGTGCAAGAAAAACACCAGTCTCGTTAATACCAAGACCATGGCCAATCTTGAAAATACTGAACTGAACATCTTTGCCGTGCTATATGTACACGGTATGTTTAGTCTGTAAATAAATAAGTGGTAATGTCGCAGTAACACAAATATGAATTCTTTATTAATGTATTTTCTCTCATTTTAAATGCTGTTGCACAGTGACAGGATTAAGCCTTCAAATAAATAAATAAAGAAGCAAAAATGAAAATAAACTGCAAATGCTGCGTAACCAGAAAAGCTGCTGTTTATAAAACGACTGCTAAAATGGCAGAATAATTTTTGATGGATAAGACAAGTTATTTACCTTGACCTGCTTTTTTTAATGCCAGAAACTGCATCAACAGACTTTTATTGTGGTGTTTCAGCTTGGTATTCATCTGTTTTTTTTTTACAAATAAACACACAACATCTAATGATATCTGAATGAATCAGCTGAAAATATATGCCTCTACATACACAACCCTAAAGCAGAAAAAGTCAGGACAGTGTGGAAAATACAAATTGAGTGATATGACAGTATGAACACGTGCCACGTATTATCCCTTATAGACTTAGAAATATTTTGTTGAGACTTCCAAATTATTTTTTCCTCTACATTTGTCACCACTTATAATATTTTTCTCTGCATTTTGTATTCTTCAGCGAAAATCAGGTATTTTCAGAGTGAAATCAAATGTTACTGTAAACCAAGCATCTACAACCACTGTCATTTATCAAACTCCATGGGTTTTACTGGTGAATCAATGTACCAGAAGTTGACGGTGTTTCCACGTTCACTACAGGGCCTCTGAACGTCCAAATGGGTCATATCTGATGACCATGAAAAGATGACAAACTGCATTTTACCTGAATTATTTACATGTATTTGTAGGATTAGTGGTTGAAAATGTATTAAACATCTCAGATCAGTAGATGCTAATAATGGTTGCAAGTGGCTGTTTAGATGTTTGAGGGTTAATCTCTTGCCTACATTCTATGGGTGCTTATATGAAACTGGGTTTATTTCTGTACCTGGTACTTTGCCAGCTTATTTAGACTATTTAATAAAAGAGAAATTTAGACAAATTTCCCCCTAGGATGTACCTAATGATGGCATCTGATAAATGCAAAAAAAAAACAAACAAAAAAAAAAACCTCTTGCTCTGAGCCATCCCAAAATTAATGAATTTTTAATAAAATATTTGGGCCAAAAATAGGACCAAAATTGAGACAGGAAAAGCTACCTAGGTGTCAGTGCATTTGATCTGGAAATATGGCTTGAAATGGTCTTATATACAGCTATATGTAAAGACACTGTGTTCAATTTGATGGTCCTACTGTTTTTTTTAAATCCAGACATGCAGGTTTTTTTATGAATCTCAGTCTCATTCCAGGTTTCATGTGTAACGCATCATGTCCACTTGCGTTACATGCGGAACCTGCCCATTTAAACACATATAAATCAGGACCGATTTTGCAACAGCGGTCCTTTTAGTGAAACACTCTGCCTTGCATAATTAGTTCTATTCACAAAATGCACCTGTGAGAGAATAAAATATATATATATATATATATATAAAAAAAAAGTAGTGTTACATGCAGATTTTTGTATAAAAAATAATATGATATAAAAATAATATAAAAATGTGTTTTATCTGAAAAATAGTTTTTCTTTTATCTCAGTAAATTTTTATTTTTTAAACAGACCCAAAGTGCTTCCAAACTTGCTTCATAACATTAGTCTGCATCTGGTTTGAATTTTTCTGTCCCGTTTTTGGGGACCAGTTTTGTAGAAGCACCCATATACATTCACAAAAAGGTAAAAGCTTTACTTTTCTTGGAAAAAGTGGCAAAAAATCCAAGTTAAATCCTCAACTCAAATGCTTTCTTTTACCACTGTCTTTTTAATACAGATCAAAGTTCACTTCCTACACCTATTTCTCACTTGGTGTTGCCTATTTTTACTGTTTTTACCCCAAAACTGCATCTAACACTGTATCGTATGTACGTGTGGTCGTATGTCCTTCCAGTATTATTATGAAGCAGTCTGCCTTATGCTGACTTATTACAACACACACCCAGCGAGGAGCGCCTGAAGGCAACACTGTGGTTAAAATAACTACACCTGATTCATAGTAGAAATTCACTTCGACTCCAGATTTACATGTCTTATGTAATACAGTTCATATTCATGCCGCCGTAATTAGACACAGCTCTATATTTAGATGTAATTACTGCGGTAATGAAGTCTGCAGTGGGTAAGTGACTTTTATGGATGGTATTGATCCAGGATGGATGAACTTTGATCAAAATGTAGAGAGGGTTTTCTACACTGGTGCAAGAAGAATATGTCTTGACACACTTTTATCTGTTGTGATTGTAGTTGAAGCGTTCTTTTTGATTCGAGTAACGTTCATATTTTTATTCCATTCTGCATCATGTGTCATCCATCGCAGCTCTACAACCAGCTTGGTGCAGAGTAAAGTGAGAGCTATGCACGCCACAGAGCAAAAACATATCCACTGTGACGAAAACTAGACTCCGCAGGATTGAGGTTGTTGTATCGGTGACAGTCGTGTTGAATAAGGTAAGAGAGCGGTGGCTGACATGGCTGTAGCCTGTCACCAGGCTCAGAGATATGAGCAGCCCGCCAGTCCTCGACAGGCCTAAGATTTACGGTCGAGGAAAAATGGTAAGTGAATATTTTATTGAAAGCCTGCCGTATGCTATTGGTCATTGTAGTGACAGGCCAACGAGCTCAACTTTTAATATGCTATAGAGTTGAGGTCAGAAGTTTACATACACGTCGACTAAATGTACTTAGTCAGCTATGTATTAATCGGTCGGCTCTCTATTTCAATACAATGTCTTATTTTACCGTATTTGTTCACCACAACTCTAAAAAGCCTGAAAGCCCCTGGAAATTAAAAGGGGAAGTAGGTTTTTATACTTTCAAATATTAAAAAATTACCCCAAATCATTAATAGTGTTTAGAAGGAAGAGCTCTTAAGTTCTGCCGAAGATGCCAATGAATTAGAGCGTAGAAATATGAAGTGATAGGCCGGGGATTTATGTGACCACTAGAGGGACTAGAGAGTCACTCTGGTGGTCTCCCATGGTGAAGAAAACTGGTGAAGGGGCCCTTGACCAAAGCATCAGAAAGTGACCAGTTAGGATGAGAACCATTAAGAAACAACTTTTAGAGTCAGTGAAAGTGAGTCATTAGCCTCTTTTACACAGCACTCCTGTTCTGGGAATATTTCCCCTTTATTCTGGAACAATGTCTGTGTAAACAAAATGGTGGATCATTTGGTCCCACTTCTGTCACGGCTCTGTAACGCCTCTGGAGGTAGTAACAGAGCCGAGATGTAAAAGGGACACCTCTCGTTCTACAACCCAGATGTGACATTTGGATGACGTATTGTGCGTGCAATTCCCACACTGCGGGGATTGAAAAATGAACACAGGCTGTGTACAGTAAACAAACATATCAACGTGACCAGAAAGATGTTGAACTTTGGGCGGTGGACTCTATCCATGCTAACATTTGTGGAATGGTGGAAGACGGGTCGACTCTGCGCAGGGTATTTCTGACGCCGAAGTTATACGTCACACTATACGCTGCATCACCGCCCCTTTGATTCCTGAACGCAGGTCCGCTGTGTAAAAGTCCAGCCTGTCTCACCTCTGTTACTTCTTTGGCTTGGCTGTGGAAATCAGTCAACGGTGGCAAAAAGGTGAGATCATCATCTCACCTTTTTTCTGGGATCTCTGTGTAAAAGTGGCTAGAGATAAAAGCTGAAGCATTGTCATTATTTTCTCCACTGGACACAGCTGTAAATGAAAAAAATGCAGTTCGATGCTGAAACAGCAGTGTTTTTTCTACACAGGTAAATTAGATTATGAGGCTTATGAAGGTATAAAGTTATTATTTGATGTTATGAAGGTATAAAGTTATTATTTGATATTATTATCTTTGTTAAGTTGCCGTTTGCTGAACCACAGTTCACACTAAACTGTGAAACTGACCTTGTTTGGACGATTCCAAATAAATTTCTATTGCAGCATTTGGCAACACAAACCAATCAGAAAACTTAGACGTGGTTTTATTGTGGCTGTTTTTATTTTTAAAAACAGAGGAAAGCTAACAGAGCTATAATGTGAACTATTGACGTCGCTCTGCTGGTGAGAGTTTGGCATAGCCATACTACCTACAGTATAACCCCTTTAAAGAAACTCCAGATTCCATAACTGATTATTGGGAGTGTACCTGTAACTGTTTAATGGAGTCCTTTGCCATGGTGGGAAAATCTAGAGAAATGGAGTAAGATCTTAAAAAATTATTTAGAAGCTTCCACAAGACTGGTTTCCCCTTCATCTGCACATCAAATAGCACACAGTTGTAAACGCTGCAGAAGGACTAAGCTATTGGAATGGTTTACAGGTGAATGTTATGTGGTTTGACATGTTTACATACCTGGTAAAAGTGATCCCAAATATCTCCATCCTCAGTAAAGAAGGTGTTCTGTTCAAAACTGTCAGGACCAAGACTAAAAGTAGTGAAGATCTGACCTTTTAGAGGAATGTTTTCTGGCCAGATGGAACAAAAATAGAACTGTTTGGCCATAATGATCAGTGTTATGTATGGAGGACAAAGGCTAAGGCGCTAATCCAAAGAAAACTGTCCAAACTGTGTTGTTCTTTTGGAGGAAGGACTGGTGCAGAACTCAGTCTGAATGCATTTAGTCAAGGTAAAACTTCTGATCTCGACAGTAGATTTCAGTTAAAACAGTCTGGAAAGCATGACAAGAGAAGTAAATACATTTATATCAAGTGTTGGGTGGTTTATTTAATACCATGCAGATTAGAGAGTTGGTGTATTTGTTGCACATTCTGTTAAATTACTCAAAATGATCAAAATATGTTAAATATCTCAGATTACGTCAACATTACTATATCTAATAGCTTATGAATCAATGTGACATTCAACTGCTTCCCAAAGTAGAAAAACCTAAGAGTCAGTCTGCATGTCTATTAGCATTTGATGTGTTTCAAGCCACAAGTATGTGGGTTTTTGTAGCTCTTTTTTTCTTTTCTTTTTTTTTTTCATAGAAAGAAGTGACGAGAAAAAGTACTTGGATTCACAGAATAGTTTGTTTCTTTTGTTGATCTCAAGTAGGTCGGACCAAAACAATGAGAACATAATAGCCTATAACTAATGTCAACTCCAGACTTTTCTCTGTATTGGAATGAAAAAGTGAAATTATTATGAAAATGTTTACATCTACAAATGATCCTTTTAAAAAAAATGTAAAAAAAAAAAACATGAATAATCGGAATCAACCTGAAATTTCCTATGAAAAACAATTGCAATTTTAACAATATGATGGGTCATCTTATCATTTACAGTAGAGGTAGAGACCGATATGGGTTTTTCTAAGGCAGATGCCAATATCAATTTTTAAAATTTGGTCAGCCCATGGCCAATATCTGCAGCAAATTTTTGAGGCCAATATTTCAGGCTGATTAATAAAAAAAAAAAAAAAAAAAAGCACTTTGACCATAAAATACAATTAAAACACTCAGATAAGTAAGATTTTTATGCAGCAATATAAATAAAATTATTAATACATGTACACATAGTACTCTTTTAACATTTATTGAACTTCAAGTGCTGCCCACACAGGTACCTGATCAAATATATTTTAACATTTTTACTACTGGTCAAATATCAGCTTTCAAAAAAAAAAAAAAAAGATGGCTGATGGCCAATAATGAAAAATATCACTATATCGGCCGGCCAATATATCAGTCTACCTCTAATTTACATGTGCATTACAACTTACAGATCACAGTGGATCTAGACAGACGCAAAATATTTAGTAACAGGCAGAATATTGTTAAAATTGCACTTATTTTTCTTAAAACATTTCAGTTTGTTCATATTTTTTTGAGTTATTCGCATTTTTTTTGTGTAAGGATAGTTTATAAAAGTAAACATTTCCATATAATTTCACTTGTTTACACTAAATTGAAGAAAAAAATTTGGAGTTGTCATTATTTATCGGTTATTATGATTGTATTTTAGTGGTTTGACTTACTTGAGATCATATTGGTGTGTGTGTGTGGAACCTGGACTAAAATGATTTTGACACCATTGACTGTTAATATAATATCTTCAGTGTAGTTTTTGCATTCACAGCCCATGGGCTCTGGATTGGACCCTTTGTTTGATACCCCTGGTATACAGCCACGGAAAAAAGTATTAGACCACCCTTGTTTTCTTCAATTTCTTTTTCTTTTTAATATCTGGTCCAACTAAAGGTACATTTGTTTTCTTACAAATCCAAATATAACAACAAAAATAGCTCACAGTAGTTTAATTTCAGAGCTGATATCTATTCATTTTCCATATTTTCTTGATAATAACCAAAATCACTTCAGTTCTTTCATCAGTATCTATGAAATTGTGCTGACAAAAAGTGCTTTTAGGCATTCCATGTTTTCTTTTCTGTCTGTTTTAGTCACATGATGCACACAGGAGTTAGCACTGGATTGCATAACCATTGTTTTTGTTGACTTTTGATGGTCTAATATTTTTTTCTGCGACTGTAAGTCTTCATAACAACTGTGACATTGCCTCTTTTCAATAGGGAAAACATTCCTGTGATCTTCTAGATGTACTTTACTGTTGGTCTCAGTTACATCCATGGTACATAAACATATGGAGGCTGGTGTTTTCCTACCTACAGTAGTAAAAGCCTCCCACATCGTGTCAACTATAAATTCTTGTCTGTGTGAGTGATGCTTTGGGTAGCTATGGAAACCTATTATAATAGACACCCCTCCCACCATCTCCTCCTCCCTCCCTCCCTCCCTCCCTCTTTCTCTCTCTGCTCTCGCTCTCTCTCTCTCCTGTTCAGAGCAGAGGTCTCTCTCCCCTCTCCATCCACAGCGCCGCTTTCCAGGCTACTTTGCGCATGTACGTCCAGTCAAACCGAGCATTGCATCGACTCCAAGATGGCGAAAACACGTCTGGCTTGCCTCCTGACTCTCCTCTCAACTCACTGTAAGTACAAAAATCACATAAACCGGCTGTCATCCCTCCCGTTTCCCCCGAGGATCCCGAGCATCAAACGCGATTTACTTCTGCGTATGTTTGTTCGACATTTAGCGGCGGCGTTGGAGAAACAGCGCATCAGAAGTAACCCTATCTGGACCAAACTAATACTAAACTCAACCCTGACTCACACCGCACCGATGTAAAGTGGTTACAGTTGCGAATTCTTTTCAGAAAATGAGAAATTGTTGCTATTTTTGGTGCAACTTGATCGGCTCGTGTGCGCGTCGTGGTTCGGTTTTGCGTCCGTGAGCGGCTGTTTGTTTCTCAAATGCGTCGTCGCTGTTGTAAATCTGAATAAACACAGCTCTGTGCGCTGTAATACTCTGTCTCTGTGTGGTTTTAGGATCACAGCAGGACAAACTGAGCTCTTGCATCAGTTCAACCAGCGGCACATTTCAGCCACCACGTTTTTGGTTTTTTTTTTGTTTTTTTTTTTTTGTCCTCACTTTGGAAAAGTTTCAGTCTCTCCAAAGTTCGTGGAGAAACTGTGTGAATTAAATATGAATTAATCCTGTTTCGTGGCGTTTGCTGTTAACTATTTAACATGGGTTTGGAGCGGGGATGTTGAAAGTAGTGATGCGAGATAACGGTTTTTCCTGCGGCGGAATAAAGCAGGCTGTCCGCGGGAGGAGCCAGGCCACTGTCCTCTGCCCCCCTCCTCCTCCTCTTCCTCCTCCTCCTCCTCTTCGTCCTCTCCCGCTGCTGCTGGACCCTCTCAAACGGCACCAGAGCTGGGCTGGTAAACAAAAACAGCCCTCGGAAAATCGATTCCTTACAGCCTTTTTGTGCCCCCTTTAAAAAGCCCCTTTTTTCCGTTTCCTAATCGCACATTTGGATCCAATACGCGCACACCTGTAAGAGCGCAGGAGTTAATTCACATACTAATGAAAATCTATCGTGCCATTTACATTTACGCAAGTCTTTAAGTGATATATGATAAAAAAAAAAAAATATGCAAAAATATACAGTTCAGACACGCAGAATAGGATTTACGCACCATACGCACGCTTTTATTTCACCAGTTCTGCTTAAATATGCGTCTGAGAGAAGCTTAGACACTTGTTGCTGAGCTGCGCAGGCTTTTGTTCCCATGTTTGCGCACTGAATGCACACACCACTGGGGGGGAAAATGCATTCATTTCTAGCTACGTCCAGCATGCGCGTTGATCTCATAAATCACCGGCGTAATTTCAATATTTATATTCAATATTCCAAACAGAAATATCATCATTTGCAGCATTTATTTGCACAGGAACCCAGATTTTATGGTGAGCTGTTGATGCTTTATTGCAAAAGGTGATATACATTTTATAATGCCAAACGTACTTTGATTTCCCTCTGTATGCTTTGCACTGTAGTGGCATAATTATGATTAAAATCCTAATAATTAAAACCAGTGTCAGACTGAAACTGTGGCCTCATGTGAAATGTGAGAGCAAGTGTAGTTTTAGTTTCAGAGTAACACCTATCCCTTTCTGAGAAGACCTTTACGGCGTTGGCCTCTGTTTCTGTCCCTGCGTCAATAACTGTACCGTATTAATAATTTCACCATAACAGCATGGTGTGAGACGTGCTTTCTGTTTTTCCTCTTCCTTCGCAGACGTAAATGAAGGAAGGTGTGAGAGGACAGAGATCCAGATCAAAGCGAGGCTCAGACAGGAGAACATCCTATGATCTTTCACGTGTGTGCATTGGCTTTTTTGCTTTGCTTTAATTAGGAACAGCAGTGGAGCTTGTTTGATATCTGTTGCTGTATTCTCAACAGTGTCTCTCTTGACATACCTCCAGGCTGTCGTTTCTTTATTTAATTTTTTTTTTTTCCCAGTGATACATTTCAAAGTCAGTACTTTTAATGATGTTCCCTTAAGTAAATGTGTGACAGGGCATGCTAGCTGCACAATTGACATTTTGGGAGAGGCAATGAGCTGGCAAAGATGTAAGAATTTCTTTTGTCTTGCCTGGGCAGGGCTTAACCATGTGGCCGACTGGCTTTGAGCCAGCTCGCCACTGTCTTTAGAAACAGGACAAATCTGGCTAGACTGGAGCTGGCCACTAGCTGTGTTATGAATTACTAATTGGCGCTGATAGAGGGAGAGTACTAATAGATATAGACTGTAATTAGAGTGCTTCTAGTATTTTGGAAAAGCTCAGCTCTGTATTCTGTGTTGTTTTACAAAGCGAGTAAATCAGAGAGGAGTGACTTTGTCATTTGCGTTGCTTCTGGTTCTGTAGGTCACACTCTGTTATTTCTGTGTCTGTGTGATGTGCTTGTTATTTTCAATCCATGGCATTCTTTGGGCTGCTATTGTCTTAATGGCCAACGCAGCCCCAGCCTTCCAAGTGAAGCCTAACCCCAGCATGACTGAACATAGCTGCAAATATCAGCCCAGTCATCTGTCAGCAGAGCGAAAGACGAGGCCCATTGTTATTTTAAGTACACATGCTTAGAACAGACTTTCCAATCTGATCTAATGGAATGCATTGACATTTTCCATTGTTGGCTTCACCTGAGCCATTTCACTTAAAATATTCCAAAGAAAGTGGTACACCCTTTAAGAGGACATCTGCCAGAACCCTCCTGCCAAAAGCACAGCCAAGATATGTTGGATCTTGGAAGATGCTCAAAGTGGATTAGGACAGAGCAAATATAAACTTTGAGATCACTGCACTGCCTCTTATAAGAAACACCTGGGGACAGATTTGCACTTTACTGCTTTGTCACAGCATATCTGAAGTTGTAATAGCATCTCTCATGTTGTACTAATGCAACAGTCACAATTATTATGTAAAAAGTAGGCATGGATTCAAATGCAATTAATCAGCTTTCACACATACTCAAATACTAAAATGGATTTCACTTCATGGATAGTTTTTATGACTTGACATTATCTATATTTTCACTCATGGCTGTCAGCCTAATCCAATTAGAAGCTTCATTTTATCTGCGTGGATAAGATAAGGGAGAAAGCTGTCAGTAGATTGTTGTTTAACCTACCCCGTGTCGTCTGCTGATAAGTCATTGCTGCTTTGAACATCTTCTCTTTCACACATAACTGAGGTGCTCGCTCAGTGATGCTAGCCAGGACTCTCTCCAAAACATTTGTCTAAATTGGAGCCAAGTGGCGGTGCTTTTCTAACTGTTTGGCATGTGTGGCATAACCACTTGGCATGGCAGGAGTCGGTGCGCCCCAAGATAACCGCTGATAGTGGCTCCCCCAGGAAGTGCATGTTGTCAGATGTTTCTCTACCCACCCAAAGCTTGTGAGCAAATGTTTGGAGCACTCTCTGAATGGCATGTACGGCCCCTGTGGGCAAGTTACATACAGTCTGACATTTTACTGCAGAGACAGTAAATGGCAGAGTAAAACAGGGATGAGAGACAAAACAGAAAGGAGTCCCAGGCTGCTCCGCATTTGTTTGTTACAAGTCAGGATCCATCCTCTCCAGAAACTCCTCGGTGAGAGGTGCCGGTGGCAAAACACATTTATCACAGTTGTCATTTTCTCAGCTAAGATGGAAAAGCAGAAAACAGCCGTGCAGCGCAAGTTATTGTAGGTTTGTTTGCATCTGTTGCTAAAGCCAGAGTTGTGTAATTGTTTTTTTATGAAAGCCAGGAAATTTGGTAATCATAAAAACAAAAAAAAACAAAAAACGCCGCAGTCAGCTATGTGAGTGTCTGTGCAACAACAGTCACTCCATGGGATCAAGTGGAAGTGGCACATGGCCCTTACTGTGGAATGACCCGAAACAGCTGAGCAGGAGTGGGTGGAGGTGTTTTGAGCAGCGTCGCAGGCGTAACCAGAAATATCTGTGGCGTCCCTCCCAAACCTGAGTGTGCGTGTTAGCAAATGCAGCATTCCAAATAGAAAACACATGGAGGCAGAGCCCGTCTCATCATATGTGCACTGACTAACAATCATAACCACCTGTTTTCCTCAGAGATAAAAAGGGCCCCCTGTTGATGAGTTGGCTGAGGTCAGACCAGAAAAGGGAGCTGTGAAGAAAGCTCAGCAGCCTCGCTGGTTGAGGGCGTTCAGACAACACGGCCTGGGTGTGACGATACATCTCCTGAGACAGAAATCCATTTTAACTTGACACAGAGAGGGATTCAGCTCACTGTTCTTCTTTTTATCTGTTTTTAAGCCTTCGCAGATGCGGAGGTTGAAAGGCAAACAGTACCGTGCTCACGTTCCAGAAATGGCCGTGGCATGTGCGTGCTTTAAATGTCAATAAGACTGCCATGTGAAAGAACCATCAGTCAGAAAGTACAAGGAGCCTCGTGGCAGAAAACTGACCAAAACACCTCAGGTTCGGTCAAGCAAAGCAAGTTTATGGTCATATTAGTAGATTAGATTCAACTTCACTGTCAGTACACAGTAAGGCTGAGCAAAGTGGATGAAAACTCATGTAATTATTATAGTGAAGAGCACATTTTGGTCTGTGTGGTTTCTTATCAAGGAAAATACACAGACTACTGATGATTTTGAAGGGTGTATTTTTTTCCAATTCACATATACAGTGTTATACAGCACAGTCATAAACATACTGGACCTTTAGTTTGGTATGAATTATGCAAGTGTTTGACAACAAAGAGCAGTTATGCTTTAAATCCAATGTGCAGATAGGAAACCAGTGCAAAAATAGTGCAAGTAAGAAGTAAATCAGCTATAATTAGACACATATACAAGAAAGTGGATGGTAGATGCATATAAAGAGGCATCGTTTCATCATTTATAGTTCATACAATGAGCTAGAAACTTTTTCAAAACAGTTTTACTGTACGTTGTAGCTCTTTCACATCAGTGTCACACAGGACCTTTAAAGTGCTTTGTTTTGTGACTAATTACACAGACTGGCAATGCAATTTGATTAACCACGTAAGTATTTAATAACATTGTGCAGTTTAGCACCAAATTTGATGTGCAGATAGTCAAGCAGTGCAAAATTAGTGCAAATAAAAAGTGAAACGCCACTAATTAGACATAGATATGTAAAAATAGGATGATAGATGTCTATAACAAGGCCTCATTTCAGAATTTATTGTCAAAAAGTTTGTATAATGTGGTGTTTTACATATTATTTCTTTCACATCAGTGTCACTAAATCAAAATTGTTCATATCATACACACACTGGACAGTTAAAGAGAAGTGTTTTCTGACTAATTGTACAGGCTGACAATAAAATTTGATAAACCATGCCAGAATTTACATTTAAAATACAGTTTGGCATCAAGTTTGATATGCAAATAGTAAAATGGAGCTAAAGTTAGTGCAAATAAGAAGAATAAATAGCAATAAATACATAGACGTGAAAATAGGATGATAGACGTATGTAAAGACGCATCGTTCATACAAGGTGATGCTAAAAGCTTACAAAATAGTTTCACATATTACAGCTTCCATAGTGTCAGTAAATCAGAATATCATCATACACACACTTAAAGTGTTTTCTGATTAATTGCACAGGCTGACAATGTGATATAATGAATCATGCAAGTATCTGACAACAAAGTGTAATTCAGCATCAAATCCAATGTGCACGTAGTAAAAGGGCGCAAAAGTAATGAAAATAAGAAGTACAAGCAGCTGTAATTAGGACAAAACTAGGATGATAGACATATAAAGAGACATCATTTATGGCCCAATAACTTGAACAATGTGGTGCCCATGAGAAAAACAGTTCATTTTTGTCCTCTTTGAGATAATGACTTTTGGAAAATGATGCTCAGTTGCTGCTAAAGTGGTTGTTTGTTTTGCGAAGACCTTATTATTCGATGTTTAGACTAGCCCAGATCAACAGGATAATCTCTAAGATGCTGTGTGCTGGCTGTCTGAGCTCAGGGCAGCGTTAGAGTGGTTTCCTGTTTGATGATCCTTATCGGCCATCACGTGGTCCCTGGAGGGAGGAAGCGCCATCATTCCCCCCCGCCCGTGTGTTTGCTGGACACTAGCGTAGTACATCGATAGGTCAAAAGAGATCTCCATTGATCACACATCGGAATGCTGTCAGCTTAGTGAAATAATTAGGGGTTTCATTAATGACATGGCAGAGGCAATGAAGTGCATGTGGCTGAGCTGCTGCCACTCTGAGAGGAAAAAGCTGGAGGCTGTGCTCCCGCTGAGAGTCATAACCTGATAATCGCTCTGGATTCATCTTTTGTTTACCAGGCTGTAACAAAAGGGCAATTACCGTCTAAAAATAGCCAAAAGGCAGAGTCATCTGATAACCTCAGGTGTTTGACCACAGTTCATCCCAAACTATCAGAGCCACTTTGGTCGCAAGTAAAAAATATCGCATTTTCAGCCGCTAGGAAACTTCTCATTAAATGTTTAAGATAAGATCATCCCATAATGTAAAGTCACATCATCATCTCATCCGGGCTTTTAAAGAGATAATAATGGCACAAGCTCTGATATCCAACTGAAATATTAAAATCAGCTTTCAAGGTAGGTGGTGTAGGAAGGAAACCGGGTTGATGCCTGTGGATAAAAGCATCGCTGCAGCTTCTGGAACAGTGTGGGGACCGGATTCAGGCTTTTAAGTTCCCTTGGAGTTGAGTGAGTTATACTTTGAGGAGAAACAATGCAGGACGTCATGGAATCGAAACAGATTTTGAAGACAGTCCTTGCTTGGAGATATGCTTTATTACTGCTCAATTTATTTTGGCATCATTAGAAATACATGTATTTGTGTCTGAAAAGCTTTAAACACAACAGATAATAATGACAGAATAATAAAATGTAAATATTGTGGAGATCAGACCCCGATTCTCCGTCAGACAACACCCTGTCTTTGATTATTGTTTGACGATTCTGTGTTTTAGAGCAAAGAAAGAGAAATGACCTTTGCTGGTTGGTTTTTTTTTTTTTTTGCATGTGGGAGAAATTTTCTGACATGAATCATCGTCTTAAATCATAACCACTGGATGTTCTGGACTCAGAAGAGTCTCCTTCACGTATGTTTTTGTGGTGATGGGAGACAGGTTGGAAATCATGGGCCGTATTCCTTTTATTACCATCAGACCTTCTGGTTATATTTACTGCAATAATATTTTTTCGGGAAAGTTTTCCAAAGTGCAGTAGAAGCCTCTGCAGTGGTTTATTTTAGTTTGAAGATGCTGTGAAGTGAATGAAACAAGGCTGTCTGATTAAAAACCCTCTGAGGAGCCGTGGCTGATGGTTTGGGGGTAAATCCAGCCGATTTAGCAGAGGCACTAAATGTCACTCAGAGGTCCTGATGTGAGTTAGAGGCGTCCTCTGGGAGCCCGGTGCAGAAAGGGTTGAAAACAGAGCGGCATAGAAATGATGGATGGAGCTGGTCTGACAGGGAGGTGCCGGACCTCCATGTCCTTAAGTTAAAAAATAGATAAAAAGAGAAAAATTATTTATTACACACTGGAAACCCTGGCATTTTCAGACACAACGAGCACCAGCAAATGCTTAGGCACAGAAATAAAGCTTCCAAACCAGAGTTCATTTTAGTTCAGGGGCCACATACAGCACAATAGTAAGTAAGATAATAGTACATACACATAGAAAGAAGGACAACTCCAAATTTTTGTCTTTGTTTTAATGCAAACAAGTAAAATTACATTATGAAAATGCTTATATTTAACAAACTGTCCTTTTACAAAAAAAAAAAAAAAATGTGCATAACCTGAACAACCATGAACAACCTCAAATGTCTTAAGAACAATATTATGCCTCAGTTTATCGTGTACACATGTGCATTAAAACTCACCGATCGCAGTGACTCTACAAAGACACAAAACATTTAGTAAAAGGCATAAAACACTGTTAAATTTGCACTTTTTTTTTTTTTTTTTTTTGAGAAATGTCAGGTTGTCCATAGGTTATTTGCATTGTTTGTGAAAGGATAGTTTGAAAATGTAAACATAGGCTTTTATGCAATTTAAAGATTTCCTTTTCTTTTGTGTCAGACAGATAAAAAAAAAAGTAGATTTTTACCTTTACATGTTTCGGCTACAATCTGTAGACTTCCTCAGAAGGGTCACTTGATGTTACTGCTTTATCTGGTGTTTTATCTATCTTCAGTAGGCAGTATGAACCCGATCGGACTTTTATGCATTTTCTTTCCTGGCCTGGCCCACTGGAGATCAAATTGTTCTGTACGTGAACCCTGAACACCCTGGATTGTTAATATCTTCAGCGTAACTCTTGCACTTTACAGATTCATCCTGCGGGCCAGAATGGACAATTTGGCGGGCCGGTTTGGACCTGCGGGCCATATGTTTGACATCCCAGTTCTAAATACACCCCTTTAATGGAAAAAGACAATCTAATCACTTCCATAGCCAATATAAATCCATGTCAAAGCCTAATGTTAGTCCCCGTCTCTTTAAAGACAGACTCAGTAGCTGTAGACTTGGCAGGACGTCGTGCAGAGCTTTTCAGAAAGCTCCGGGTGAGACATGACACAGAAATCTTGGTGTTCGTCCAAATGAGTTATTAGCGATGATTAACTTGTGTGTGTCAGAGAGAGTATTAAGGGTGATGCACTAAATTTCTTAGTAAAACACTTCATCTTGTTCCTATATTAGCGTTGGCAAATGAGATTTGTGGCCTTCAAAGTCAGTACCTAACATTAGCCGCTCCACTCTGAGTATTTCCAGCGTAATGGAATTCAGATGTCACTTTGAGTGTTTGTGACAAGTCGCAAGATATTACACTTTAGAGCAGAGGCAGCGTCTCCTGTTCGACCGTCATATGAAACACCTAAAGTGGAGTAGACAGACGGGTATATTTACACACTGCTCACAGAAGCCGGGTTGTCGCTGGGATCGATAGCTGCTGTGGGAACTCCACCAGTACCATCAGAAGTACAGTGTGTGTTGAGCTGACTGGACAGATTGTAACCAGACCATCTGGCCATATGGTGTGAGGGCGATGCCTTCTGGGCCGCTTCGTGGTAAATATGTTGAGACTGAACTGGAAGTGATACACTGTTCTGCTGTTTCAGACCCTTCTGAAGCATCTCCTGGTAGAAAACTCAACTGGCTTAGATTTGTAATGTTTCCCGGGTTAAATATGAAGATTGTGAGTTGGTTGTTCGTCGCAGATTAACCTAAGAACTATTTTTAGTGTCGCTCTTTTTTTTTTTTTTTTTCCACTTCCTCTATGATAGTAAACTGAATTTCTTAGTCTTATGGAACAAACAAGACATTTGAGCACATCATCGTGACCTTTGGGAGTAAATCTCTCACAATTTAGACCAGTGTTTTTCAACCTTCAACCACATGGGGTCGCCTGGAATTCAAATGAGGTCGCCTGAAACTTCTAGTAACTGATTAAAATACAAACAAAAAATACAAATAAAAATATATAATGAGTTAAGAGAGACAATCACAATCCACAAAAGACAAACTGTGAAGCTGAAACTGAATCACTGTGGTACTGTTTATCTGTCAAATGTTCATTGTGGTCAGTTTCAGATGCTGCAGCTCTTTCATAATTCATAGTTTTATTGTTTGTTCAATATTGTCAGCCTTGTAAATCCAAGCTGGACTGACTGTACATATCCTGACCAAGGAAAATCAAGTTCTCCCTTTGTGCAGTAATCTACACTTGGCTTTTCTGCCTCTGTCCATAATAATATACATTATATAGCCTAAATGTCATCTAAAATTAACCTTTATTTGCAACATAGTCTAGCAAACTAATACATGATAAAAAAACAAATTAATTTTAGCAAAAAAAAAAAGTCTCAGTTTTGAATGTCTGGGGTTGCCAGAAATTTGTAATGTTAAAATGGGGTCACGAGCCTAAAAAGGTTGGGAATCACTGGTTTAGACCAAAAAAAGACCATCAGTTAAGTGACAGTAGCTGTTTTTCTGAAAAAATGTAAAGTAAATTTGAAGCTTTTCAGAAGTCAAAGGGGCCAAAGACAGTCCACTATATTTCATGTAAGATGTAGGGTTTTCCCCACAGCACCTAAATGTAACCAAATTAATGCAAAATCATCGTGATATGGGTGTGTTTGTGTCATATCTGTTTAAGCCTTTTCAGATTGTTGCTAAGACGTACGATGATGATAGTAATAATCACATCAATATGGTTCAAACCCATGTGAAATTCTGTATTTAGAATATATTTAATAGATGTTAGACTGTGGGTACAATGACTGCTGACATCTTCATTTCGCAAATAAGGATAATGGTTCCCAAAGCTTTGTAGTTAAACTTCCTAAAAAAAAAAAAGTTCTATGGCTCCTTGGGACTGAAATTTATGAAATGTACATCTTAAATCGCTGTAATTTTACAGGCATTTGCCCCATCAGAACGACAGAACATCAGTCAGTGTCAACAGTCACTTAACTACAATAACACTCTGTCACCAACCACCAGACAAACATCAAACCTAAAACTGAACAACACAAACACGAGTGACAGATTTTTTTTTATATTGCCAGAACGGCTTCTGAAAGTGTCTTGTCTTTTCACCATCTTGCATCTTCCGCGTCTTGTTATGTCTTTTACGTCATTTATTTGTCTTGTCTTGTTTTGTCCCTTACTGCGTTTTCATCATGCTGTACTTTTTGCTTTATTTTTGTCTCAGAGAACATTCTTATTCTATTTATAGATTGAAAATAAGTGCACATATCATATTATTGTTGTGTATTATACTCTAACAGTTGGTGACCCAGTAAAAGTAGCTCCATGACCCATTTTAAGAAAGACAATGTGAAAAGTAAAAATAAACTGTTTACCTGTAACAGTCGGACCACACATACGCACCATGCTTACAGTGTTTTTTTGGGTTTTTTTTGGGTTTTTTTTTACACATTTTCAGAATATGGGGTATCAGTCAGATGATCAGTCATGAGGTAAATGTTCAAAATTCAAGGAAAAAAGTGTCTCCATCTTATGTGCATTTAATGTTTTTATAAAGAGGTAAGAACCAATCTCTGGAACTTTTCAGTGGATGTTCTCTAATTAAGTTCATTGAGTTTAATAGACATATCACCATTCAATCATTTCGATGGGCCGGTTGAAATGATTGGATGGTGTTTTTTCAGTCCTGTCCCTTCTACAGGTGATTAAATTTTTTTATTTTTGCATTTGAGCATTTAATTAATTGGTTGCAATTGGCGTGTGAAGGGGATTTTCAGCAGTTTAGTAAAAAATGCTCCAGGAAAACATCTCCTACCCCACCTTTAATCCATTTCCTTTATTTACTGATTATTTGACTTGTTTGTTTTCATATCCAACTAATTCTGTAAAGCCCCGTGAGGCAACCTTGTTGTGATATAGGGCTCTACAAATAAAACTGAATTGAATTGAATTAAAAACATTCAAATATGTCTTAAATGTAATGTATGCGTTTTTGGCTGCGGTCCTGTGTAATGGTCAAATAGCGTAGTAGCGGTCATAGTGTTCCATTAAAATCTACTTTATG
Source organism: Apogon hyalosoma (assembly GCA_037367295.1). Taxonomy (NCBI): domain Eukaryota; kingdom Metazoa; phylum Chordata; class Actinopteri; order Kurtiformes; family Apogonidae; genus Apogon; species Apogon hyalosoma. Next base: position 14,575,509 of record JAPQRP010000008.1, on the reverse strand, counting down.
GAAACAGTCCTTGAAGAAAATGTACCTCGGAACAGGGATGAATACTTAAAAAGATATGAAATGGTTGATACATCCTGCAGCATTAATGGAATTTCCTGATTCTGTCAGAGGGCCCGGAGTGTCCATGCTCTTTAGGCTTCACTGCGAATCATGCTAGTGTGAAACCTCAGACACAGCGCTGTTACCACATGTGTGTGAGGGCATACTTTGGGTAAGTGAGTGCCTCAGATATTTGTCAGGATGCCAGACATAGGCGACGAGTTTGTAACATGGTGGCTAGCCCCTGTCTGAGCTCCAATAGAGAAGGGCTTTGCATGTGGTCTGCTCAGTTGCTGTGTCATACAGACCAAAAGGAGAGGAGAAAGTAATTTGGGTGGATTTCACTGTGACTCAGGGGTTCCATTTGTCATCTCTGTAACAGGTCACTCCAAACGGCCGGGCAGCAGCCTCAAAGCCGATCACGGACTTAAGTGTAAAAATAAGACTGTAATTTTAAGTTTCATGGAGACTTAAGGAGAAAAAACGTCCACCAAAAGGCAGCGTTTGGAGAAACAGAGCCTGTTAACTGTGTTTTCAAATACTTTCCAACTTGGGCTTAATGACGGAAAAAGAAGGAAAATGGAAATGGAGGATGAGCCCATGGATATTCCACAGCCCATGAGTGTAAAGGGATTTCCTGAGGGTTTTTTTTTTTTTTGCAGTTAAGGTTATAATTAAACTAAATTGTCAGTTTCTCAACATTAAACCTCATATCCTGCCATTAAAAAGAGAGGAGATGTTCCCAAAACGACAGCGTTATCTGCTCCGGCACTTCCTTTCACAAGACCGCTCACTTTCCAAAGTCAGACGAACACGATTTATTCAGCGGCTTTTATCGGAGCTTCGTAAGGTAACCTTGAAAAAACACGGAGATTCACTCACAGGGCTGCAGTGATCACAGGACATTAAAATAAGGGATTTTCAGAGACTTAAACAAAAGCCTCACTGTGCAGAACGATCCCACAGCGAGGGGTCGACTGGTGTGTTTTTTCAGGGCAGACAGGATACCGATTATTAGTAATCAAGGAGACTGAAAAGTAGAGTTTGGAACGTTCGCAGAAAAAATGTATCTAGCGGTGTCAGATTTTCGAATAATATAAACTGTTGAAGTGCTGTGTTTAATTAGAAGGGAAGTTTTCAGTGTTATCTGAAAGCAGAAAGTGTAGCAGCACTGATTGTATAGTGAACTAAAACTAGAAACATTTAAAAAAAAAAAAAAAAAAAGAAACACAAGTTAATGCAAAAAGTAAAACTTAGATATACATTTTGTCAGTTATTGAATAAAAATACCATGGATACTGAAAATTAGACCAATCAATCAATCAGACTAAAAAACAGCATTGCAGGTTGGAATTCTACATCAGCTAATTGTATTCTGGTGATAAAATAGTCACTAAAAGATTATTTGCCACCATTTGTTATACTGTCCTCTGCATTTTACAATTTCAGCAATAATACAGTATTTTTCTACATTGTATTCACTGATTGTGTAGATGCTCATAAAAACTTAGAGTAAATTCAAAGGTTATTATGTCAAAACAGAGAAAACTGAAGAAAAAGTGACTTTCACCAAAATATATCATTTACTAAACATAAAAACAAGTGTCTCCCATCATTGTTATTTATCAAACTACATGGATTTTACTGGTGAGTCAAAGTTGTAGAAGATGACGCCGTTTCCACGTTCACTACAGGGCCTCTGAACGTCTAAATGGGTCATATCTGATGACCATGAAAAGACGACAAACTGTATTTTACCTCAAATATTTACATGTAGTGATAGGATTAGTGGTTCAACAGTTATTAAACACTTTAGATCAGTAGATGGTTTTAGTCACCGGCAACTGTTTTAGGACATAGAGGGTTAAGCAACTATATTGTGTTGGATCTTGATCATTTTCAGTTCAATATCATCACTTATTTGTCAGCTGTGTGTAAACTGTTTAACATAAAAAGACATAAGATAAGATAAGACAAGATAAGGTAAGGTAAGGTAAGATAAGATAAGACAAGACAAGACAGGATAAGGTAGGATAAGATAAGATAAGATAAGATAAGATAAGATAAGATAGGATACAGTAAGATATAAGATAAAGTAAAGTAAGGTAAGATAAGTTAGGATAATCCTGCAACAGGGAAATTAAGCCTGTTGAAGTAAAAAAAAGATAGAGCAGTAAATAGGAAAAAAAACAGTCGAAGATAAGAGCAACATGTGAAAATAAGTATAAAATCTGTATATAATCTACGTTGTATCTGCTCAACATCACTAGTTTCACACGGGAAGGAAAAAAAAACGACGGCCGACAAAATACAGTGCTGGAGCCTCTTCGCCGGTCGTCGTCTGCTTTTCTTCTACTTTATCTCTTAAAACAAAGCCGCATCTCATATTTAGTCTTCGGAACCCAACGATCCAGAGAGCACAGATGTGTGGTTCCTAAAATATTCAACACACAAAAGCAAAGAGCCAACAAATAATTTATTGAGAAAATAAAAAACACAACGGCAGAAAACACGAGAACAAAAGCCATTTAGTCGACGGGGGTAAAGTTTACAGTGAAGTGCATGTGTGTGTGTGTGTGCTTTTTGTGGGTGGTGAACACGAGGGAAAACATACAACCATCTCCACACCCATGGCGCTCCACCCCAGCGTTGAACCCTGAGCTCCCTCTCAGCCTCCCATTCTGGCCCAATCTGGTTTGAGCTAGAACAATGATCTTATGGTTTTGTGAGTTTCGCACTATACTTTCAGAGGGAATCTGGATCGGAGTCTGTGAACAGCCTCCGTCCAGCCGCTGTAACGAATCCCCCCCCTCCTGGCCCGGCTTGTC